>CM053792.1:294472861-295072861 GCA_028749045.1 Cupressus sempervirens
TGAAAGAAAGTTAAGCAAATTAGTATCTTTTGTACATCTAACAACTCTTTCTAAAGGATAACAATATCTCGAAAATATGATTTCAGTTTTACTTTCAAGGAATCGATCTTGCATTTGAATTTATTCTATCTAAATCATACTTGATACATTTTTAATTTTTAATTGTCTAATATATATTATATTTATAATATTAAAAAATATTTTAAAAAGAAGTTCTATATATTTTTTAAATTAGATTTATTCGTTTTAATTTTAGTAATTTTAGATTTGTAACTTCAACAACAAATGATTTGATTTAATATTTGAAAACCTCTATAACCATTAAAATGTAATATTACACCTATTTTTATTTTAAATTTTTAAAATATATCTGAATAAAATTAAATAAATTTGAATAAAATGAACTTACCAATATATGTTATAAAAATCTAATAATTTTGTAGGCAAAATATCTTTGAAAATGTAAGAATTTTAATATTGATAGTGTTTTTATAAATTATAAATCCAAATAGATAATGTTAATCATTTCTTATATGAAATGGACTAGACTACATCGATTTGAAAAACATGGATTATAAAGCAACGTTGTTAACTCTCTAATAAAAAGTCCAAAAAGATAGATTATTACAAAGATTACACTACTTGGAGGGTTGGTTTTATTTCTTAAGTCACGATTGAGTATATATACTAAATTTTAAAGTGGGGGATAGGAAAAGATAAATAGCTATAGTGATATATATAACAAGATGCCATGATAGAGACAATTTTAAGTAATTAATTCAAAATGCAAGGTTGTCCACTTAATCTAGGAAATGATAATTAGAGTGATAAAGATATATAGGGAGAGAAAATAGGAGATAGATTGGAGAAGAAGTGAGTGATATGAATAATAAAAAGATAGAAGAGTGACCTAGAGAAGTAAAAATATCAATAATAGATGGATTGAAATAAAATATCAAAGTGGGGGATAGTTATGAAAGGAGAAATAAAAAAGGTAAAGGAGGAAGAGAAGTAGTAAGATGAGAGAGGAAGACAAAGAGAAGAGGGGGGATATATGATGTGATAGAGTGGTTAGGTAGCTAGATAGATGAATGCAATAAAAGTCATTAGAGAATAATAAAAAATAAACTTTCATCTCATATTTTGATCGCAAGTTCTTATAAATAGTTGTGAAGGGAGGGACAAAGAGGATGGTAGTGAGAGGGAGAGAAATAGGAAGAGAAGGGGAAGATCAAAAGAGAGAATAATAAAGATATATGAGGTGATACATGGATAGTGATAGATAAATAAATAGATCTATGTTTACATACCCTCCTTGTATGAACTACATAGTCAAATATAGTAATCACCAATAACTACCAAGAATGTCGATGTATCAAACAGAGGCGAATAACATAGTGTTGCATCTTTTAGAAAAAAATCCATGTAACCTTTCATTGGAACAATATAAAATGATAATTGATCTCATTCTATTGGGGATTGGACAAAACAATTTTACAAAAATTGGAACACTTAGCATATAGTTTAGCCAAATCAATACACGGTGCAAAGGGTTATATTCATCAACACGCACAGGAGAATCACCAGATGAATAGTTAAGTGGATCTATTGTACTCTCCCAATGTTATTTAATTGCAATATACATAAGGTATATAACAAGAGAAAGTAATGACATCAAAGGAACCAAAAGCACTCTAGGGAGATAATTTTTGGAGCAAATTGCCTCTTCCTAATTTGTGATATGTAATAGCAAGAGAGTCATGGTTTAGTTCTAATGCATTGAAGTGAAAAGATTATTCATCTTTGTTGAAGTAGTAGCTACAAAGATAACAGTCTAATTATTAATACATATTCATTGCATAAGATATAAGATATTAGGCAAAAACATTACTTTGTGATAAATAAAAACACCATACTCACTTAAACCATTAAACATCAAACATTGCTAAGAAAAGAGGAAAATTAAGATATTAGGAATTGAAAATTCTCCTATTTATCTAGGTTAGCACTTGCACTATGCCCATTAACTATTTTGGGAGAAAACATTGCACGAACCTTGTAGATATGATCAACCAACTTGGACCACCTACCCTATTCTTTACATTGAGTGTTGCAAATATTAAATGGCCAATTTAGACAACATAAATATAGGTATGCAAACAAATAAACAACAATTAGAAAATGTCATTAATAATCCACACATTGTTGCACTATACCTACATCAAAGGTTCACAATATTTTGAGAGGAACTGATTAAAAATCTCTTGGGTGCAATAGATTGGTGGTATAGAACTAAATGGAAACATCAAGGAACTTGCACATACACATATTTATTTGGATGCCAAATACACCAAATATGGACACACTGGATTGGAAAACAACATTGAAGTTGAACGTGCTAGAATTTTTTTAATATGTGTGTTACTGCCTGGAATCTACAAGATGCATGGCTTTGCAATAATATGGTATATCATTCTCCCTTAGATGATCCTTATGTAGTGCCTCTCCCATTTGACTTCTATGAGTCATCCTTATGGATGCAACCTTGCTGATCTTTTGTTGTGATAGGATCATGATTGTGACCCTGAGTGGTCTACATTGTCGAGGTGTTTGGATTTATGTTTCTGTATCAATTTCTTTGTTTATGCTTTTGACTGATCTATGAGATTATGTGGTGATTTTTGGTTCACTGAGGTTTGTGCCAATGGTTACCAAGATCGATGCGGTATCATGAGGTTGTTTCATGATTACCCTTAGATGTGTGCAGAGATTGGACTGTGTACTATTACCATGCTACACTAGACTAGGTTCCTATAGCAGTGGTTAGTCATGTTTATGACTGTGTTTTCTAATGTATTTTAAGTTTCTTTTTGTTGATTTTTCAATCAATAATTATTAAATGCTTAAGTAATTTAAATGGATTTTCCATGTTGGATTATTTGGTTATGTGCTGCGGACATTTACCTTGTTTTATTTTGATCTGAGAGATATCTGTTCTTATGTGATGTTTTACATTTGAGACGACCCAAGGGTCAGATGTTATACTTTGATTTCAGTATCATAGATATTAGACTACTATGTTGTTCAGTTAATCATATTGCATGACGATGCCATTTTGAGATGAAAGTGTGTTTTATGATGATATCTGGTTATCTAGTTTTTTGGACATACCTCTAATTATGTTATGTGATGGATTTAATGCTATGCTTATTTACTTCATTCCTGCGTTGTTATGCTTTATGTGAATATGAGTGATGTAAATAGATTATTTTAATATAATTAATTAAATGGTTAAATTAGGTGATTTAATGCATTTATTTCTTTGGCTATGTTGTTATATGCAATTGCACTTGATCATGTTGTTTAGTGTGCAGGATTTATATCCCTGGCAATGGCACATGGAGTTAGTGATTCAACCATTCATATTTTACCAATGTCGTTCTTATATGGTAGACGTATCCTTTATTAAAATGTTTAAATTAAACCTTTCGATGATTATTAAATTCAAACTCATTTGCATTATGTGATTAGACCAGTAAGTGTGTCTGTGCATTTAGAGGTTCACATTGTCGCGAAAGTTATTAAGGAGATTTATGTGTTTTTGGGTTTTTGGGCTTTTTAATTGATTTATTTTAATTTTTGGCAGCTTTTCCATAGATGAATTCCTATTTATAAGAATAGCCTATTTTCGTTTGGGTCGATTCAGGGTTTAACTAGATTGGCTGGTTAAATGCCCTAATCAATTATTCACCCGAAAAGTGAATAAGTATCCAAAAAGGAATTTAATTCCTCACTTCTCACTTTCAAATTGGAAAGTTGGAGAGTAAAACCCAAAATCCTCTTCATGAGGATTTACTGTTTTGTTCATTGTGGGAGCTACGGGCGTGGGATCGTCGCAAGGTTGAGCTCATTGGATCAAGCTCGGGGAAACCTTGGATTGCTGCAATTTTTAGCTACTTCTGCAAGATATTCATTTATGGTTCAGATTCCCATTTTGCCCTATTGGCTGTGAGGTAGGGCTTTCCCATTTTATTGTTTCGACTCCGTTTCTACTTCTATTTTTTGGTAGCCATTTTTTTGGAGGTTGAGAACTAGTGTTTCCCTCCATTTTTGTATGCTAGTTCTACCCGGTTGGGCGGGTATGAACATTTCCCTATTTTTCGGGATGAGGTTTTGAGATTTTGGGCCATTATGCTAGCCATTTTTGCATACAGTGTCCAATTCCTTTTATTTTTGGATTTTTGGGGTTTTTGAACCCAAAGGCCAAATGGTTTTTAATTTTGCAGTTTTACCAAAATTTGGGGTTTTCACCTCATTTTGCGTGTTGCCCTATTTTCTCAAGTTTTCTTGGCACAATGTGGGTCGTGGACCTTGATGATCTGTTTGGATATCAGTTAGACCACTTTTGCACTTTTATGTTGCATTGGGATGCATGTTGCATCTGTACTCCCACGTTGTGTTAAGTTGAGTGATTTTATACCTGTTATGGTTTCTTTTGGACCTTTGCTTTTGTTTTGTGAATGCTAGGATTCGTGTAGAATCCATACTCTTGGATTGAGGCCGATTGAGTGAGTTCATGATGTTTGGTCTTGTTACATCATTGGGATTTGTGTAGAATCTATACTCTCAGATTGAGGCCGGTTGAGTGATTTCATGATGTATGGTTTTTTTTGGCTTTGAGATTCGTGTAGAATCCATCCTCTTGAGTTGCTTTCAGTTGGGTGTTTTGTTTTGCATTATGTTCTCATCCTATCCTTGTGTTATGATCTTCATGATGGTGGTGTGCCACACACGAGTACGTGCGCGTACATTTGTCGGAGGACTTATGGGTCTCGACCTTCCATGTATTTTCTAAAAGTTTTGATCATTGGGGGTTGGGATGGGAGTATGCATGCCCACGGGCACTTGTCATACGATGAGCTTGGGTAGGGTAGGGTAGCATCTGGAGGGGGCTTCTATCTCGCAACCTAGTGACCTTAGTCCCATAGGGTTGGCGAAGGATAGAAAATTTTAAATAAGTGATAATTAAAGAAAATGTGTGACTGGTAATAAAACTTAAGATAATAAAATGTGTGTGTGGGGCCCTCCATTGACGAGTTGAAATGCACGATCCAAGCTTGGGCTTGTTGATGCCAAGTGACTCTCCATGATGTCAGCCCCTACTTAATAGCCTATTGAGTGTCTGACCAGGACCTACTCCTTGCATTGTCTTAGGTTCTTGGTTACAACCATCATACTATCTGGCATGAGTGTTAGCCTTGGATGTTGTGCTTTATGTGTGTTTGTGGTTGGATCATTATCTCCATTGGCATGGTAGGTGTGGACCTATGGGTTCCACGTGGTTGGGAGGTATAGCTACCTTCACCACTACTAGGGACTAGTGTACAGAGATGGTCTTTTGTCCTAGTGCGACTATTGTTGGATGTTTTCACTTGGTACTTCAGGTTTCGGAGTATGCTTTCTTATGATTTATGCTTTCATTGGAATTCTTGGATATCATGTTTAGATGATGTTAGTTTACTTGATGCATTCCCATATTATGGTGTTTAGCATATGATTAGATGATGTGAAATGTTGTAGTAGCTTATCTATTGCTTATTGATGTTTAACATGTGATAGGTGATGTTATCTACTGTAGCATTATCTTATTCTTTTCTACTAGCATGTTAGATTTCCTTATGCTTATATTGTTGCATGTTTTAGTAGTGACGTCCCTATTATGATAGTACTGATGATTTTATCAATGGCTTGGGATGTTACACGCGGGGGATGGCTAGGACCCACGATGGTCTTATGATGCTAGTGACCGATGGAAGGATCTGCGTACTTAGTTTGGTTGTTTTTTTCCTGAGATGTATTTCTGTACATTGCGATGTTGCTTTTGTTCTCTTCGATGTTTATTTCAGTAGGTTCTTTGCTGCTATAGTTTAGATGGATAGATGTTCATCATTTTGTGTTGTTCTTGCACTTGAATGTTCATTCCTCGAGCCTTTATGGATCTGGTACTCCCTGGTGTGGAGGTTCTATGCTCTATTTTGGTTTTTTGTGTTTCTTGAAGTGTTTTTGTGTTCTTTGGGCAACATTTGTTCAACATGGTGTGACATTAAAAATGTATCGCACGCCCATGCAAACTGTGTCATACGATACTATAAAGTATCGTACACCTTCTTGAGAAATGTCGTACAACACTAGAAGAGTGTCGCACACCTTCTTGAGAAAGGTCATACGACATTGATAAAGTGTGGCACGCCTTAAGGAGAAGTGTCGCCCTCCCTTAGTAAGAAGTGTTGCACAATTTTTTTGTAAAAACCTACACAGGAAAATAGCAAGCACTTTTCCTCGTGTTCCAAACTTTTTGAGGGTTGATTTGGCTACCCTTTTGGGCGTTCTTTGACCCTATGTTGTTGCATTTTGAATTCTATCAGTTTCTCTTGAAATCTAGTTTTTCGTGTTTTTGTTTTACAAAAAAATTGTGCGGGTAGATAGTGGGCACTTTTCATCGTGTTCCAAACTTTTTGAGGGTTGATTTGGCTACCCTTTTGGGTGTTCTTCGACCCTATGCTATTGCATTTTGAATTCTATCGGTTTCTCTTGAAATCCAATTTTTCGTGTTTCTATTTTAGTCTATTGGGGTTTAAAATATATCGTTTAAGTATAAGAATTCTTATACTTAAGATATATTTTAATATATGCGACGAATATTTTGAAATAGGTTTCAAACCTCTTGGAGATAAGTTAAGGATTCTAGGAAATTTCAAGGTTTCAAAAATCAAGACTTAGCCAATTTTCAAGGCTTCAAGATTTCAGGCTTAGCCAAATTTCAAGATTCTCTATTTTACCGTAGCTTGGTTTTTTTTGATGAGTGGTCGTTTCTTGAGCCTGTTAGTGTAGTTTTTTATTTTTCCTATTTTGCTAGGTTTTTCCTACACTTTTAATAATCTCGCTTAGGTTAATAAAGCATGTCTTATTAGATGAATGGTTGTGAGGTGTCACCTTCCTACATGTGAGCATCCATTAGCTATCTTGGGAAGATACTTTGCTATCTTTAGTCTGATAGATGGTTGCTCCTCATTGGTTGGTGTTGCCACCTCCTCCCTCTTCTTAGCCTATATAAGCATGCTACCTGGCTTGTATTTGTATCTCTTATTTTGCATCCTCTTAATGCTATTTTGCTTCCAGCATTTGCATTACTCTCTTGGAGACTAACTCTATGATGCTATTTTGATTTTGTATCATTTGCATTCATAGTTTAGATATTTACTCTTTGCACTAGTTTTCTGGGTTATTAATCTTTTCAGATTCTAACATGGTATCAGAGCTTTTCTTTTTCTTTGTTAGACCCTTCATTAGAACTTTGTTTGATAGACTCAGGAACACTGATATTATTCTTCTCAAGAATGTATGTCAAGTGATCAAGTTGTTTCTGCAAACATTTATGTTCATCATGACCAGGTCTTTTACAATAAGCACATTTGACCTTTTCTTTCTTAGGTTTATTGCCCTTGGAAGATGGTGTATCAATAGTTGCTTTTGAAGAAATTGGCATCTGATCCTTCTTCTCCTCGCTATTCTTTTGTTTCTTGTCCTTACTATTGTTGTTACTACTTTGTCCTTGTTGTTCTTTTGTGCCTTGGTTGGCAGCCAAGGCATGTGACTTAGAGGACTTAAGAATGCCCATCTGGATTAGCTTGTCCTGTTCTCGAGTGAGATTGATAGCAAAATCATCTAAAGTTGGCATGGTGAATTGAGTACCAAGTGCACCCTTAGTAGCATAGAAGGTAGAGACAAACACAGAATATTCTGAACTTAGCTTAGAGAGAATACTAAGAATCAGTTGTTCATCTTTCTTTTCAATTCCACATTGTTTTAACTGTAGCCTTAGTGATTTCAATTTGGTGAAGAAATCTTGGATTGTGTTGAAATTGCCTGGACTCAAACTTATTAATTCATTTTCCAACATATGACCCCTCATTGAATCTTGTGTGCCAAATAGTGTTTCTAGCTTTGTCCATACTTCATTTGGTGTATCCAAAGACTCAATGTGAAATAAAAAGTCAGGAGAAACAGACAAACACAATGTTCCAAATGCCTCATCACATTTGTTAAACCATTCAGGCTTATCTTCATCTTTAGCAGGTTCAGTTTCAAGTCCCATAGTTATCCTATTTAATCCAGCTTTCCTTAAGTGAATTGTCATGCGTGATTTCCACTCAAAGTAATTGTATGGAGTTAGGATGGGCATATTTGTTTGATCCATGATGAAGGAATGCAAAGAAATGCTAAAAAGAAGAGAACCCAGCCACGACAATGTCCCCCCCTTTTTACTCAATCAAAGAATCCCCCCCCAAAGAAATATGATTTGGCACTTTATTTTTTTGCAGTTGCTTCCTCACCATCTACTTGGGTTCTTGATTCAGGTGCTTCACACCACATGGCTTCATCTAAGGAAGAAATTGCATCCTTGGAGCAATGTACTATGCCTTCTATGTTGATGGGTGACAACACTCCTATTGAGGTGTGTGGGAGAGGGTTTGTTGATGTGGGGGATGGCACATTCCATGATGTTCCTTATGTACCCTCATTGTCAACTAATCTCCTATCGGTACACCAAATCACTCACACAAGTTTAGGCAAGCGGGTTGAGTTCACTCCTGATTCAGTGGAGATACGTGAGTTGCACAATGATTCTACAATTGCAGTTGGGAGAGCAGATCATCAGTCAAGACTCTATATGTTTTCTCACCTTGTTCCTGATCCTCCTTTGACTATTTTTCTCACTCACTCTAATGATGTGAGCAGATTATGGCATGAGCAGTTTGGCCATCTTAACTTCCACTACTTGCATCAGCTTAACCAGCAAAGCATGGTCACAGGGTTGCCTTCTACTTTGACATTGGAGTCACTTGGAATACATGATAGATCTCCTAATGGGTCAGATTCACTTGAGCAGTCTTCTACCTCCACTTTTGATGCAGAGAGTGACTCAGAGGACTCACCTCCTTCCTCTCCTAGTCATCATTCACAGGTTGATGATTCTCCTCTAGATTCTCCATCTTCTAGTCCACTTTGGGCTAGACAGACCTTGCAGTTTGCAGGTGATTGGGTTGGGGATCCATCAGACACCAAGCAGACTCGTTCACAATTCCAGGATGCTCTACATATCTTCATTGCTACTGCCTCAAATCCACAGTCCTTTCATGAGGCTTCTGGTATTTTTGAGTGGGATACAGCTATGCAGGAAGAGTATAGTTCCTTGATGAGGAACCACACTTGGGATCTTGTCCTTTTTCCTAAGGGAAGAAAACTTGTTCGATGCAAGTGGATCTACCGGACAAAATTTGCAAGCTTTGCTGGAGGTGCGGGATGCTTCATCTTTTGGGGGGGCCTCTTCCTCTCACTTGGAGTCCTAATTTTCTTTGGGGAGTCTCTTTTCTCTCTCTTTTGGGGGAATTTTATGTACATGGGTACCTCATCAGGCTTGACTTGCCGGGACCCATTTCTACATCCACCTAAGCTTTGCTTATGGGGGGGTGCTAGTGTAGTTTTTTATTTTTCCTATTTTGCTAGGTTTTTCCTACACTTTTAATAATCTCGCTTAGGTTAATAAAGCATGTCTTATTAGATGAATGGTTGTGAGGTGTCACCTTCCTACATGTGAGCATCCATTAGCTATCTTGGGAAGATACTTTGCTATCTTTAGTCCGATAGATGGTTGCTCCTCATTGGTTGGTGTTGCCACCTCCTCCCTCTTCTTAGCCTATATAAGCATGCTACCTGGCTTGTATTTGTATCTCTTATTTTGCATCCTCTTAATGCTATTTTGCTTCCAGCATTTGCATTACTCTCTTGGAGACTAACTCTATGATGCTATTTTGATTTTGTATCATTTGCATTCATAGTTTAGATATTTACTCTTTGCACTAGTTTTCTGGGTTATTAATCTTTTTAGATTCTAACAGAGCCCTCATCTTGTTGTGGTGGTTGTTGGCATTTTTTCGCGTGTGTCAGTTGGTAGTGGCATTTGGAGATCTATTGGTTGTCGAGATTGTGGTGAAGTCTTCCATTGCGATCGTTGTGATCCCTGTATGATATTTTCATGTGCATTCATACTTGTAAAAAAAAATTATTTTCTTGTATTTCATCCTTGTTTCCAAGGATCTCCAGGTGGGGCATTACATCTGGTATCATAGCCCATGTTCAAACATTGGGATCTCTTTTTTTATGTTGCCCATGTAGTTGTTGTTGCATTTGTTGAGTGCGAGTGTCTTGGTGGGAACTCGTGATCTTTGTTGCTTCAGTATCTACTTGGGATGGACTTGCTTGTCCAGTAGATGCAACTAGATCAACGTGTGGAGAAGGAAGTGAGTCTTCTTGGTTTTGTTAGAGGAATCGATGTGCCTTGGTTGGTTGGTTGCTTGTGTGACCCTTTTTGGATGGAGCCACTGATTGGTGTCCGTGTGTTGGCCTTGTGTGCCTCTTCTTGTTTCTCCTTGTGGAGTAAGGTGCATTGATTTCCTATTTTTCTCCTAATTGTAAGTAAATAGATGAATCTTATTTGTGACTTTGTGTTATGTCATTATAATAATGAAATGGTTCTTTTCATTGAAAATAAATGTTGTGGTGTATCATTGCAAAGAGTAGGTTTGCATTATATCCTTGGGTTAATGACTTAAGTCCCCAATTTGATTGCTTCTTAAGCTTATGTAAAATTTGTATTAAATTGATGAATATTTAAATGTTGCATTGCATGGAAATTATTGTTGTCTACATATGCATGAGATTACTAATGGTATACTACTTGATGTGTGTGAGTGTGTTCTCTAACACTGTTGGGATGATGTATTCCTTAGCATTGTGTGGTGATTTATCTCTCTTGGAGTAGTCATCAAATTTTATTTATCGCTCTCTTTGTGACAGTTGTCATATTTGACTTATTGTTGAAATGAGATCTTCTTGGTACTTATTTTTGGAATTGATAATTCCCCCATTTGTGCTTTTTGTTTTGGTTCATGATGACTATTCTGGATGTGTTTTACTGCTGCCCAGTTGTGTGTTGTGACTCTATCATGTTCATCTCAAACCTCTACTAGTACGTTCAAGGGATAATATCAGGGAGAACATGCTAGTGTGTCTTTGTTAGATTTAAAGTTGTTATTGAAATTGAATGGTTTAAATGGTGATTAAACTTAATGTTATTTTTGAAAGAAATTGAAAGATATGTACTTGTTTTATGGAAAGTGCTCTTGTACCCTTGCTTGAAAAACCTTTCATTTTCATTATGCATTAGTGCTTATGTTTTGTTTCATTAATGAAATTATGAAAGAGAAGTAATGATGGTTTCAATGTGTGATCTACCTTTCATTCCATGTCTTATGTTGTTTGGGCATGTGTGCTCTTGTGTGGATTTGGATGTTTTGTCCATCGTTAGTCTTGGTGGCCAAGACTGTTGTTTTTGCCTTTGTGGTTTTCTCTTGAGTGGTGACTCAATCATAGGTCATAGGTCTCTCTTGGCTTCTGGAGTTTCCGATCAATGTTCTGAGTACCTTCTCAAGTAGAGGCCAATTCAATCATGACATATCATATTTATGGTCATTGGAGAAGTTTAACTCTTCATGTTATTCATAATGGAAGAGCTATCTTGTCTTCATAATCTATTAGGTACTTGTTGGACTTCATGCTTGGCTTTTTGTGTTTCCTTTTGCACTGACCCACCTTGGTAAGGTGAAGTGCAGTTCGTGAGCATTCCTTGCCCACGGATTATGTTGCCTTGTCATTTGGGAGTGACTCAGTTCTTTGATGAGTCTAGATTCTCCTTTTTGGACGTTGTCTTGTGCGCATCTCCATATCCTTTTTCTCTGTTGAGAGAGTAAGCTAGTTTGGTTTTGCCACTAGCTCAGTTAGTGTTCTTTTGTGAGTATGTTAATGGTTGGTGGAATTGTGAGTTCCCTAACGCATCTTGGGTGATCTAGTGTAGAAGTTGAGAGAGACTCCCTCTTAGTCCTATACTTTGTAGTATCCTTCTCCCTAAGCTTATATGTTCATGTGGTTTGTCTCAATCAAGTTGCTCTTTGACTAGAGATATGTTTAGTATGATTAAAGTCATTTTGAAATTCAATATAGTTGACTTAAGTACATATATATTATCTCTTTGAAATGGTAGTTCATCATTTCCTCTAGATGATAAAAATAATTAAATTCTAAACTCTCCAAAAATATAGTTTTCTTTTCAATAAAATAATGAAAATTGATTTAATAATATTTTTTCATACGATAATAATAATATGATCCAAAGATAATAATTATGAGCTAAAGATAATAATTATGAATCTAGAATGAGAGGTAACATATAACAAGAGTTGTTATACAAGAATTAAGATTGAAAAGAAATATGCTTTGATGACTTTGATAAAATGTTAGCTATATGTGCATCATAATTTTATGAATTTTATAAATAGTAATAATAAGTGTTAATATAAATGTAAGCTATATTATATGTTAACATAATATAATGTATTAAATGTAAACAACTTTAAAAATATTAGGAATTTTTAGCTTTTATTGTATTAGTATTTTTAATTTATATTTAAAGATTAATATTATAAAAATTTAAGAAGAAATTACATGTGTTAAATTATTCATTTATTCACATCTTTTGCAATTGATATTTTTAGTGAATATACGTAGTTCATTCATAAACTGTTTAATACAAAAATTAGTTATTGTTTGATAATGTTAAACAAAAACTTATTGGCCTATAGTGAGCTTTTCAATCAAAGAAATTACTGGATAAATGAAATATTTTTGAGGGTAAGATCAAGGATAGGGAAAAAAGAAATATTATAAGAAGAAGAGGAGTTTATTGATCTATGAATGAGTTGGATCTGGTAAATCAAATGGTCTTCAACTTTTCAATTTTGGGGATGATCATAGTATAAGAGATGATTGATCTAGTTGTCTAATAGTGGAAATAACAATTTGTTGAAGAGGAGTTTATTGATCTATGAATGAGTTGGATCTGGTAAATCAAATCATCATCAACTTTTCAATTTTGGGGAAGATCATAGTAGAAGAGATGGTTGAACTACTTGTCTAATTGTGGGAAAGACAATTTCTATAGGTCATCAAAATGTTTTTTTTTTCCTATTGAGTTTTTGCATCTTGCTCACCATTGTAAATATATGGGTCATGTTGGAAGATGAGAAACAAAGAAAAATAACTATTTACAACTACTTTGTAAGGGCATTGTTTTCCACAAAATTTTATGACATACTTCATATGTTGGTATAATCTAGAGGCAAGAGCATAATGAAAAGTATAAATGACTATCGGCTTAGCCCTTGCACTTTCCAAATGTGCAAGTGCTAGTTATTTTCCTTCTTATAAGAATATCCCCATTTACTCTCATTTCATTCACCTTACTATTATTTTCTTTTTTTATTATTTAAACATGTCATTTGATTTGTTATTTTTCAAACTCTTTTTATATGTCTTCCTTAGTGTTGAAACTAGAGCCCAGAAATCCATAAATATAACCAGAAATAAGAAAGAGAGAAAACAGAAACAAAGAACATCAAAATTATCCTAGGAAAGCCCTTCGAGAATGAAGGGAAAAACCCAACCACACAATGCAAAAATCTCTTTATTGATAATGAAATGTTCCAGTCTACAATATCCTTTGCATGATGCAAATATATAACAATAGGAGACTCTTCACATGATAACTAAAAGGTCTCTTGAGATTCCTAAAACTCCTATAATTAATTATGAATCTTCAAATATTCATACCTCAATGCATGAGAATGACACATGGCATTTACATTTAATATTACAAATTAAAACTTAAGTGTCTTTTTAAGCTGAACATAACAATAACATTCATATTTCCAGAGATAAAGATCGCTATCGCAGCTACCATCTTCAACACTCCCTCTTAGCCAGAGAGAGAACTTTGGCTGAACAAACACACAAAGCTGCAACAAAAAAAAATGTCAATAATAAATTCTAATCATATGTATTCAAAACATAATTCATGGACTTACTCAACATGAACACCTGTAATAATGAATCATAAACTCTATAACAAACAATCATATTCATGGAATCACTCAACATGAAACTCTGTAATAATCAATCATATTCATGGAATCACTCAACTCGAAATCCTGTAACAAGCAATCATATTCATGGAATCACTCAACATGAAAAGATTTGCAAGACTCACAACTAAGCCTTTGTTCACAGACTCTCTCAATGTGAACTATCATGGAATCTCTCAACTTGACATCCAACTCCCATCACAAAATCTCTCAACATGATGACATCATGGATGCTCTCAACATGATGTTCACTATCACATAGTGAAAGAGTTATCATAACTGATCTTACAATCTCATTTATTCATGCAAGAATAGAAATGGACGTAACAAGACTTAGTTCCATTTAAGTCTCAAATTTTACAAATACCACAATAATCACAAGCATATATGATAATAAAGAGTATTATATAAACACTCCCTCTTAATTATGAAGCCTCCCTCTGAAGCTAAGATCTTCCTCTTAATTAAGCAAGGTCTATAGCCTTTGTTGTTACATCCTGTAACAAGGAGAGATAAAATATTAATAATGAAATTCATATCTAAATAGAAATATGTATCATTTACTAAACAACATCTTCATGCAGTCAACATTATCTCAATGCAATTCACAATTAAATAAGTCATCAAATCAAATAGAGATCAATTCTCTATGCTATTTCTAGTAATGAAATAAGATTCAATAAAATAAAAGACTTATCTCTGGTCGTTTTAATATTACAAGCATAACATGCAAAAATTAGAAAAATATCATAGGAAGAATCGTCTAATAGTATTGACATCATGGTCTTAACTCTAGCTACATACAACCAATGCTCACCTATTAGATATACAATAATTGGATACGTATTCTATTATATATCAGATGTCACACATGAAGGATAATATCTGGATAGTTTATCTTGAAGTTTATCTTCAATTTTATTTTCACGATCTAAATGCTCAAGAATGCTTACTAATTAGGGCCTTAACAAAACGCCACACAGAAAGATACAAAAGTCACACATGCATTCTATGACATTCCTATAGCTCTCGACTTCCAGCTGCTATGATTAAAAATAGAAACTGACCCTCAAGAACTGAGACAAGAAATGAGAAAAATACATACGAACATCCAAAATACAAGAGATAAATGACCTACGAAGATAGTGCAACCCAAACAGAAAGATCTTTTGATGACTTTGCATAACATTTATGATCATAATCTGCATGATAACCAAAAATAACATAAAATCAAAGCTCCACTGAAAAACCTCCTTTAGTGAAATGGATACCAAAATAAAAACATCTACTCTTCCCCAAAAAGTTCAATCTAATGAACTAGATCTATAAAAAAAACATTATAGTAAAATTTAGAACTTACATAAACCTAGGGAAGAAAAATGAGCATGAAAGCTTGGAAGTAGCAAGATGAAAGTGATAGGGATCGGCATGAGCATCGAGGGTCTTCACAACCCCAAGAAAGGCCCCTAACTTGAGGCTAGAATAGAGCACCAAGCCCACATTGTGTAGAGTGGTGCTTTGCAGCTTGATATGAATAACTGACATCATACCCTGAGGAAGATGCATGCCATGGTTGAGCTTACTCATGTACAAAACAGAACACCCCTGCGACATGAAATGATAATCATAAGCTAGGGCCAGCATAAATCCACCTGCTATTGCGTGGCCATAAATGGCCACCACGGTTGAAATGCCCATCCTCATGAAAGCCATCATAGGTTGAGGCCATTGGAGAAAAATTAGCTTGCATTGGTGGTCACCAAGGTTGTTGTGTCAGGGGATTGTTTGACCTACTAGAGGGCAAATGAGATGGCATTGACAGTGGTGGCATTGAACCTATGATTGTCGTCTCTCATAATCATCAAAATATACACCTTTCCTCATTTCTCTAGGCTGCACATCTTGGTTTCTACACTTCAAGAGCCAGGCTCACAAATCAAGATAGTCAGTCAATGTCCCTTATCATAGAAGATCTCAACAAGGAAATAGATTTGATACGACCTAGGAAAATTTAAAAAATTAAGTAAATGAGAATAATATTTTATTTTTTAAGGACACCATGCAAATATCTGACACAGAATTGTACTATTGAAAAGTCTAAATATTTCACTGTTCTTCACTTTAAGAGTATGAAATTTGCATTGTTGTGCACTTCCCATAAACAATTTTGGTTTTGCATGGATTATAGATCTATTTTTAAAGCATGAAGAGATTTCCACAATATCAATTGTAGACATCTGCATATTATAAAAATAATAGAACAAATTATAAAAATAAAGATGTAGAGATGCCCCAAATATACATATTATCACATGCATAATAAATATCTGTAATGCCCTACCCAAAGATCCTTGGAAACAAGGATTCAAATCAAGCCAAGATTTTTTTTTTTTACAAGTATGAATGCACAAGACAACATCATACAGGGATCACAAAGATCGCAACGGAAGACTTCAACACAATCCCGACAACCAACGAATCTCCGAACACCACTACCCAACTGACACACCCATAAAAAAGCCAACAACCACCACAACAAGATGAGGGCACAAGAAATGACCACTCATCAACAAAACACCACGCTGGGGTAAAATGCAGAATCCTGAAATTTGGCTAAGCCTGAAATCCTGAAGCCCTGAAAATTGGCTAAGTCTAGATTTTTGAAGCCTTGAAATTTCCTAGAATCCATAACTTATCTCTGAGAGGTCTGAAACCTATCTCAAACAATTTGTCGCATATATTAAAATATATCTTAAGTAATAAGGAATTAAATATATGTCAACTTATACTTAAACGATATATTTTAAACCCCGAAGGACTACAATAGAAACCCAAAAATTGAATTTCAAAAGAAATCTCCTGAATTCAAAATGCAACAACATAGGCTCGAAGAACGCCCAAAGGGTATCCAAAACCACTCTCAAAAAGATTGGATCACAAAGAAAAGTGCTCGCTGATGGCACACGCAAGTTTTTCACAAAAACCGTGCGACACTTTTTACTAAGGGAGGGCGACACTTCTCCCTTACTGAGTGCGACACTTCTCAAGAAGGTGTGCGATACTGGAAAAGTATGGCGCGACATTTCTCATAAAGCCGTGCGACACTCTTCCAGTGTCATACGACACTTCTCCAGTAATGCGTGCGACACTTTATAGTATCGTATGACATTCTTTCTATGGGTGTGCGATACTTTATCAATGTCACACAATGCTGAACAAATGTCACCCATAGAAAGTAAAAACACTTCCAAAACTCAAAAACAGGGAAAAACCAACAAAAGAACCTCCACACTAGGGAGTACCAGATCCACAAAGGCTCGAGGAATGAACACTCGAGTGCAAGAACAACACAGAAAGGAGAACATCCATCCATCTAAACTATAGCAGCAAAGAACACACTAAATAAAAAACATCGCAGAGAACAGAAGCAACATCGCAATGAACTGAACAACCAAACTAAGTACGTGGTTCCTCCCAACCGTCAATAGCATCATAAGACCATCATGGGTCCTAGCCATCCCTCGCGCGTAACATCCCAAGCCACCGACTAGATCATCGGTACTGTCATAATAGGAACGTCACTACTAAAAACATGCACAATAATAGCATAAGGAAATCTAAAATGCTAGTGATAACGCATAAGATAATCCTATAGTAGATAACATCACCTATCACATGCTAAACAATAGTAAGCAACAGATATACTACTAAATCAAATAACATCATCTAATCATATGATAAACATCATGATAAGGGAATGTGCCAAATAAAATGACATCATCTAAACATGATATACAAGCATCCCAATGAAAGCATAAATCACAAGAAAGCATACTTCGAAACCCGAAGTACCAAGTGAAGACATCCAACAACAGTCGCACTAGGACAAAAGATCATCTCTGTACACCGATCCCTAGTAGTGGTTAAAGTAGCTACGCCTCCCAACCATGTGGCACCCATAGGTCCACACCCGCCATGCTGATGGAGATAATGATCCAACCACAAACACACAAAAATCACAACATCCATGGCTAACACTCACACCAGACAGTATGATGGCTGAACCAAGAATCTAAGACAATGCAAGGAGTATAGGTCCTGGTCAGACACTCAAAAGGCTACTAAGTAGGGGCTAACATCATGGAGAGTCGCTTGGCATCGAAAAGCCCAAGCTCAGATCTGTGTAGCTCAACTCCCTCAACGAAAGGCCAATACACTGTGTAGCTCAACTCCCTCAACGGAAGGCCAATACACAAAAGTACCATTTTATTATCTTAAGTTTTATTATCAGTCACACATTTTATTTAATTATCACTTATACAAGCTCCTCTCAGCCATACCCATGGCATCATGATTGTCGGGCTGTGAGATAGAAGCCCCCTCCATATGCTACCCTACCCTACCCATGCTCATCCTACGACAAGTGCCCGTGGGCATGCATACTCCCATCCCAACCCCAATGATCATAACTTCTGGCAAATCCATGAAAGATCAAAACTTCTGGCAAATCCACGAAAGATTGGGCCTCGCAAGTCACCCAAAAAATGTACGAGTATGTACTCGTGTGTGGCGCACCACCATCACGAAGATCATAACACAAGGATAGGAATGAGAACACAATGCAAAGAAAACACCCAACTGAAAGCAACATGGGAAGGATGGATTCTACATGAATCCCAAGCCCAATAAAATCATACATCATGAAATTACTCAACAGGCCTCAATCCGAGAGTATGGATTCTACACAAATCCCAATGATGTAACAAGACCAAACATCATGAACTCACTTAATCGGCCTCAATCCGAGAGTATGGATTCTACACAAATCTTAGCGTTCACGAAACAAAAGCAAAGGTCTAAAGGAAACCATAACAAGTATAAAATCACTCCACCGAACACGAGTACAGATGCAACACGCATCCCAATGCAACATAAAAGTGCAAAAGTGGTCTGACTGATATCTAAACAGATCATCAAGGTCCACGACCCACA
The DNA here is from genome assembly GCA_028749045.1 of Cupressus sempervirens. Taxonomy (NCBI): domain Eukaryota; kingdom Viridiplantae; phylum Streptophyta; class Pinopsida; order Cupressales; family Cupressaceae; genus Cupressus; species Cupressus sempervirens. The sequence goes on from CM053792.1 coordinate 294,491,950, forward strand.
TTGTGCCAAGAAAACTCAAGAAAATAGGGTAGCACGCAAAACAAGGTAAAAACCTCAAAAATTTGGAAAACTTTAAAATTAAAACCCATTTGACCTTTGGGTTCAAAAACCCCAAAAATCCAAAAATAAATGAACTTGAACACCATATGCAAAAACGGCCAGCATAACGGCGTAAAATTCCAAACCCTCATCCCAAAAAAAGGGAAATGTTCATACCCGCCCAACCGGGTAGAACTAGCATACAAAAATCGAGGGGAACACTAGTTCGCAGCCTCAAAACAAACAGCTACCAAAAACAGAAGCAGAAACGAAGCAGAAACAATAAAACAGGAAAGCCCTACCTCACAGCCAAAAGGGAAAAACGAGAATTTGAACCATAAAATAAATATCCCGCAGAAGTAGCTGGAAATCGTGGCAATCCAAGGTTTCCCCGAGCTGGATCCAACAAGCCCAACCTCGCGATGATCCCACGCCCGTAGCTCCCACAACAAACAAAACAATAAATCCTCATGAAGAGGATTTTGGGTTTTACTCTCCAACTTTCCAATTTGAAAGTGAGAAGTGAGGAATTAAATTCCTCTTTGGATATTTATTCACTTTTCGAGTGAATAATCGATTAGGGCAAATAACCAGCCAACCTAGTTAAACCCCGAATCCACCCAAATGAAAATAGGCTATTCCTATAAATAGGAATTCATCTATGGCAAAGCTGCCAGAAATTAAAATAAATCAATTAAAAGGCCTGAAAACCCAAAAACACAGAAATTGCCTTAAACAACTTTCACGACAATGCGAACCTCTAAATGCACAGACACGCTTACTGGTTTAATCACATAATGCAATGAGTTCGGATTTAATAATCACTGAAAGGTTTAAATTGAAAATTTTAATAAAGGATATGTCAACCATACAAGGATGACATTGGTAAAATATGAAAGGTTGAATCACTAACTCCATGTGCCACTGCCAGGGATATAATCCTGCACACTCAACAACACAATCAGGTGCAATTGCATATAATAACATAGCCAAAGCAATAAATGCATTAAATCACCTAATTTAACCATTTATTTAATTATATTAAAATAATCGATTTACATCACTCACATTCGCATAAAGCATAACACGCAAGAATGAAGTAAATAACCATAGCATTAAATTCATCACATAACAAAATCAGAGGTATGTCCAAATACCAGATAACTAGATATCATCATAAAACACACTGTCATCTCAAAATTGCATCATCATGCAATATGATTAACTGAACAGCATAGTAGTCTAATATCTATGATACTGAAATGAAAGAGTAACATCTGACCCTCAGGTCCTCTCAAATATAAACATAACATGAGTAACAAATATCTCTCTAATCAGAAATGAGACAAGGTAAATGTCTGCAACACATAACCAAATAATCCCACAAGAACAATCCACTCTAATTACTTAAGCATTTAATAATGATTGATTACTCTACATTTAAAGGGCATTAAAAACACATAAGCAAACACAGTCATAAACATGACTAACCGCTGCTACAGGAACCTAGTCCAGTGTAGCATGGTAAAAGAACATAGTGCAGTCTCTGCACACATCTCAGGGTAATCAATGAACAACCTCATGATACCACATCGATCCTGTTAACCACTGGCACAAACCTCAGTGAACCAAAAATCACATCATAATCTCAAAGATCAGTCAAAAGCATAAACAAAGCAACTGATATAGAAACATAAACCCAAACACCTCAACGATGTAGACCACTCAGGGTCACAATCATGATCCCATCACAACAAAAGATCATCAAGGTTGCATCCATTAGGACGACTTACAAAAGTCAAATGGGAGAGGCACTACAATATCAAACCTCCAACCATAGAATCACTCAAATAAGATAAAATCAGGACATCACTCCACAAGATTATAGGAAGGATGCACTGACACGAATGTAAACTTCATCATGGGCTTGTTGATGCTTACAAAATAAAACATGCAATTTGCTTGATCCTATTATAAATAAATGTCAAAGGTTTCTTGAAGAAAACTAAGAATAATCAATGATAACAAATAGATGCCAAAACAAACATCATTTGATAGATAAATTATGTTGCAAAAGCAAGCAAAAGAATTCAACATTTCTTCTTATTACTGATATCAACTAAGCTTTGATACCATGTTGAAACTAGAGCCTAGAAATCCATAAATATAACTAGGAATAAGAAAGATAGAAAACAAAAAAAAAGAATATCAAAATTATCCTGGGAAAACTATTTGAGAATGAAGGGAAAAACCCAGCCACACAACACAAAATTCTCTTGATTGATAATGAAATGTTCCACTATACAATATCCTTTGCATGATGCAAATATATAACAATAGGAGACTCTTCACATGATAATCAAAAGGTCTCTTGAGATTCCTAAAACTCCTATAATTAATTATGGCTCTTCGAATATTCATGCCTCAATGCATGAGAATGACACATCATTTACATTTAATATTACAAATTAAAACTTAGGTGTCTTTTTTGGCTGAACATAACAATAACGGTAATAACATTCATATTTCTAGAGATAAAGATCTCTATTGTAGCTACCATCTTCAACACTTAGTGCATAATTTTTGGTGGGATTCCTTTATTTACCATTTTAAATATGTATATACTTTCATCTCATCTATTAAATAGAATGGTCCAATAATGGTTTGGCCAATTCTGATTTACTTTTGATTTATCTATTTTTTCTTGTAATTCCATGCCACATATTTCAACATGACTTTGATTATATATGCCATAATTCAAGTGTCATGACTTTTTGTAATTTCTTTGACCCGTCACTTGCTTGTTTAAATCATGGACATGGTAGTAGGGTTAATTTGATCTTATTAGTTTATAGGAATTGAAATATCTAATTTAATTTATATTAAATATAGTTTTATGTTTATCAATTAATTTATCTAATAATTTATTAGACATTTAATTTAAATATTCTTTTAATCAATTAAAAATAGGAATATAGACTATTAGAGGGGATATTACAATCCTACCCTCCCAAAATTGCTCGTCCTCAAGCAATTATGATTTTTATTTCATTTGCAAGCACCGCCAATAAAAAACTTTTGTTTAATTTTCAAGTCTAAAATTGAGGATAATATTGATTACATGATATGAGTGATTCACTTTGATAAGAATTGTGAATGTAAGATTGATGATTGATAATTGAAACATATGACATGATTGATCTTCATAATTTTAATGTCTTTTTTAATAGTTGATAGCTCATTCAATAGTTTTTTAAGGATCATTTGGGTTTAATCATTTTTCTTCTTACTTGACCTCTTAGAGGATGGAAATTTCATTTTCGTCAGGTGTTAGATGCTTGTCTACAAGTAGGCTCCCTCAAGGTATTGGGACTACATGTTCATACCCATCTTGGACTCTTTCCTCAAAGATTTTGGCATCATGTTCTTACCCATCTTGGACTCTTCCCTCAATGCATTCAAAACCATGTCCTCAACCATCTCGAAATCTTTCCTCAAGACATTGAAACCCATGTCCTTTACCCATCTTGTAATCCACCTAACTCGAGTAGATTTACTCTACCTTTCCCATCTTGACAATAAATTATTTGTATCCAATAGTTTGATCTTTTCATTAAGTAAAATGTTATTTATTTTATTCACCCTACAAGATAGCAAGATCATGTTTTGATACCACTATAATGTCCCCTTTTTGGGTTGGTCAAGATTTATACTTATTTAACCAAAAGTAATGTTTGTAATAATCATTTAAACTATCAAATGATGTTATTATTTAGATTGATAACTAGAATATATAGATGTTATTCAAGGTTCCTAGACACCATCTTTTGATTCTCTCAAAGTTTATAGGTCCAAACCCATTTCACAAAGATTTCCAAGATGTTGATCCCTACCCTCTATTGGGATAAGATACACTAGTTTGGATTTATACAAGCCCCTCCTTCATAACATTGTCCACTTCTAATTATAATTCAAACAATAATATTATAAATAAATGTTATTACTCTAGTAGCATATATATAAATGTTCTACATACATACATACATATATATAATTATTCATTTTGTATAGTTAATAATAATAACATATTTCTTCTCCTATATTTTAAAAAAAAAAGAGATAACATAACAGTTATTTGATATAAAAATAAAATAACAAAATTGATGTGTAAAAATTGAAATATATTCATACCTTAGTTTGCCTCTTTATACTGTCAACTATATTTATTTTCCTTCTTATAAAAATATCCCCATTTACTCTCATTTCATTCACTTTACTGTTCTTTTTTTTTTCTTTTTTTTTTAAACATGACATTTCATTTGTTATTTTTCAAACCCTTTTAATATGACTTCCTTAGTGTATAATTATTGGTAGTATTCCTTTATTTAACATTTTAAATATGTATATACTTTCCTCTCATCTATCAAATAGAATGGTCCAATAATGGTTTGACCAATTCTGATTTACTTTTGGTTTATTTATTTTTCTTGTAATTCTATGCCACACATTTCTATGTGACTTTCATTATATGTGCTATAATTCAAGGGTCGTGACTTTTTGTAATTTCTTTGACTTGTCACTTGCTTGTTTAGATCTTGGACATGGTAGTAGGGTTAATTTGATCTTATTAGTTTATTTAGGAATTGAAATATTTAATTTAATTTAATTTAATTTATATTAAATATAGTTTTATGTTTATCAATTTATTTATTAATTAATTTATCTAATAATTTATTAGAAATTTAATTTAAATATTCTTGTAATCAATTAAAAATAGGAATATAGACTATTAGAGGGGATATTATAAGAAATGTGAATCCTATTTGGCAACTCCGCCTCATATGCATTTCCTGAGTCATGTTTCTTCAAAATTTTGTCGGGGCCAAATTTCTTCATCTTCATCTTGTTGTAGGTACCCACTCAAAATCATTCCTTCCTCAAGTATACCATAACCAAATCCCCAACTTGGAACTCCTTATGTCTACTCTTTTGATTTTCCCTAGCCTTATACTATAATTTTATTTTGGGAATACGTGCATGTACCTCCTCATGTAGGTTCTTGACATGTTCAGCAAAGTTTTTTGCCTCAGCACTTATCCTCTGCCCTTGCTACATCTTCCTCAGCTCTAGTGCAGTCCTTAGACTACTCCCATATATAGTTTGAAATGATGATCTACTAGTACTCCTATTCATAGAATTATTGTGAGAAAATTCTACTTGTGGTAGAATCAAATCCCATCCCTTGTGCTTATCTCCTACTAAACACCTCAGCAAATTTCCCAGACTTCTATTTACTACTTCTATTTATGCATCAGTCTACAGATGATGTGTAGAACTAAAATTCAATTCTGTCTTCAACTTCTTCCACAAAGTCCTCTAGAAATACCCAACAAATTTAGTATCTATGTTAGAAACAATAGTTTTTTGGGAGACTATGTAGCCTCACCACCTCTCTAGAAAAAAAATCTATAATATGCACTACATCATGAGTCTTGTGGCATGGAATAAAATGTGCCATCTTGGAGAACCTATCAACCACCACAAATATTGATTCATTACCCCTTTGTGTCCTTGAAAATCCAAGAACAAAATCCATACTTATGTCCTCCTAAGGCTTTGATGGAACAGGAAATGGCTGATAAAGTCCATTATTTTGACTAAATCCTTTGGTTGTTTGACATACTTGACAACTCTGCACAAACTTCTTCACATCCTGTGATAATTGAGGCTAAAAATAATGTGCTCTAATAATGGAAATGGTCTTATCTTGACCAAAGTGTCCTGACATCCCTCCACTAAGCTTTTCCTTGATCAAGTTCTCCCTCATGGAACTCCTTCGAATACATAATTGACTTCCCTTGAACAACATACCATCCTAAATCATGTAATCTAGCCACCTAGTGCTATCTAGAGTAATAGGTTCTTTACAAGCCTTCCAAGCCTCTACAAAGTTAGGATCCTTAGGGTATAGATTCTTGATTTCATCAAACCCAACCATTTCAACCTGCATTACTATTAGCAACAACTGTCTCCTACTTAATGCATCTACAACCTTATTTGAACTTCTGCTTCTATGTTTTAATACAAATGTATATCTTTGCATGAACTCTACCCATTTCAAATGTCTCTAATTCAATTTACCTTGTCTTTTTAGGTACTGCAATTCCTGGTGATCAATATACAAAACAAATTCTTTTGGCAACAAATAATGCCTCCATTTCTTTAAGCCCAAAACTATTGCATAGAACTCTTGATCATAAACATAATACTTCTATTCATCATTCAATTTTTCATTGAAATAGACTATAGGCTTACCTTCTTGGCTCAACACAACCCCAATAGCACTACCACTAGCATCGCAATCCACCTGGAACACTTTGTTGAAATCAGGAAGTGCCAACATAGGTTTCTCTAACACCTTCTTCTTTAGCAATTCAAAACTCCTTGTAGCTCTTGTAGTCCACTTGAACTCTTTTTTTATCCCCCCTCATTGTTTCAATTAAGGGTGCACATATATTAGTGAAATTCCTAATGAACTTCCTATAAAAACTAGGCAAACCATGGAATGACCTCACCTCAGTGGCAGATCTTGGAGTAGGCCATTCCAATATGACTTTCACCTTCTCTAGGTCCATTTGTAGACCCTCAGTTGATACAAAAAACCCCAAATAGACTAACTTCCTTTTGATAAAGCTACACTTCTTCAATTTAATCAATAATTTCTCTTCCCTCAACCTTTCAAGGACACTATGAATGTACAATAAATGTTCATCCAAAGACTTACTGGATATCAAAATATCATCTAGATAGACAATGACAAATTTTCCCAAAATTTCTTTAGTACCTCATTCATAAGTTTCATGAAGGTGCTTGGCACATTAGTCAATCCAAAGGGCATGACTAACCACTCATATAGACCATCCTTGGTCTTAAATGTAGTCTTCCACTCATCTCCTTCTTGTGTCCATATCTAGTGATAGCCACTCTTAAGATCTATCTTTATGAAGTACTAAGCTCCACTCAAGCAGTCTGAGATTATCTATCCTTGGCAAAGGAAATTGTTACTTGATTATTTTATTTATAGTCTGAGAGTCTATACACATTCTCCACTCTCTATCCTTCTTTAGTGCTATCATTGTAGGTACTACACATGGACTCAAGCTCTCTTGAATTAAACCTTTCCTCAACAACTCATGAACTTGTCTATTTAGGTCCTCAATCTCAATAGGAGTCATCCTATGAGTAGCCTTGTTAGGAAAACTAGCTCTAGGGACTAAATCTATTTGATGACTAATTTGCCTTATTGATAGCAACCCTTCTAGAATATCATTAGAGATGACATATCCATACTCACTTAATAGACTTGAAATTTAAAGTGGAACTTCAATACTACCTTCCTTATCCTTTCTAGGAATTAAAGCATAACACATATGCTAATGCTTCATGCCATCCAAAAAATTTCTTCCATCAACAAGACATACCTTAGCACTACTACATACCTTTTCACCCTCCTTTATGAAGGGCTTCAATTTGTGGCAAAGTCCATCCTTTTTCAAAGAGTATGTATTTGCATGACCATCATATATAGCATGCCTATCAAACTACCACAACCTTCCCAACAATAAATAGTAGAAATCCATTGGGATGATGTCATAGAGAGCCTTGTCATGGTAACTCCCAATCTTGATCTTTACAAAACATTGCTCACTAAATAGAACCTTATGATCATCCTACACCCAAGCAACCCAATAGGGATCGAGATGTTTCTCTCTCTTAAGCTTTAGCTTTGAGACCATTTCTTCTGACACCAAGTTTTTAATGCTCCCACCATCAATAGTGACATCACAACATTTACCCTCACACTTGCACCTAGTACAAAAAAAAACTCCTCCTTTGTCTAGGTTCAGTCTCACTACTCAGTAAGACCCTTTCATTAACTAGAACCTTTCCTCTTTTTGCATCCTCTGAATGTGATTACTATGCATCATCATCCACATGAGCAACCCTTGCTTGACCATTAGCTCTCCTATCTATCCTTCCTTGACATAGAGGGCATTCGAAGGGATGATGACCTTCTTCATTGCAATGAAAATAGGTACCATGGAAGCCTCCTCTTCTTGAACCTTGTCCATGTCCTCTACCTCTTCCTCTCTGATCCCCAAAGTTTTCATCACAAGAGTGGTTGAAACCCCCATTCCTCTAGTTTCAGCTAGTACCTACAACTTCATTTTTCTTCTAGTTCTCATTTTGGCCTCCAACTGACTTTCCACTGCCCTTTACTCCATGATTGTGCCCTCTTTTCCTTCCATCAAAATTTTTTTTTAGCTTCTTCTCAACTTGCAAGGAAAAATGGTATGCCTCTTCAATGCTAGTCATTCTAACTAGACTTAACTCCTCTTGAAAAATAGCTTTGCTCATCCCCCCATATTTTAGGCCTGTACAAGGCCATTTAGTTTCTCAAATCTGACTTTGAAGTGCTCTTAGGGGGTCTCCAAACAACTTAAAATTGCAATAACTTTCAAATTGTAAAGCCTTTTGACCTAATTCTTATTTCGGAGTACTTTAAATTACAATTATAATCATTCATCCAACTTAAACCCTCTAACTCATCATAATTATAGCTCAATTACAAAATAACCTATTTTCTATATTCACATGTATCCCAAGGTGCTCAAAAACTCTAACCTAGAAAACCAATAGTGGAACTATGAGGGTTGGAATCTTTATTTGACCCAAATGGGTATCAAGAAATGAAAGAACATTAAACATAAACTAAAACTAAGAATTTTTTTTGGGTGATACAGGATTGCCCTTACACCACTGGATGCTCCTGCATCAAGTGTTTCTTTGGTATAGGAGAAGAAAACCCAAAGATATGCATTCCAAAACTAAGTCTCTTTAGAAGGATCATTTCAAAATTAATGAGGTATGTTGTTCAAGCTCATTAAATATGGCATATCCAAATGGTGAAGATCTCACATTTTCATACAAAGGAAATGGTTTAAAAATTTATCAACTTTGAAGTAAGAAATTCTACCCTTGTATTGTATTAGTGTAGATGTTACCCTTTATTTCATTATTTAGTGTGTGTCATAGTTTGGTTGTGTTTAGTTTTCCTTCTTAGTCAAATTATTTTGTGAAAGAAGAGATTCCTATTTTCATTGCTTTGGACTTTGCATCCCTCTTGTACTATTAGAGCCAAATGTGGTCACATTTCATATCCCTTCAGTTAAGAATAATTTTTTTCATACCCCTATATCTCCCTCTCCACATAAATTCATTTTTTAATTAAGGACAAGTCTAAGTTGGGTTTAATTAGTTTTTGCCACTTATCAAGTTTTTAGGGTACTCGCCACCTATTAAGCTATATGGAAAATCCATGTGCGAGCTACCAACTAGTTCTCAAAAAAATTGGTTGAATTCGTATGACCCTTGCATGCTTGATGTTGGGAATCTCAACACAATCTTGGCCAACAAAGATGACTAAATCACAACTATTCAATCTCCACACTTTAGGCTCTGAAAAACATAGGTGGTTGTACCTATACTTATGCTTCTTTAGGAAAACTTAAATATTAATAATGCAGACTTTATAATTGATACTCTTAAGCTAGAAAGTATCTTCTTAAGTAGAAATCAAATTTATGAAAGTTTTGAATGTAAATGGAATATTGAAAATAAACTTATGTAATACTTATAGATAGAACTTCACTGATCTACAACCATATATATCAACTTATAAGAAATATGCAAAGATTAGTCCTTTATCCAATTGGAAAATATAGAGTCAACCCCCACATAATCTTATCATCAACCTTAAGAGATAGTGTGCACCTAATCATCCATTGGATGGATAAGATATAAATGCAATTCCTAGTCTAAATGTATTTAACCCCGATGAAAGATAGATACCATAACTTAGTATGAAAATATCAGATAATTAAGTTCATGCAATTACTCTAATCCATTAGAATAATAGTATAATATGAAGGAACAAAGAAGAACATGAGAAATTAGAAAACCATACGCTATAATAGATATAAAGGAAGCATCATTATATTTACTTCATTTATAAGAAAATATGACATAGTAGTTTAGTTGCATATCCAAATAGGTAATTGCACGAAAATGGAAACTACTTCATAACGTCTTTTCTATAGGGAAGAATTTTGTATTGTATCCAAAAAATATATATGTCTTATCATTTTTCTATGTTTTGAAACCTTTCTTCTCATAAAATTAAAAGGTGCAAAATAGCTTTGGACCCCTTCATAAACACAACTGACAAATAACTAAAAACATAATTCAACATTAATTGAAAACATGAAAATTAGTTAAAATTGCTTCAATTTCTTTAATGGTCATGGTTTCTTTAGGAGCATCTTCAAGGATCTACAGATAAACCTTGATCCATTCGACAATTTGACCATGCATATGCTATACAAAATTTGAAATTATTGGAGCAAAGGCTTGCAAATCAACCCACTTCTTCCCTTGAGCAATCTTAACATCTGTTATAAACCTTGTAAAATTCTATTCCATAGTTGTCATTTTGTTTAGCAACTTGTGGAATGAATCCATCTAGAAATTTTTCTCCTCTTTTAACTTGGTATTCAAGTCCTAGGGTGACACTACAAATTCATGCCTCTAGTTCTCTAGTGGTTTGATTTTATCTTCTTCATTTCTAATGGCAGGGTGGATGATCAATAGAAGCAATCATTTTCACTTTTTCTTCCATTTTTTTTATACTCTTGATCTATTTAACTTAGTTTCCTTGTAATAGTATTAATGAAGTCAATAGTGTCCTTTATCTATGTAGGGGCATCTAGATCCTCTTTTGTGAATTCAAAGAGTTTGTCCAATTCATACCTTAACGACCTCATTTTCTTTCTATCTCAAAAAGTATGTATTTCCCTTTAGGAAAGAAATCTAACATATTGTAGATATTGTTAAACCCTTCAAACACCTCATTACATTTGGCCAAGATAAGATTTACCCTATAGACAAGAATCTCCTCCAATGTCTTAAAAATAGTCTTCATGATCAACATCTAGGGTCTTCTTTTTTTTGAGATTTCTTCAATAACAATAGGAGTTTTATGAACTACAATATCTTGAACATTTTCATGGGTTTCAGCTCATTCAATTCCTTTTCCAATCTTATGGGCTTTACATACATTTTACTTATTATTGAATTCATCTCAACTTCTTGATTTTACAATTTTTATAAGTTCTTGCATATGTCTAATCTAAGCCTAGTTAAACATGGATTCATGTGTCAACCATGTTGAAACAAGCATAGGGTATGTATTGTCTATAGTTTTTACCAGGGCCATCCCCTCTTCTCCTTTAGATATATCAATAATCCTAGGTTTATTTCCTTAGAATGTAACCCAAGTAGCAAGGGTTTCTATCTTGGGATCACACCTTGTCCCCTCAAATTTTTCAAGTGATTCAAACTCTAACACAAATTTTGAGTCTTCTTGTTTCCTAACTTGATCTAATAGAAAAAATTCTTTTAATGTTAAACTAGGAAGCATCAAAATGTCACTCTTTCTTATTATTTCCCCTACCTCTTCTTCTATACATGAAATATCATCCAAATGCAAATCATCCATCATTTTTTGAACAATGGAGGCATGTTGAGACTCATAAATCCCTTCAATTCTTTTTTTTCCCTCTCCTCAAAGTTTTTCATCTTATATCTTATTTGAAATTCCTTAAACTCTTTTGTTTGAGAAAAGTTATCTTTTTAATGAGCTTAAGTTAAATGGCCTCCCTCTTATCCTTTATATCAATTGGATCATCATTTTCCATAGTTTGAGAATAATAGCTATCATTTTACTCAAAAAACTTGGGAGATGGCTCTAATGTTTCAACATTCTTATTTTCCTTCATGCTTTTCATAATACTAACGATTTTGCATACCCCTTCACCATCTAATCTTCATAGGACACTAAAGGGGTACTATTCCCTTCTTCTTGCTAAGGTGTGGGAACAAAGGGACCAGATCTTGAGCTTGTCAAGCTTACTTTTCTCTTTTTAGCTTGAGGGGGAGGAGGATGTACATGTTCAGCCTTCTTTCACTTTTCTTGTTCAACATATCCTTGATACAAATTCTCAAAATATTTGATACATGTTTCAATCCTAAGAGTTTCAATGTCTTCCTTAGAATGAAAATGAGGAAAACCCTTACTTAATCTTTGAACCTCTATTCTAATTAGGACATATAACATTTTTAACCTTTGGTGTGCCTCTTATAAATAATCACAATTTATGATAATGTCATCTTCAATGTTTAGCTTATGTACATACCTGACCTTTATGGTCTTGATGTGCCATTTTGGATCATAATATCTACCCTTATCACTAACCAACCAAAACTTATTCATTATGTAAATCTAAGTATCTTGAATTGTAGTATGCCCAACTATATATCCATCAAATTTTATAAAATGAGGCATCATATTGCCTTTTCTTCTTGGTTGAACAATTTATTTCTCAACCCACAATAACTGACATACAAACTCCAATAAATTTAACTTCTCAAGGAAAGACAATGGGAGCCTCTAAGGTAGTTTCCTACACCTATACAAACTTTTCAATGAGTATTTTGGTTTGAATATCCAATCACCCAAGTTGAATTCATAACCTTTTTCAGCTAAACACTCTTTGGGTCTCAATATATCCTTGATTGATTGTGGCAGTCTTGTGATAGCCCCTTCAAGCATCCTTATTATCCATTGTGTAAATACATCTTTGAATATGATGAAATCACCATCCCTTGCATGTTTATCCCAAAGTGGAAACCAGAGCTGATGGGTTTCTTGTTACCCTCCTCATTAATTGTAGCCAACTTCATAGAATTCCTAAATGAACTGATGATCTAGTGGAGAATTAGGTAAAAAATAAGAGAATAATTCTTGAAAAACTTGGTAGTCTTCCATATGACCAATTTATTATGAAGCTTTTTCTCAATTGCACTAGAAAAGTCAAACTCTAAATAGGTATGAGGGTTCTAAATCTTCATACACATGAACATGTATTCAAGTTGAATTTCATGTTTCTCATCCTCTCGAAATAGTTCCAACCAAGCAGAAAAATTATACACGAAAAAATCCATAAAAGATTCAATCAAAATGAGGACCCATATGATCAACATACATCATTTTTTATTATAGTCTCTATACATAAAATGTGCAATTTCCCTATATTTTCCAAACTTCATTGTTTTCTAATATTCATTCTTAAAATGTATCCTGTCAATTTTTGTAAGGGCTTGGGTGCTCAGTCCAAAACACTCTTCAATACAATAGTTTTTAATAACCAATAGCGACATACCATTTATTTTCCTTACAGTCCTAGTGGCTAGTTCATAATGATTTTCTACAATGTCTATAAGTCATGTGTCCATACAAACACATTAGGGAGTACAATATTTCTTAGGTCTAGTCTCCATGGGTTGTTTCTAGGATCTTTTTTATCTTTGTTTACATAAAAATACCAAAACAAAGATCTACCATGCAATGGAAGATTAGTGTATCTATAGTCCTTAAACTTGTTAGAAAAAATAGCCATTTGACTAGCAAAGGATGGCTAGCAAATACTTCTAAGATCTTTTGAATTAATTTCTCAGTGTGTTCTTTTTTTAATTCTTTTACACATAGTATCCTTTTTTATAGGTATTTCAAGTTTTTTTTGGTAGACTTCTTTTCCCAAAAGAAATTAATTCATTTTATTCCTTGTTTATGATTGATAACTTTTGGCACATATATCCACCTCACAAATTGCCTAATTTGTCACATCTCCTGAGTACTTGATGTATACTTTAAGTTATTAAATTAATGACTTGTTCTTTAAAACTCTAAGAAGTCCATTTCACCTTTTCACGTGTTCATTTTGTAGTCATTTCAAAAATTGTGACTTTTTAGAGTCTCACCAGGCTTCTTCAAATGGTTTTCTCAAATCATGCTTTTAGAGCTCACCTTTTTAGTTGTTAACAAAATAGTGATAAATAGCTATCTCCTTGTCCTAAAAAAAAGTTACCATTTGTAATAGTGAAGTCATATCTATTTTGTTGGCCTTGTATTATGTCTTACTTAAAGTGTTGATACTTCACAAGTTCCTTAGTTTCCTTTCTCTGAAATGGAAAAATGTATCAAAATCACTATTTTTGAGCAAATATTTTTATGGGGTCTACCACTATCCATCTAGATACCCATAGTTCAAGTCAATCCAACGATGTTTGGATGTCCACTGTGGGATGATATGATAGTCCCATTTAAGATTCTTAAGATAGATTTAAACCCAATGTGTAGCATTTTGTCATCACTTCAAAATTGTTCAGGATAAAGAGTTTGGGAATAATACTTCTCGACTACCAAGTCTGACAAAAAAGTTACTAAAGATGTTTCAATAATGATTAACTCATCAATCAAGGAAAGAATCTATGAGCAGCACTCAAGATAATCAAAAGAGGAATATTCTTGTGAAAATTCAACAAAAGATGTGTTTTAAAGTAATCCTTATCAAATGTGAATGAAAGCCAATATTTATTTAGGAATCAAAGTTTTTATATACTTCATTATCCAAAAAAAAACACTAGAAGGGTATCATTTATGAATGACCATGCAAAGATGCTTAAAGAGGATAATCCCAACCCAAATATTGCACAACAAAAAAATGAAAACCTAAAGTGAGATTGTGTTAAAAGGAAGACCAATAAAGGTGTGGCCTAAATTCATAACCTTTGGTAATAAATAATATATTTTGGTGGCCAAAATCCTAAGTCTTCGGGAACATTGCAAAATCAAATTCATGATGGTGTAATCCACCCACCATATTTAATGAGCATATTATTATAAGTGGTTGGCGATCAAGGAATATTTTAGAAAAATTAAATGCATTAAATCTTGCCTCATTTATTGCTAACCCTAACACACTAATCAAATAAGAAAGTCTATAAAATTGAATAAACTACAAATTGTACTTGTCATTATCTATAATTACTTCTCTAAGTAACTAACCAAAGATTCTGAGCAAGCACTAAATTTTGTTCATTTTTTAAATTATTTTGTTAAAGATGGCTCTCAGATACTATAGTTATGATCATTTGAACAAGATCGGCAACAAGTGGAAAAATATTGGTGATAAAAAAATGAGTCATTTTCACTTGCAAGATTTATGTAGACAATTGGCAAAAGAGCATGTTCACCCCGTTACACAAAAACTTAAGGAGAGGAGACTGGTTCAAGCTATGAGTTTTGAAGTCATTGTTCAAGCTTCTAAATTTATCACAAAGTACATTTTCCACTATGACCCTGATAGCAATCAAATTAAATTTCTAAACAATGAGGTATTATTAATGGTAAACAAAGATACCATACATAATTTTTTGGTTTTTTACTATAGAATAATTGATCAAACATGATTTTTTGATTGCAGTGTCAACTTCATCTAGAAGAAGACCAAATGGAGAGGAGTCACATCAACTGGGTGGTTTCAACCCATGAGAAGTTCTCAAACCAATCTTCCAAAAACCCCATAAGGTACCAATTTGAAAAGGGAATTTGTTGATATCTTGGTATTACTCCATACAGTTAAATGTTGTAAACAAGCCCTAAATTTTGATGAGTTGGTATTCTTCCTTATGCAAAGTATTTGTGCTATGAAAATATATATTGATTAGGCTAAGTTGCTCAGGTAAAAGATTGATATACATCTCTTCATGGATAAAGTGACAATACTTCTTCATGTCCTCTATTTGATCTATGCCTTAGTCACCGCCTAGATATGATATGGCCTTCCTCATGTGGAAGAATTCAATGATGACATGTGTAGTGCCTACCCCTAGTTTACATTCAATTATTATTGCCCAACTCTTTTAGGCCATTTTATGCTTGATGATTAGTAGCATTATCTTTCAGATTATCAAATATTGTTTTCATACTCAATTGATTATATGATGAGACTACTTGGTACTAGTTACTTCATGTATGCATGATTATACCTCAATGATGATTATTACCATGATTTCAATTATTTGATGATGTTAGTTAGATGGATTATTATACATGTTTTCTTATGGATACTTACCTTATATTATATGTTTATGGTGTGCATGTATGTTTTCTTTATGTATGATGTTTCTGATGTAGTTTTGGAAGGGAGTCGTAGTCACCTGCTAGTCAAGATCTACATGATCCACCACTTCCTGCCATTTCCTATTTAGCTTAGAATATATGTGTACATGTGTGGATTTTATGCAGATTGCAAGTACTAGGTATAGACTTCCCTAAATTGCCAGGATGAACGTACCCTATCGCAATATCTCAATGGTAAGAGAGGGGAATTAAATTCTTGAGTCCAAATCCTAACCTTTAAACTAATTGTCCTAGAAACTTAGGACAAGTCTTTGAGATAATTACCCTTCCAAATGCGTTGTATGATGTAAATTCATGATTATAACCCTTAAGTTTGATCTTGTATGTGGTATTTTATGATGGGTTTTCATATTTCATCTTTTAAGTCTTTGGTATTTTTTTGTTAATTAAATCAAATTAAAAGATTAATTAATGATTTAATTTAATGGAAAATTATTAAGAGAATTTCAATATTTAATTGATTAGAAATTAATTAAATAAAAAAGAATTAAATTCAAAGGGGAAATTATATTTCTAATTTGAGAGCATAATAATATTTATTTTATTTAATAATAATATATTTAGGAGATCATTTTTAAAATAAATGTTAAATATTATTATTACTTAGGTTAATAAATATTATATTAAAAAAATTCTTTGAAAATTAATATGAGAGAGAAAGCTATTATTTAATAAAGTTTATTTTAATTAAATTACGTAAAGCTTATACATGAAATTAAAATATAATAAATTAATTTTTTTTAAAGAAAATAAATTTAATAAAGATATTTTTATATGCAAAAAACATGCATGAAAGCACAAAAGATAAGTAAATAAAGAGTTAAAAGATTGTGAGCAACAAGTTCCCTTGGGTGATCACACAATCGGTGCTCCGAATTTAGGGGAGAACTCATTATTAGCAATTTAGAGTTCATTTTCTAGGGACCGCGAAATTTTGGAGAAGGGAATTTTCAAAGAGAAGGTTTTTGAAGAGAAGAGATTTCGCTCACAATCTTCAAGTGATTGTGAATAAACATCAAAACCAAGTAGAGCCTCATGTTTTATTTACCCAGTGAATTATGGTTCTTCAAACTTCTTGTCTTCATCATGCTTTTTAAATTGTTTGTCCAAATTTAATTGTGACAAATCTTTAAATATTTCATTTTGAAATTACTGCTATGCATATTGATTTCTTCTATATACATGAGGATTGAAATCTTAGTAAAACCCTCGTTCTGTAGATTTATAAGTTGTTAATTAAACATGGAAGGGTTTTGAAAGAAATGAAAATTTTAGATTGAAAGTTAGATTAATTTATCATATCTTCCCTATCAAAGTACTATTAGAACTTTTATTATATATATATATATATATATATATATATATATATATATATATATATAAAGAAAAAAAGAATGATGATTGGGAGGAAGATTGTTACATAGGAAAACAATTTTTATATATTAAGATTTATATAAAAATAAATAAATAAAAAATGGAGAAAGGCTGGTTTTACCCCACCTTCCTCCCTAGCAACATTTAAATGTTGTGCTAACCACACTAAGGACTATGGCAGTAGCAGTAGTATGTATTGTTGTTATGGCCATAGGCCCACTATAACTGGTAGCCTGCAAAAATGTTTGCACGACTTCTTCTAATTGGCAGGCCTAAAATGTCTTTTTCAAGTGTTTTTTTAAATTATTTTATTAAATGTAATTTTTATTAAATGTAATTTTTATTAAATTTAATTATTAATTATTAATAATTTTATTAATAGTTATTTTTATTAATTATTGATTTAATAAATGATTAATGACTATTAAATATTTTTTTTTCTTTTAATAACTATTAATTAATTTAATTAAGTTTAATTAATAATGAATATTATTTAATAAAGTTTTAAATTTATTTTATTATTATTATTAATATTTTGATATTTAATAAGATTATAATTATTTTATTTGAAAATCAATAAATATTATTTTAATAATTTAATAAATAATTACCTTTAAATTATTTTAGAATATTTAACTTAAAATCGAATAAAGGTAATTATGTTTTTTTGTTCAAATATAAGAAATGGGTTAAATAGTAAGGGTTAAAGTGTAAATCTTATGTACTTGGAAACTTACTTTAAAATGAAAACTTGACCTTATTGATAACTTAAACTGTGTTTTCAAAACCAAACCAAACTATGAAACTACATTGTTAACTGTGTGTTGTCTTATGTTTTGGGTTTGGGTTGACTAGAGTGTTGACCAGTCTTAGGACATTTACCAGAGGCTTGGGAGTTCTGTGTTTGTGATTTCATGATGATGATTTCATCTATACTTTTAAACTCAACCATGGTAATGTGTTTGGTATGCTCTATGATGAGTTTGATTTATTGTGCATTATTATTTTTAGTGTTAATGTGTGAAATTGAGATGAATGGTATGACCTATTTGACATAACCTTTGAGTCTTCGATCAATTTTTTTGGGATACTTTCTAGTTTCTTATAAAGGATTGAGGTGTTATTGTAGATTATCTTTTGATGCTTTCTAGTCACTTGTATAGGGGTGAGGTTAAAATTGTGATACTTTGATTTGTACTTTTATAAGCATAGGGTAGGTAATTTGTATTTTAAGTTGGGAAGTGGCTTGCAATGGACTCTGGGGCCCAAAATAGCTACCAAGGTAACCCATTGTAAGTAGTTAATAAGTGAAAACACTACACTAAATGAGAGTAAAATGAACCTAATAAGAGTCTTTGTCTTTCCTTGCCCATGCTTTGAGTGCTAGTATAGATTAGGATGGGAGTAGAGAGGACATTTGGTTGTGACCATGCATCGTTAGTATGTCTAGTCAATATGAAAGGATACTAGTGCCACATAGAATCACTAGGGGTCAGAGGATTAAAAGACTAGCTGGGTAACCCTAGAGTTGGTTCATGCAATGACACTTTCCCACAAGTAGTATAGATTACCTACATGTCTTTGTTTGCCTCTAGGTCTAGATGTCATATTATCTTGGAGTCATTGAGTTAGATTACTTTTAGGGTTTTCCTTGACATTGATATTACTTTTTATTTTGGGATTGATATCCTATTTGGGATTTGAGACTATCTCCTTAGCACAGTGGGAATGGACCTTTTTAGGTTACCACAAGGTCGGGTAGTAGTGCTTTATACTTTTACCATTGAGATTTGTTTGTTGATGTCGTGGTTGGAGTTCCTTGTTTGCTCTTCCTTTCATTCTATCTTTGTGTGTTATGGTGGATATTTATATCTATGATGGATTATTTCACTTATTGTATTGTACTTTGTTTCATGGATCCAAAAGGGATGATGTAATCTATTTTTAAAAATTATATTCTTTTAACCTTTCATACCCTATGACATGTACAATGGATGATTGTGCATTCTAAATTTATTACCAAGTGGCATTCAAAACAAATGTATATTATTTAAATGGAATGGACTTATAATTTCATGTGGATGTGTTATTTATTGGACTTAGGATTATTTAAATATTAAATGTGATTCAATGTCTTGGGATCCTTAAGGAATATAATCTATTATGTTTGCTTATGTATGATTGTATGTTATTGCTTCCACTACTTATGATTGTTGTACATGTTATTCTTCTACAAAAAAAAATGTTTGGCAAACTTAGTAAACTTTAAGTTAGCTCTTTTGGATCCCTTGGTGGGGCATTACATCTGGTATCAAAGCCTAGGTTCTACATTGGGAGCTTTGGGCATATTGGAACACCACTAGTTACTAACTAGTTGAACTATAACAAATTTAAACTATTATGTATCTATTTCAAAATGAAACTTGAACTAGTTGAACTGAAACAAAACTAAAACTATTAGTTGTATATTTTCAAACTTCAACACTTAGACTTCAAAACTAAAATATACTTAAATCTAAATTAGGAAAAAGTAAAAAATGAATTATTCTATTTTCAAAACGTGTGTCTTTCATGTATGCTTTATAGTATTATGTTTTATGGTTATTATAGCATCTTTTACCTTGGATATTATTGTAGGATGGTATCTGAGATGAGATCTTCAGTTAAAGGTCATAGCCTAGGCTATGGTAGAGGTCGTGGATGAGGCAGAAACATTAGTGTACATGAGTCTAGCCATGAAGGCCCTAATTAGGAAGAGGGTAGGGAAGAGCATGTTAGTGAGCATTAGGAAGAGAACCATAGAGAGTAGCAGGCTAACTTAGAGAAAATTGACCTAAGGCAAATGGCGAAAACCATCATTGATCACCTACCTCCTCTTCAAGGTGTTGGTCAAGAAGGGGCACACTAGGGAAGATATGAGCATAGACCTAGGTCTAGGAGCCCTTAGAGGGACCGATGAAGATCAATTGTAGCTACTCAGATGAAGGAACTTCAGAGGTCCAAGGACAAACCCTTTAATGGGATGGGTTTAGTTTGTGTAGCCAAGCAATGGCTTATTGCTCTTGACAGTGTTTTTGCTATTTAGGACTTTGACACTAATGTCAAAGCGAGGTTTGTTATCACCAACTTGGAACTCTTTAGAGCCACATGGTGGACTATCAAAGAGAAGAAACTGGGTATAAACATGAACAATGTCACATGGGAGTTATTCATAGAAAAAGTTTGTGAGCAATTCCTACCAGAGGAATGGAACCAGAAAAGAGCAGATGAATTCCATAACTTGAGATAGTTCATGATGACCATAGCAAAGTATGAGTGCAAGTTCTATGAGCTCATGCTCTATGTGGGAATTAAAGCTAACCCAGCACAGTTGGTACAACATTTCATCAAAGGCTTGAACAACTATCTAGTTGGGGGTGTTAAGGTATTTGAGCCTAAAACCATCAAAGATGTGGTACATTGAGCCATACTTATAGAGCAAAGTGTTAACCTAGGACATGGGGGTTTTTTGGGAGCACCTATAGTATTAGGGTCCAAGGGTAATCTAGGAGCAGGTGGTAGTAGGAAACCTCCTGTTGGAGGTAATCAATAGTAGGGATGAGCTTATCCTCTAACACAGAGTGGTGGTGGTGGTTCCAATACTAGGAGCTATCATAACACTTAGCACAATAGGTGAAATCAATATGCTTAGTCTGCATTGAGCAACCAGTCTTATTCTAGTGGGGGTAGTGTTTAGCAATCTAGTGCACCTAGAGTGTAGATGAGTTTCAACAGAGAGTGTTTCTCGTGCAGACAACATGGACACAAGTCATCCCATTACCCTCAATGGAAATCACAATTCTTAGACTAGAGACTTGCAGCTTTAGAACCTACAGTTGGAGACATGGGTAAGTCCTAGAGAGTGTTCTCAGTGGAGTCATATCCTCCTACAAGGGAAAGGGTCCAATGGGACCTGCATAGTGAGTTCTTTAGTTTTACCTTTCATGTAGGCTTTAAGGAGTAAGCCTAAGTCTATGGGAGTGGATGTAGTGCCTGTTCCTAGTTTACATTCAATTATTATTGTCGACCTCTATTATGCCAATTTATGTTTGATGATTAGTAGCATTATTTTTCATATTATCAGATATTGTTTTTATACTCAGTTGATTATATGATGAGACTACTTGGTCCTAGTTACTTCATGTATGCATGATTATACCTTGATGATGATTACTACAATGATTTCAATTGTTTGATGATGTTAGTTAGATGGATTATTATATGTGTTTTCTTATAGATACTTACCCCATACTATATGTGTATGGTGTGCACGTATGTTCTTTATGTATGATGTTTCTGATGTGGTTAAGGAAGGGAGTTGTAGTGACCTACTAGTCGGGACCTACACGATCCACCACTTCCTATCATTGCTTGTTTAGCTTAGAATATATGTGTTTGTACATGCGTGGATTTTATGAAGATTGCAGGTACTGAGTATCAACTTCGTTGAATTGTCAGGATGAGCGTACCCTATTGTAATATCTCAATGGTAAGAGAGGGGAGATAAATTCTTCAGTTCAAATCCTAACCTTTAAACCAATTGTCCTAGAAAATTAGGACAAGTATCTGAGATGATTACCCTTCTGAATGCATCGTATAATGTAAATTTGTGATTATAACCCAAGTTTGATCTTGTATGTGGTATTTTATGATGGGTTTTCACATTTTGTCTTTTAAGTCTTTAGTGATTTTTCTATTAATTAAGCCAAATTAAAAGATTAATTAATGATTTAATTTAATGGAAAATTATTAAGAGAATTTCAATATTTAATTATATTTAATTAATTAGAAATTAATTAAATAAAAAAGAATTAAATTTAAAGAGGAAATTATAGTTCTAATTTGAGAATGTAATAATATTTATTTAATTTAATAATAATATATTTAGGAGATCATTTTAAAAATAAATGCTAAATATTATTATTACTTAAGTTAATAAATATTATATTAAAAAAATGCTTTGAAAATCAATAAGAGAGAGAGAGAGAGAGAGAGAGAGAGAGAGAGAGAGAGAGAGAGAGAGAGAGAGAGAGAGAGCAATTATTTAATAAATTTTATTTTAATTAAATTGCATAAAGCTTATGCATGAAATTAAAATATAATAAATTAAAAAAATTTAAAAGCAAATAAATTTAATAAAGATATTTTTATATTGCAAAAAGTGTGCATGAAAACATAAAAGATAAGTGACTAAAGAGTTAAAAGATTGTGATCAACGAGTTCCCTGAGATGATCACACAATTGGTGCCCCAAATTTATGGGAGAACTCCTTATCAACAATTTAGAGTTTATTTTCTAGGGATTGAGGAATTTTGGAGAAGGGATTTTTTAGAGAGAAGGTTTTTGGAGAGAAGAGATTTCTCTCACAATCTTCAGGTGATTGCAAATTAGCATCAAAACTAGGTAGAGCCTTGTGTTTTGTTTACCCGATGAATTATGGTTCTTTTGAATTTCCTGTCTTCATCGTACTTGTTAAATTGCTTGTCCAATTTTCATTGTGATGAATCTTTCAATATTTCATTTTGAAATTACTAGTATGCATATTGATTTCTTCTGTATACACGAGGATTAAAATATCAATAAAAACCCTCGTTCTGTAGATTTATAAGTTGTTAATTAAACTAGGAATGGTTTTGAAAGAAATGGAAATTTTAGATTGAAAATTAAATTAGTTTGTCATATTTTCCCTATTAAAGTATTATTAGAACTTATATGTGTGTGTGTGTGTGTGTGTGTGTGTGTGTGTGTGTGTGTGTGTGTGTGTGTGTGTGTGTGTGTGTGTGTGTGTGTGTGTGTGTGTGTGTGTGTGTGTGTGTGTGTGTATGTATAACGGAAAAAAAAATGATGATTGGGAGGAAGATTGTTACATAGGAAAATGATTTTTATATATTAAAATTTATATAAATAAATAAATTAAAAAGGAGAGAGGCAAGTTTTACCCTACTTCCCTCGTTGGGACATTTAAATGTTGCACTAATTGCAGTAAGGACTACGGTAGCAAAAGTAGTATGTACTACTACTATGGTCGCAGGCCTATTGCAGCTAGTAGCTTGCAGAAAAGGTTGCAGGACTTCTTTTGATTGGCAAGCCTAAAATGTCTTTTTCAAATGTTTTTTATTTTATTTTATTAAATGTAATTTTTATTAAATTTAATTATTAATTATTAATAATTTTATTAATAATTTTATTAATAGTTATTTTTATTAATTATTAATTTAATAAATGATTATGAATATTAAATAGTATATTTTTCTTTTAATAACTATTAATTAATTTAATTTAATTTAATTAATTTTAATTAATAATGAATATTATCTAATAAGGTTTTTAATTTATTTTATTATTATTAATGATTTTGATTTTTAATAAAATTGTAATTATTTTATTTGAAAATAAAAATAATTATTATTTTAATAATTTAAAAAATAACTACCTTTAAATAATTTTAGAATATTTAACTTAAAATCAAATAAGGGTAATTGTGCTTTTTTGTTCAAATACAAGAAATGGGTTAAATAGTAAGGGTTAAAGTGTAAATCTTATGTACTCAGAAACTTACTTTAAAATAAAAACTTGACCTTACTGATAACTTAAACTATGTGTTTTCAAAACCAAACCAAACTGCAAAACTACATTTTTAACTATGTGTTGTCTTATGTTTTGGGTTTGGGTTGACTAGAGTGTTCACCAATCTTAGGACATTTACCAGAGGCTCAAGAGTTTTGTGTTTGTGATGTCATGATGATGATTTGATCTTTGATCTTTTAAACTCAACCATGGTAATGTGTTTGGTATGCTCTATAATGAGTCTAGATTTATTGTTCACTATTGTTTTCAGTTATTTTTTGTGAAACTGAGATGAATGGTATAATCTGTTTGAGTTAACCTTTGAGTCTTTGATCAGTTATTTTTGGGATGCTTTCTAGTTGCTTGTAAGGGACTGAGGTGTTATTGTGGATTATATTTTGATGCTTTCCAATCACTTATATAGGGTTGAGGTGAAAATTGTGATTCTTTAATTTGTACTTTTATGAGCCTAAGGTAGGTAATCTATATGTAAGTTGTGAAGTGGCTTGCAATGGAGGTCAAGACCCAAAGTGATTGTTAGGTTAACTCATTATGAGTAGTTAATAAGTGAAAACACTACACTAAATGAGAGTAAAATGAACCTAATAAGAGTCTTTGTCTTTCCTCACCCATGCCTAAAGTGCTAGTACAAACTAGGATGGGAGTAGAGAGGACGTTTGGTTATGACCATGCATCACTAGTATGCCTTGTCAATACAAAAGGATACTAGTTCTTCATAGAATCACTAGGGGGTCAAAGGATTAAAAGACTAGTTGAGTAACCCTAGAGTTGGTTCGTATGATTACACTTGCTCACTAGTGGTATAGATTCCCTACTTGTCTTTGTTTGCCTGTAGGTCTAGATGTTGTATTATCTTGGAACCTTTGAGTTAGATTACTTTTAGAGTTTTCTTTGACATTGATATTGTAGACACCTAAATCTGATTACGTCACTAGGTAATTGTATTTAGTCATCTCCTAGGACATTACTGATTAAATATTTATTATTTAATTAATTAATCATCATCCCCTAATTAATTAGGGGATGATGATTAATTAATTAAATAATAAATATTTAATCAGTAATGTCCTAGGAGATGACTAAATACGATTACCTAGTGATGTAATCAGATTTAGATGTCTACATTTTGCTACTCTTTGACATAGTGTTGAAAATAACACTATTTCATAGAAGTTCAGATAAAAATGACATGAAGAAGAATTTTTGAAGCAAGATGGTTTCCCCAATGTTGAGTAGAAGAGGAGAGAATGGACTAGGTGATGCTCCCTTAAGAAGGTGGCAGAGAAAGAAGGCAAGGCCTAGCAGCTTCTTGAAAAGTTGTAGTTAGCCAGGGGGAGAGGGAGGACATAGAAGGATAAAAAGGGGTAAAAACAAGGGGATAAAAGGAAAAAGAAATAAGGCTGGGGGACAAGGAGGGCACAGGAAGAAGTAAAGAAGAAGATAGGGCACCCTAGGGGGGCTTGTAAGGGGCCTAAGGGGGGCTAGGTAGGGTTATTTTCTTTCATACAAATGAGGAGATGTTGCTGGTAGGAGCTCTGATTTGGATGAGACAATAGCTACGTAGGGATGACCTAAGCATTGGGTAGACATGGTACGATGAGTACGAGTGTGATAGACACCAGATCATTTGGTAGGGTCAAAAACAACTCTTGCATTTTTTATTTTGGTAGTAACTATAGTATTCCTACAAAGTAGAAAAAGTGATCCTGTAGACATAGGCATGGTGGGATTACGATCCCACAAAAATAGCTAGGGGGAAGGGTCAAAATAGGCTTAGGAAAAAGATAAAAGCCAAGTCAATGCAAGAATAGGATAGGGTTTGACTGAGAGGGGAAGGTGCAAGTGCAATCCTATGAGAGCATTGATCAACAGGATCACTAGGTTTAGCCCATGTAGGAATTCACCAAAGGGAATGCAGGTCAGGCTAGCTGAGGGGTCAAAATTCAAAGAGCAATCCCACGGGAACATTGGTCTATGGGATTGTGAGTTTGCAAGCATTCACCAAAATGTGGTGGCGGGGACGTGAGAAAAAGGGGAAAAGGTGGAATTGTGTAGAAAAAATAGGGGTTTGAGAGGGTAAGGGGTGTTTAAGTTAGGGGACACAAATTATGAAAAGGAATATTGATGTGTGAGTGGTTCTTTGTGTCCAGTGGTCTTTGGAGACTTTGGTGTCATGCGAGCGATGAGCGGTTGTACTACACACTAGAGAGTAGCTGACACTAGTAGATTGGACAAGGGTTGAGGGCATTAGCTTGGGTTATCTAGCAAGGTTGCCCCGCACACACACTTATATGGCAATGGTGATAGCATTGTGTGAGCAGTGGCACAGTGAGATAGGCACATTCCACTTGCCTACAAGGGAGATGACTATGACACTGGAGGATGTGTACAAGATATTTAGATTTTTAGTGTAGGGGATGTCAGTGATGGTGATGATAGAGATGACTATAGAGGCAGTGGTATAAGGGTTGATAGGGTCATGTGTTGCATTTTAGATTTGAAGAGGGCAGTTTGCACTAGATGAGCACTTGGAACAAGTAGCTATGGAGAGGCAGATCTATTTCTATGTGTGTGGAATAGTATCAGGGTACATTGCCCCAAACATATGTAGGACAAGAGTTACCTTGGCACTGATACCAATGATTATGCAGATAGTGGATGTGGGAGTCTCAATGGCCTGGGGGTCTTTGATGCTGGCAGAGTTATATCGTGACTTGCACCAAATTGTGTATCAGGGGGCTAGACAGCAAGGGAGGAGCATAGGGTACCCAACATTATTACAAGTTTGGGCATGGGAGCACATCACGCCATTCAGGATGATTAGACAAAGGGATAGGTAGGCAGAAGAGCCAGTGGCATATAGCTAGGAGGAGCTATTGACCTACCATTATATAGAGGATATGGACTATTGGCAAGTCTAGATTGATGAGATTAGGGAGGTGGTATGGAGACCATATATGATTCTGGGGCCATGAGCTAAGAAGGGACAATATTTTCCTTATACCATATCATCATATTTTATTTTTGTGCAGTAGGAGTATATAGTAGAGCAATACTAGCTGGATAGGGCCTTGTGGCAGTTTGGATGGGTGCAATTGGCTCCAAGAGAGCCAAACTAGTACCAACAAGTTACTCATGAGCTAGTGTCTATATATTGGCTAGCATTGTGGAGAGATGGGTTACTTCAGGCCTAGTAGAAGTTAGCACCACAATAGTGGGACTAGTTTGACAGAGTGATAGATATGGAATCCACACAAGAGTATCGAGACTAGTTCTAGTAGCCAAGGCCAATAGGCTGAGCACAAGTTACTAGGGCTATGATGGTAGCTGGGGAGATAGCTTGAGCAACTAGATAGGGTAGATGTGTAGCAAGAGGGCTATGATAGTGGCAAAAGGCTATAGCATGGGAGGAGGGGTTGGTTAGATAGAGGTGAAGGAGAGAGGAGAGGCAGGAGGAGAGGCTGGTGATGGAGAGAGGATAGGAAGTGGAGGAGGCAAAAAGGCCACAGGGGCCTATAGGTGGAGGAGATGGGAGTGGAGGAGGGGGCTCTTTTGTAGGGGGAGGAGATGATGGACTAGCAGACTGATATGCATCACTCCAACAAACACATGAGGTAGTTAGCTAGCTGCTATGTGATACCCAACAGGAGAGGGATCAACTCTGGAGAGAGCATGATCAGGTGATATAGGAGTGGGATGCAACAAGGGGGTAGGCCAAGAGGGTAGAGATAGAGGTGGGGACATTGTAGGTGGAGGTTGGGCGGGTGGAGGGGAGGTTAGATGTGGTGAGCCTGGAGAGACAGGCAGTATAGGTGAGGTTGGATGCCATGTAGTAGGAGCGGGATAGACTGGTGGTGGAGATGGTGACTCTGAGAGCATAGGTGGCAGTCAATGGAGGAATGGAAGAGCTAAGGAGGTTGCGAGGAAAGGTGAAGGATCTGAGGAACAAGGCAGGATTTTACTGGGGGAGGTACCATGTAGCAATTCTAGTAGACCAAATAGAGCATTATAGATGATTGACATAGTCAAGGACAACTAGGACCCACACAAGCATGCAAGGAGGGAGAGTAGATGGAGCACTGGGGGCTCACAAAGGATAGGTGGGTCTTAGAGCATAAGGAAGAGCCATAGGATAGGGTAGAGCTAGAGGTAGGACAGGGGGATGAGTGGGAGGAGGGATGAGGCAAAGAGCTTGGGGACAGGAGGAGGATGGATGGGGCCACCACCAGTAGTACCAAGGGTAGAGAGGGATGCATATGAGTCCCATGATGAGGAGGCAATAGATGCAGGGGACAAGTGATATGCTAGGTATTGTTGTGATTTATTATTATTCTTTTGGATGTATCGACGGATGTATTTTTGTGGGCACAGACCCAATGTATTTGTATGTATGATATGGATACTAGATATCTGGACTATGATGGACTTTGGGATTTTTGTAGGGGGTGATTTATTTATTTATTCTTTGTGGATGAGAGAAATAGATATAGAGAAGATCATTCTTTGGGGTAGGACATGGATGTATCGACTTATGATTTTATGATTATGTTGACGATGTGGATGTTTATATATGATTAGATGTAGAGGAGAGATTAATGTGTTTGTATGCAAGATGTGATATGTGATGAGACATGATATTTTGTTGAAGGTTTGTGGTGCAAGATAGGATGTTTTGTGATGATGAGGTTTGGTTTGATAGTGCTGATATATTTGTGATGCAGGATATGATGTGGTTTGATAATGAGATTTTTGTTGATAGTGCAGGATATGATTTTTATTTTGATGATGTGATTTGTTTTGATAGTGCAGGATATGATGTTATTTGATGAGGTGATTTATTTTCATAGTGTAGGATATGGTTTTATTTGATGGTGTGCCTTGTGTTTATAGTACAAATGCAAACTTATGATGATGAATATGTTAAAAGGAAATGTTTAAACTATGATAAAAAAAACAATGATAAAATGAACATAAACTAGGATAATTTCTTATGAACTAGATGAACACAAATGAAGATAAAATGAATGTGAGGTTTATGAGGATGGCATAGAATTAAAATGAACACAAACTAAGATAAAATGAACATGAGTTTTATGATGATGGCACAGAATTAAGATAAACACAAACTAAGATAAAATGAATGTGATTTTTATGATGATGGTACATAATTAACAATGAACACAAACTAAGATAAAATGAATGTGAGTTTTATGATGATGGCACATAATCAGCAATGAACACAAACTAAGATAAAATGAACATGAGTTTTATAATGATGGCACATAACTAACAATGAACACAAACTAAGATAAAATGGGGTAAATGAACTCAAAGCTATGATGAAAGCATATGATAAGGGGTCTAAATTCTATGATGATAAAACATGAGAAACATATCTAACATGTGATGAAAGAACTGAACCTATGATGAGGAAGTATGATAAGATAAAGCCAAATTATGATAAAGGTAAATGAACTCAACCTATGATAATACAATAGGCTAAATAAATTAAACACTAGGATGTGAGGAGATAACAAATAGATATAAGCAATGATGGAAAAAAATAATATAGATGAAAATTTATGATGGTGGGAAAGTATAAACAAAACTCAATCAAGGATAATGATCTATGATAAATAATGACCTGTGAAACATAAGAGATACTAACTCTTAAGAATATGATGTTGGAAAATGATTAACGAACAAACTCATAGTTAGGATGATAGAAAATAGGATAGGTGAACTTAGAGCTAGGATAGTGAACCATGATTAAAAAAAAAATGTAATATAATGGTGAAACCTTAGCTTAGGGATTAAAAAGTTGTAAGAGTATGATAATGAAGATAGCTCAATTTCATATTTTGATGATGGAAATGGCTTGGGGTTATGAGATGATAAGCCAGAATAATGAGGGGTTATAATATAAAAGGTAAATAGGGTGATGGGAAAATAGATGCGAGGGATAGGGGAATAGTGTAGCATATCACTGATCAGTCATGACCTTGGTTAGGGGATAGAAACAATAAGCACAACTTTAAATAGGTCATGTGTAGAAGACTCAAGGCAATGGGAATGAGTAGGAGATCGAGATGATGGGGAAAGGTAAGGTCATGGGGGATAAGAGTTGTGAGAGTAGGGGTAGAGAAGGTAGGAGGCTAAGAGAATGTGTAGGAAGGGGTGACTACGAATGTGCATGGGGGTGATATGAACATGTGATTCTTTGTATGGGAGAAAATAGTGAGAGTGAGGAGGTATAATGTAAGCTTGAGAGTAGGAGACTTCATAAAGAAGTACCACCATGTAGTGTGAGCACTTTATTTGATATAGAAATATTAGGGATCTGCCAAGGTTACTAAGAATGTCAAGGCCTTTTCCCTAACATTACATAGGACTGACTCAAACAAGCATGCAAGGATTGCCCTAGCATCACACATGAGTTCCAGAGAAATCAGCATGGAAACAATGTTGGGTGATCCACAAGAAAATGATATCAACTACATCATGTGATCATAAATGAAAACATGTTTGGAATATGCAAGGGTGATATCTAACTAACTTACAAGTAGAAAAAGACCATGGTCAAAACCATGCTTTCGAGTTACCATAGTCAAAGCACACCATGATATGGAAGACCATGGTGACCATGAGGAGGGAACAACTAAATTGCCTAGAAATGACCTACCAAAATATACAAGAAAAAAACCAAAAATAGAAGAAAGAACAAAATCTAGAATAAAGTAACCATTTGCCAAAGAAATCGAGAGAATCGGATATTACAGGCCAACATTTGGGACAAGGAAGGAAGCATTCTATAAGAATTTAGCAACAGTATGGTCAAGATGGTGACAAAAATTGGCATTGATATTTTCCTACAGATGACTTGGCCTAGGATGTGGGGTTTCGATAGAAGACTCAAAAATGTACAAGCATGACTATACAATAGGTGACTTAGGAACATATGATAGAATACAGTAGTGGGTATGTATATGATGGGGGCAAGTTCAAGAGGGTGAGATAGCATTACTGTAATATAGTAATTTTTATATGGGTATGGTACATAAAGGACTATCATTTGTACAAGGATATGATACATAGGGTATTGTTGTTGTTAAAAGGATATGATACATAGGGTACTACTATTGTTACAAGGATATGATACATAGGATACTGCTATTGTTACAAGGATATGATAGATATATGAATTACAGATATAATACAGGATCTAGATAATGTGTTCAAATTGATGGATGCTGAAAGGTGATGTCGTGAGGCATGTGGGAGTGTGAATAGTGAAACTATGGGGAACACTTTGGGAAAAATGGGGAGATGGGTGATGAGGTGTTAAGGGGTGATGGGGGAGATGTATTTCATGGATAGATAATAAAAAGGCTAAGTACACCTAATGCCTATCTGCTAGGTTTTCACTAGGGTACCTATCTAAAGCACTTGTATTACCAGGTTTTCACCATTGGATGCTTGTTTTTCTTTACCTAAAGGAGGCAAGATACACTAAGGATTTTTAGGCATAGAATTTCTTGAGGTGAATGATGTTGGTGGGATCATTCAAGATTTCACCTTTAAGTGTGGATAGCTGATAGGCCCCTGATCCAAAAGATGTTGTGACCACATAAGGACCGAGCCAGGTGGGCTCAAACTTGCCTTTCTTTTCTCTATCATCTTGTACCTTCATGTTTTCTTTGAGGACCATGTCTCCCTCTTGAAATTGGCACGGATGGAACTTTATGTTGAAGTTGCACTTGAGGCAATTCTAGTAGACCATTAGGTGGTCGTAATCCTGTTGACTCTTTTCATCAAGTAAATCTAGTTGGGTAAGCTAAGCCACTCTGTAGACTTCATCTGATATCTGTCCCCATAAAGAAATGCATAGGGATGGGAGTTTGACCTCAATAAGTAATACTGCTTCAACACCATAAACCAAGGAGTATGGGATTGTGCCTGTGGATGTATAGAACAAGGTGCGGTAGGCCTAGAGGGCGGGGTTGATTTGTAAATGCAAATCACGACTAGAGTCATTGACAACTTTCTTTAGGATTTTGAGTAAGGTTTTATTAGTTTCCTTTACCTAATCATTACCTTGTGGGAAGTATGGGCTAGAAAAATGGTGATGCATATGAAGGGAAGTGCACAATTCCTCCATATTGAGATTTTCAAAATTGCCTCCATGGTTAGTAAATATGGTAGCTGGGATGCCGAAGTGACATATGATAAGATATAGGATAAATTAGGACATCTGAATGCCTATGGTAATGACAAGGGGGGCTGCTTCTACCCACTTAGTGAAATAATCAATGGTGGTGATTATCTGCTTGTGTCCTTCTGAAGAGAGAGGTGTGATAACACCCCCAACAGGTGAAAGACCATGGCAACATAATAGGCTATAGATCCTGAGTGGGGGCATGGATGAGATTAGCATGTTGTTGATAGGGTAGACATAATTTCACAAAGTCTCACACATCATGCTCTAGATTAGGCCAATAATACCTAGCCTAAGGATTTGCTTAGCTAGAACTATTCCACTCGTGTGAGCACTGCAAAGTCTGGCATGTACCTTCTTGAGAGCCATTGCAGCCTCATTTTGGTCTAAATTACATTGAGAGAGAGTATCATGATAACCACTATGATATAGGGTTTGAGCAATGAGAGTATAACATGAAGCTCTATGAATAAGGTTCTAGCATTGGGTTTGTGTGAGGTGGGGAGATATGATACCATTTTGTAGGTAGGAATGAATTTTATGGTACCATGGGGATTGGGAACCAACCAAGATGCATACCCATGTTGATTCATAATTTTTTTATGTAGGCTCATGTAGCTACTCAACTAAGAATTCATATTGTATAGCCTCTTGCGAGATCTCTAAAAGTGAGCCAATAGTGGCCATGGCATCCGTAGCTTTATTTTAGAATCAGGGTATCTATATTAACTATATCTAAGAAAAATGTTTCCTCAATTGATATACCAACTCTTTGTAAGGTTGTAGCTTTTCATCTTTGGTTTGATATTCATTGAGAACCTATTTTATGATGAGTTGTGAATCTCCAAAGACCTTTAACTCTATGATGTTCCATTCGACTGTTAGTTTGAGTCTTGCAATAAGGGCCTCATACTCTCAGATGTTGTTGGTACACTGAAATTGTAGTTTGAAAGATTTAGGAATGTAATCTCCCTAAGTTGTGACCAAGATTATGTCAACTCTAGAGCCATGGGATGTGTAAGATCCATCAATGTATAATTTCTAAGAGGGTTGTTTGTCTATTAAGCAGAGGTGCTCATCTAGAAATTCCATAATGAGGGGGTGATCTACAACCAATGGTGCATCTGCCAAGTGATCTATTATGGGCTATACTTTGAGAGCCTTCCAATAAATATATTGTATATTGAATTCACTAAGAAGCATGACCCATTTAGCCAGATGGCCTGTGAACATCGTATGTGACAACATATATTTTAAAGGATCAATTTTGGATATAAGTTGCACAATATGGCTCAACATGTAATGACACAAATTTTGAGTGGAAAATACCATGGCTAAGCAAGCCTTTTCCATTGGTGTATAATTGAGCTCATATCCCACTAGAGTACGACTAATGTAGTAAATATCCCATTCCTTTCCTACATCATCAAGTTGTACTAAAAGAGCACCTAGTGCAGTTGAGGTAGCTATGATATAGAGTATGAGCAGATGGCCTGCAACTGGAGGAAGAAAAATAGGTAGATTAGCCAGGTATTTTTTGATTAGTTCAAAATTACATTAGTAAATGGGGTCCCACCTAAAATTTTGATCTTTTTTGAGTAAATATGTGAATGGTTGACACTTGTTAGTGAGCTGTGAGATAAATTGCCTAACTGATTGCAACTTTCCTTGAAGAGAGCAGAGCTACCTAAGTTTCTTAGGAGGAGCCATATCCATGATGGCCTTGATCTTCTTAGGATGAATCTCAATACTATGTTGTGATACAATGAATCCTAGGAGCTTTCTTGAGGTAACATCGAAGACACATTTCTTGGGATTGAGCATGAGATGATATTTTACCAAGAGATCAAACACTTCCTCAAGATGAGACAAGTGATCAAGGGCATTAAGAGATTTGACTAAAATGTCATCCACATAATCCTCTAGAGTTTGTTGGATAGGGTCATGGAAGATTACTATCATGGCATACTGATATGTTGCCTTGACATTCTTTAGCCCAAATGGTATCATGTTATAACAAAATGTCCCCCAAGGGGTGGTAAATGTTGTCTTATGATGATCCTCCTCTGTTATCTAAATCTGATTGTATCCAGAGAAACCATCCATAAATGATAAGATTTTGTGGCCAGTGGTGAGATCAACAATTATGTCTATGTTTGGTAATGGGAAATCATCCTTCAGACAAGCCTTGTTGAGATTGTTGGGTGATGCGATGTGCTCCCCTGCCTATAGGTGGTTAATTATGTGGTGTTCCATGTTCACTAATAGTAATGGCTTTTGGTGCAATGGCAAATGGGCCCTACAATTGGTATCAGAGCCTAGTTTTGGCCTGGTCATGGGTTCAAATCTCCCCGGTGCCTTCCCGACCCGCGTAAGCACCTGGTATGTGCGTCGAGGGGGAGATTATTGGGTGACGTGACATGCTTCCCTACCCACAGGTGGTTAATTATGTGGTGTTCAATGTTCACTAACAGTCATGGCTTTTGGTGCAACGACAAATGGGCCCTACAATACCATCTCAACTAAAGAGATAACATGCTCCACATGAACATACCATAACATGTCACAACTCTAAATGCGTATCAAGAGTATACCATGACATAATAATGAAACCATCCTCATACCAAGGATAACATGCCAAATAAAAGCATAAATCAAACCTTTGCCAAGAACCCTGTGAGTCCTCAAGATGCAACCATCTCCACACATCATGAAGAAAAACCATCTCCACATACCAGGAAGAACCATCTCCATACACAATGAAGATAACCAAGAACTCCATGAGTCTTCAAGATCTAACAATCTTCAAACACCATGAAGATAACAAGTGCACCATGCAAATGTCAAAGACGCTTCTACAGCAATAGGATCTAATACAAACCTCCAACATCTGCAAACACTCAAAAAATATATCAATGCCAACAACTCCCACTCAACTGTGGTACCAAGTCACCTATGGCATCATAAAATCCATCTCCTACTTGAAGATCCAAACCAAACCAAGAACTAATCCTACACTGTCACCCCATCACTATCACAAGCTCCCACTAAACCATGTATCCAAGCTATCCATGACATAATGATGAAAAATACCATCCTCTAACCATGAGAATCAACCAAGGCATCAAACTATCAAAGAACTCAAAGTGCACATCATGAGCTCCTTAAAAGAAACCAAATAACCATGATCCTCAACCAAGAAGATATACCACCATAACTGAATCTGAAAAATCCAAGCTAATGAACATCAAGGATGTACCTATATAACCAATCATGTCATGCAAAAATCCATCGCACCATGATCACATCCGTGAATCGAGCATCTGTCTCTCAATCTGTCCAACCTGTCAGCATAGTCAACCACAATCCTCCACCACGACTGTACCTGGTAACAACATCTCATCCCTTCTACATGAAGAAAAGAGTAAATCATGTGACTTAGGGCATAGACAACCCAAATCCAAGCCACCAATCTGAATATACATCAATAATGAAGATTAATGGGCAAAGACAACCCATAACCAAGCTATAAATGCAACCTATAAGTATAGACCACTTACAACACTACACAACTTGTAGATCTAACAAGTCATCATACATATCCAAGCTAAACACTGATAACCATATCATCATCAGACCAATCTGTATATGAACTAAGTATACAATGACATCAAAACTTAAATCTCCAATGCCATAAACTCACAAGTTACCATAGTCAAAATATATCTATAAGCTGTTCAAATAAATATATCACCAAATAAATCATGCCAAACCTACACCAAATCTAAACCAATGTGTAGAGCTCTCCAAGAGCTTTCCGTTGACTACTCGAAGTCCAAAATCTGACTCCGTATGCCCAAGTTATGCCCTAATCCGTGCTTAAAATAAATAACATCTGACTTTAGGGCTCTTAAAACCTGACAAAATCTAAAAACCACAGAACCAAATCTATGCCAAGTTGTAGTGCTCTGAATTAGCTTTCCAACACCTATAAGAACTCTGAAATTTGATATTCTAAGAGAAAGTTATGGCCATTTTACTAAGACAGTCTTTTTACCATTTTCAGTACGATTTTTCATTTTTCATTTTTTTTAGTGACGAAATTTTTGACGGGATTAAATTTGACGGCCATCATGAGCTGAAACTAAAAAACTCTTTCATTTCCTCTGAACATGGCCAAACTAGGGCATATTATATATCAAATTTTATAGAAATGTTGACCCGGATCCAATGGTGAGGTCTTTTTTTTTTACCCAGGAGGTCATTTCTGCATGCTACCCCCAAAAAACCCTCATTTTAAAATGAAACATCTGAAAAAAAACCCTTTTGTCCAACAATTTTTCATGCCCAAATCTTTTAACATCCCATCATAACAGCAAACCCAAAACCCTCAGATCTGCAATAAATCATTCATATATCTTGCCCTTTTCTTTTATCCTCTCATGCATTCCCATGGATTCAATCTAGGGTTATAATAATAAAACCATAGCTCTGATACCACTTGTAAGAAAACTTGGTAATAAAGAATATAACCGTTTCCACATAACCCATAATAAATCTGAAATAAATACGAAATTAAAATCCACATGCAAGAGAATAGATGACATACCCACAAGATTGTGACACAAGATATACCCTGAGAAACCCTCATTGAGGGAAAAAACCTAGCCTCCAAAAGCATCCATCACCATGTATTATTCAGCAAAAATACCATTGCCATACAACCATGGAAGCCTTCATGGCCATAGCCACAACTGAGCAAACTATGTGAACAAGCATGAATCCACACATCCCATGCCATGCTTCTAACCTTCACAAATGCTCCCTTGGCTAACTTGTCAAGCCTTGTCCCACTTGACTCTTGCCTTTTATCTTCTTGTCACTCTACAACAACTACCCTTGTGGCTGCTTATATAGTAGCAAGTCCCACAAAACCACTAAGTGGTATTACATAAACCATTTGCTAAAACCATGTGCTACCTAACCCACTGACCCCACATTTAATATTGGGCATTTAATTCTTTTCCCCAATATTAAATAATTACATAAAATATTATCACAATGTTACAATACAACTCATCAAGAATATTCCATGGGAATCTTTACATGTTGCACGTCCATCTAGGTACAACATTACATAATAAAATAAAATAATAAAATAACAATATTATGCAATGTGTGCAACACCCATTATCTCAACAGAGATCTCTAAAGTCTATGCAAATTATGATATCACTAGAAGGTTTTGTGATAGGTACCATGTTGGAGATCCATTATGAATAGTCAATTAGGAAAATGATCTTTGCCTCTATCAATTTTTCTAACTCTGTTTTAACCACTAAAGCAACTTTTGGGAGCATCTTACGAAGCTTTTTCTTGATAGGTTTGGACTTTGGATCCACGGCCAAATGGTATACTACTAACTTGGGATCCAACCTCGGTATGTCTTCATAGGACCATGCAAAGTGACTAACATTTTCAAAGAGGACTTCAATGAGAAGGTATGCCTACTTGGGTGGTGGAGATGTCACAATATATGTGATATGTGGTATCTTGATCAGACTAATATTGACCGATCTAATTTCTTCTATAAAGACTGATGATATGGCAAGCCTATGATCCTATTGGGGGAGGATGAAATATCTATCTTTAGGTGCTACTAAGAGCTTTTCATTGTCGAATACATCCTTTATTTTCTTTTCATTTTTTGAATCATTCAATGGCACTCCAAAGGATTTTTTGCCAGAGGATAGTTTTCTTTTACTTTTTTACTTTTTTGTTTCATTTTTCAACTCAATTTTGTGACTAGAGATTTCCTCCTCCCTAAAGTGACCTGT
Source organism: Cupressus sempervirens (assembly GCA_028749045.1). Taxonomy (NCBI): domain Eukaryota; kingdom Viridiplantae; phylum Streptophyta; class Pinopsida; order Cupressales; family Cupressaceae; genus Cupressus; species Cupressus sempervirens. Next base: position 294,530,204 of record CM053792.1, read on the forward strand.
TGGATCCAGCTTGTAGATTTATGTTGATGGTGGCGACAGTTGTTTATGCAATGTTTTTGCCCCCATGAATTTAAGGAGTGCATGCTATGTAGAGAATTTATCAACATGGACAACAATTGGTTGGTCCCAATCAATGAGTTCAGGGTGAGCAAGTGGTAGGTCTATGAGATTTAAGGATAATTGGTAGAGCACAAAGGCTCCTAGGATAATTTTGTCAAGGAAAATATTGTCATAGGATTTCTTTTCTACCTCTTTGAGAATGTCTTCAACCTTGACGAGACTATTTTGGATGTTTTTAAAGGCATGGCCTTCTTTCATAGTGCCCCTAGTTATGGGAAGTCCATAGCATAAGCCCTTCCTTTTCTTTTCTTGGTATGCTTCTACAAGCTACCTAATGCCTGATTCTAGACGACCTATACCACCTCCTTGATAATTCCATTGCTCAGTGGCAAGGCAATGTGACCAAGGATATTTTTGTTTAAAGTGATCAAAAATTTCTTCACTTGTTGGAGGTGGCTCTCTATATAGCCATGTGTTAATGTCTGGAGTGGCTTCCTCTCCACCGAGGATAACTTTGGTAATAAATGTGGTAGGGCCCAACTATCTGAGTCGAGATGTGGGATCTAGGCTTGGCCCTTGATGTGTCAGGCATCCCTAAGTATGTGGATCAAGTGGTAGAGCACTAACAAAAAAAGCATTTGTGAGACTATATTCACCACAACCTCGGTAGTTGATCTTAACCATGGAAAGAGTGGAGCCTAAAATGGTATTCAAATTAGGGCACATACTAGAGGAACTAGCTATGATGTGGCCAACTTTGATTTTAGAACAATGGTTGGTGTATGAAGCTTCAACCATATTGCAATAAGCAAAGGGTTCAGGATCTATGTGGATGCTTACCTTAGTATCATTACATAGAAATTTGATGCACTAATGGTATGTGGATGGAACAACCTTCATGGCATGAATCCATGGTCGACCAAGGAGGATTTTGTATGGAAGGTTAAGATCAACTACATTAAAAACTATTTCTTAAGTGGTTGAGTCAACTCTAAGAGGGAGCAAGATGGTTCCTTCAGTGGTGCGCTCCAAGTTGTCATATGCTTTGATGGTAATTATCTCATCAATGATACCTACCTCAATGTATCCTACCTATTTGATGAATTTTAAAGCACATAGATTTAAAGTTTATCCATTATCTATCACGACCCATTTGACTGCAAAGTCAAAAACCATGATAGCTATACAAAGTGGAAGTATATGATCAAGTTTAACTACTGGGATGTCAGAGGTCTTGAAGGACAAAGCACATAATGTGGAAAGGTGGCCGGCCAAGTTGTGGAAATTGGTGGCATTTATGTCAATGGGGACACATGACTCATGGAGATTACTATTAAGGATCTCTTGATAAAGTGGGCTTGTTAGGAAGAGATTTAGAATGGAAATCTGAGCTAGTGTGTTTCCAAGGTGTTCCAAGATATTATACTATGGTCCTAATGGGGGTGATCCTAATCAAGGTGCTCTTTATGGAGGTGGACTTGATGGGGTAGATACAGATGGGCCAACTATATTGAGTCAAGCTCAGTGAGTAATAAATACACATTGGGTATCTAGACCTTTGATGTTTATGACATTGATAGACAGCTCAACTTGTGATATGTAGCCAATAAGGTTTCTATAGTCCAAGTATGTTGAGGTATAGTTTTGAGACTTATCTTGGTTATCGTGTTAAGCATTATTGGGTTTGTTGGCAAGAGCATTTGTAGGTACTTTTCCTATGTTTGTGTTATGTGGTGGAAAAGTGTTTTGATATATCATCAACCCTGCATTGGGTGAGGCTTTTGCCCTCACTATGATCTCTTTCTAGTTAGTAAGGTCTTGGACGTAGTCCTTGAATTGCATGCACTTGAGTGTGGTATGTAATTTGACATGATGAAATTTGCAGAACTCATTATCCTTATACTAGGATGCTCTAGATCAATTGGAATCCAAGGGTTGTGTTCATGGATGTCAGATAATATAATCCTTGGCTAGTTTCTCAAAGATTGCATCAAGAGGTTCCCCTAATGGGGTGTATACATAGGGTTGTCTTTGAACGCGTGATTTAGGTCCAACCAAAAGTGTGATAGAATTAGTCTAATTTTGATGGCTAGGCATTTGGATATTATGTGGGTTGTTTTGCATAGGAGGTTATTGATATATTGAAGATTGTTGTTGATAAGCTTGTTGTTGAAAAAATGTGGTAGGTATGTTGGTAGCCACCCCAACAATATGAATATGTCAAGTGTTGGTGATGTCATCTGTCACTATGTTTTTATTCTTATTCCAATATCATGGTTTGTCATTACTTGGGCCTCAGTCCTGGGTGTTGTCTTTGTAAATTTTGATGACACCATCCTTGATGAGCCCCTACTCAAGCCCCATCCCCTTTCCCTTAATGTCCTTGTATGTTTGTAAATAGTTCATAACCATGGGATGGACAAGACTAGGATGTGCATTGTTTATGAATATTTTGACAAGGTGATTTTTGAGGATGGTACATGAGATTCTAGTTGTGAGGGTTTTCCAACTTTGTAAGTATTCTGCAAGGCTTTCTCCTCCTTTTTTCTTGGTATGAACTAGATCTACTACAAATAAGTCAGACTCGACAAGATGAGCATATTGAGCCACAAAGGCTTCAGAAAGATCACCGAAGGTTTTAATGGTACCCTAGGGTATACAATAGAACCATTTGAGGGTAGGCCCCTCTAAACTTTTCAAAAAAATTCGCATGAGAAATACATCATTATAAGCCACTTCTTGGAAATGCATATAGAATTCCTTGACATGTGTCAATACTTCTTGTTGATCTGTGCATATAGAAAACAGTCGCATGAGATTCTCATCTCTTACTTCTTTTTGATCTGTCAATACCAAGGAAACTTCTTCATCCAATTCTTGAGATGAGACCATCTATTTTTACAATTCTTTTCCTCTTACCATCTTAGTGATTTGGATGTCCATATCATATTCCATAACTTTAGTAATCCTACCCTCTCTTTTCTCATTAATTCCTTGCCTCAAAAGGAAATCCTTGACACTTGCATGGGGCACTAGAAAATGGGTCTTATTGTGACATAGAAGATGTTTGAATTTCTTCAAAAGTCTTATGACTGTAAGGGCTTGTTTCTCCACATAACTATAGTTATCCTCATATCCTTTAAGCCCTTCACTAAATAAGGCAATAGTTTGTTCTTCATTCATATCACTCAATTGAGTCAAAACAACAGAAATACTTGACTCACCTCCTAAGGTGTAAAGAATGAAATCTCTCTCAAAATTTGGATTGATGAGAGTAGGAGCTAAGGCTATGGTTTCTTTGATCTCTTCAAAACTTTTTTTCCCTTCCTTGGTCCATGAAAAGACCATGTTCTTCTTGAGCATAGTTGTAAGAGGTTTCACCATGGTAGCTAGATTAGGAATGAATCTCCTCACAAAATTTATCCTACCAAGAAAACTTTTCTAGGAAGAGGGAGAGCAAGAATAGCCTTAGCTCTTTCTAGATTAATAATTAGACCATTCTTGGATACAATGTTTCCTAACAACTTTCCTTTGTTAGTGGAAATGACACACTTAGATTCAAAGATACTCCATACTCTCTACACTTTAATACAACTTGCCTGAGGTGGCCAAAATGATCTATCACATTCTTTGAGCATAATGTAATGTCATCAAGATAGATCAATACAATTTTTTCTATCATATTATTAAAGGCTATCTCCATTGTCTTTTGGAAAGTGGCAACTTCATTTGTTAGCCCAAATGGCATTTTACTATAAGCATAGATGCCCCACTTTGTGGTAAATGCAATCTTATATCTATCAGCTTCTTTGACCAACACTGACCTTGGATAGGATTTGTTCCATGGAAGGAAGGGGATTATGATCCTTAAGGGAGGCTTGGTTAAGGTCCCTAAAGTCTATACATAATCTGGTCTCTCCACTCTTCTTCCTAACAAGGAAAAGGTTTGCTACCCATGATGAGTGCTTGATAGGAAAGCTTATATTAGCCTCAATCAACTTATATAGCTCCTTACTCATTAATGGTTCAAATTTAGGATTCATTGGCCTTTTCTTTTGTCTTATTGGTATGGCATCTTCCTTTAAGTCTATGGTATGTTGAAATAGGCTTGGTCGAAACCCTTAAGGCCATCATATGTCCATGCAAATACATCATTGAATTCTTGACATAGATGAATAAAATTTTCTTGTTCAATATCAAAGTATACATTTTCCATGTTTAGGGTCCTTCTATCAACAACCATGATTGGTATATGATCAACCTTACTTGTAGTAAAGTTCATGCCTCTATTTCTTGCTTAATCATCAGCAATAAAACACTTTCTAAGGTAATCATGCCCTTAGGCAACTTGTTGGAACTGAGATTAATGATCTAACCACCATACTGACCACTTAATCTTGACTAATTTCTATCTAAAAACTCTGCTTCATTCTATAAGAAACTCATAATTTGTGCATCAGATTCAAACACTTTCCAATTGACATTACTATTAGGGATAGTGGGCCTAACCACTACTCTAATATGCTAATTCTTCTCATCTTCAAGACTCCTTGGTACATCATAAGATGCACCAACTATTGCAAGTCTGTCAACATGTCTATTCTCTTTTCTAGGGATTCTTTGAATGTTAAATGCATGGAAACCTTCAATCAAATCCCACACACTATATTTATAAGACTTGAGAAAACCATTCGTGGTGACATTTTTATTTCTCCTTGATGGACAATCAACTCACTATATCAAAGTGTTTAGGAAAAGGTGTCATTGTGATGGTTTTGTCAAGCGGGTATGGACAATCATTTTTGAATTAATTTTTTTTGGAGTTTGTCCCATCTTTGAGGGCTTTGAGAGCATTTTTCATCTCTTCCCATTTAGATTTTATAGGTAGGGTAACAGGTGCCCTCGGTCCAAGTACCTCCATTGTGGGATACGTAGCATATGTTGAAGGTTGATACGGGAAACCTTGACTGCCATATGTTGGTTGTGGAAAAATAGGTTGCACAACTGGTGTGATGGATGCTATGGGTTGTTGGAATGTAGTTTGTGCATATTGCTACATCCGTTGGGTAGACTATTTATGGGGAGGGTGAGGTTGTTTCCCTACTAGATAATTTTGTACAAATACCTAGGCATATTGTTGGCGTGATGATTGTAGCTGAAAAGATGGTAATGTTGACAATACCTAGGTCGTGCTTTGGGAATACATATTTTTCCCAATATAGGTTGGTTGTGCCCTTGCTTGAGAGAATAAGTGAGTACTAATAGGTGCAAGGTAATTAATGTGGGGAAGAGTGTTCATAGTTGGATATTGTGGGAGAGGGGTGATTTGGCTATTGCCTAAGGGTGGCATAGAAAAATAGTTTGGCTATTGCCTAAGGGTGGCATAGAAAAATAGTTGGTCATGGGTGGTAGCAAATAGATTTGAGGGGTGAAGGATGAGAGTGATTGAGGTATGGATGCAATGCTAAAGGGGAGGCTAGTGGTAGGTCCTTGTGTTGTACCAACACTTCAAGGCCCTAAAGGGAATGAGGTTGAACTACTTTGGCTAGTAATAAATGGATTGATAGTGATGTTGGGTGGGATGGAAGATGAGGTATTTGAACCTATTGGAGTCATTCTAGTAGTGAATGGATTGGATGTTTTTTGAGATGGAAGGGAAAATGCAATGTTGCTAGGTGTGAAAGGGGGATTTTGTGAAGTGGGGAGATGGGTGCTGCAAGAAAATGTAGATGACACACTTGGGGTTGGTTGAGATGTGGTATATACTAAGGGTTGAGTGAGGATGGGATGGGTATTTTGCAAAATGGGAGTAGTCACCTGGGTTGAGGGTATATTTAGGTCAGTTGGTTTTTTTTGTGATGGTTGGTACCCACTATTGAGTGAAGAGTATGGATCATGAGGGATAGATGACCTTGTGGATGGTGGTTGCCACCCAAATAGAGGATAGGCAGGATTTGTAATGTTGGTAGGTGGTGGGTGTCCAAACTCAAAGGCACCAACATTTTCCCTTAAGAAATTTTCCATGATGGTTTCTTTATTTTAGTCTATGATGGCATTAACAATGGTTGCATGGCCAGGTTGGTTCATGAAAGCATTGATATCTATGGAAGAACCTATCTCTTTAGAGGTTTGTGGTGGTGGATCCAGTGGTGTCACGGAAACTATGGGGTGCAGTTGAGCCCGAGTTGTTCCACTACTATGACTAGGATCCATATCCTTCTTTTTCTGTGTGTTTTTACCAAAACGTGTGGTGGTTGGCATGAAAGGATAATTTCTCTAAGGATGTAAATTCAAAAAGGATGATGACAAGTGTGTATGTGAAAGGTGACTTGCCTAAGTATGACAAGGGTGGATTGATTTCCTAGAATGCAAAGAAGAGTGGGTGTAAATATGTTTAATGATACTTTAGGGACCTAAATGATATGGTACTAAATGAAGTAAATTGTGTTTCCCTTAATTGTGATCTTAAAAATGTGATGGTGATATCAAACCCTAAGGTAGCCTTATATCTTCTTTTGGGAGACAAAGAAGGATCAAGTGTGTAGCCTAATCTTTTGCTCAAGGTGATGTGGCACATAAGTGATAGCCTATCCTAGACAATGCTTAGTTTCAAGGATAATTATGATGGTGAGGTGGATGGAAAATTTTATTTAGGGAAACAAATTCTAATTAAGTGATGCTAAGATGTTTCTGAGTGTATGAGTAAATAGTGGAGGGTGCTAGGGGTTAATGATATATGTGGAGGATTTCTGGAAACCTAAGGTTGATGTGAAAATGGGAGGAGGTGATGCTATTTTAAATGCTTGTATGGGGTAGTGGTTTTACATGAAAGACTAAACCTATGAGTAAATAAGTGCATAAGTGTTTGTGTGTGGAAAAAGAAGGACCTAGTCAGAGTGAGTAACACTAGAGTTGTTGATAAGGCTATGGTTGACACCTCGTCAGAGAGTTAGGTTTTGAATTTTGTAATCCCACTTAGTTTTTAATGCAATGTATATATCATCTTTCTCAATTTGGTCTAGTTTGGAAATCCTTGGGTTGGGGGTATGTTTTTCATGTTCTGCTTCTATTTCCTTGTAAACTAGTATTTGTGGAAATTTAGCCTTTTTGAACTTAGTCTTGGTTTAGCCTAACATGAGATAACTCTAAAGGATTTGATCACAATTGTGGGGTTTTATAGGCAATGACTATGCTAATAATACCTTCTAACCTTGGGTTGGAAACATAAATCAGTTAAGGAATAACCAAATTTCTAGAAATGGTAAAGTAGTGAAGTGGGGCAAACTAGGCTTTAGGATTTGTTGTGAATGAACTTTCTAAAAATCCTTTTGGACACAAGTAAGGAGCACCTGTTTTGAAGACAAATGTGTTGTTTTCAGTCAAGTAGGATAGGTAACAAGTATAGTTTGAAAGGGACAAACTTTGGACTAACGAAAAAAAGATTTGTAATTGGTTCTTGCTTACTAGTTTGTTGTTGACAGAACAAGTATAATTTTGGACAAGGGAAAGTTAAACCAATGAGACAAAAGTTGTTAAGAATGGACTTGCTAACAACTAATTTCTTTGAAATATCAAAAGATGGGATCTTTCTGATGTGAGGGATTTATGAGCAAATAGTTTCTCAAAGAACAAAGCAACTTTGAGAAAGACAAACAAATGATCTCTTCAACAAAAGGATTTGATAATAACTATAGAATTGGGTATGTTTTCACAAATGTTTTTCATAGGTTTTGAGCACAACTAAGACAATTCACACACAATCTTTATGCCTAAGGTCAAATTTTTGGTTGCAATATGTTATTCGACGGCCCACAACTTGGTGTCTCCTAATTCTAGTGCAATATGTCCCTCTAATTGAAGAGGTGAGTTGATACAAGGGTCGATCGACAAATGATACACATTAAAGAATCTTCAAGGCATGACAAATAGAAATTTCCCTTTTGTAGGAACAATGACCCTTGGAGATGAAACCCAAGTGGCCTTATGCCTCTACCAGGGGAGCACAATGGTGAGTAATCTTGAGGTATGTTATTTCCCTTGCACTGTAAATGAACATACCATGGAAAAAATTCAAGAATTTTAACTATAAAAAATAAAATTTAATGGGTCCGTAGCATCTCACCATATGGTTTTTATGTATGTGATCCACTTAAGAATCTATTTTGGACATGCTAAAATCTTGGGAAAGTTTGCCTCAAGCTACCCCCAGAAACACACCACTCAAACTTGGGTGATAGAGTGAGAAAGTTTACCTTCCCCCTCATTTATATACTAACCAGACTTTTTATTGGTTTGAGCTTCTCACCAAAGGGATCGTGCTTCCCAGAGGTGGATGAGCTCACTAGAAGCACTCTTAGGTTGTTGTGGATGATGTTGCTAACAACTTTTAGTACATGCATTGTGTACTTTAAGTTCTTAAGATGCAAAAAGAGAGAAGACCAAGATGTACTAGAGGGCACAATCTCAAAACACACGAGACACTTGATTCATTTCTAATTGGACACTTTAGTGTATCCTAACAAGCTAGTTTTTTTTTTTTGAAGATACACATGAGCTTAGCATTCAATTGTTCATTCCAACTTTATAGAGATGGTCACAAAAGGAAATCAAATCAAAAAAAGGTAAATCACACGTGAAAGCTTTGAAAAGGAGGGAATAAGAGTGATTTTACCCTTTAGGACATTCAAGATTTTATGAGATCATTTTAAGCACTAAAATTGAGATGTTCACACATAATGTTCATTTGCACCTTTAAATGAAGTGTTCATCTCATTGGTTCAAATTTAGGTGCTTGACATTCAAGAGTGGATTTGTCTAATTAAACTATCCAATCATTCCAATGAAAAATGTTCTAGAATTTAAGCATACATTCCTCAAAAAAGTAGAAATTGTTCATTTTAGATCGTTTAATGATAGAATTTCTAGCAAGTATTTAAGAAAACCTACACAAAAAAAAAGTGTTAGTATTTTTCTCCAATGAATACTTGCAAAAACAAGGTCAATCTAGCGATCCCACATACACAAACAATGATCCTGCGGGTTTCTAAAGCGATCCTATGACACGGGAATGTAGTTGAGAGAACTACTAAAACTATAGAAAAATGGGTCGCAGGTGAAAAATTATAGAGTGATCCCGCAAAATATGCACTTCCATGGGTCTATGAGGGAGCATTCCCGCCGAAGTATTTATCTACAGGTTTGAAAGAGGAGTGAAGAAGTGAGGAATAATGGTCAAACAAAAAGTTTAAGCATTCTCGTAGGTATTCAATAGTGATTCCATGGACTTAGATAGGCGTTCCCATGGGAATAGGGTTAGCGGAAATGAAAAATGAGTTTTACTGGCATCTGGCAATTTGAAGTAGCACAAAGAGTGTTCTCACCTTCATAAGTACATATTCTCATAGCTTTAGTAAGTGATCCCGCAGTTTTGGGTTCACGATTTCACGTTCATAGGATCACAAACAAAAGGGGTGAAAAGTTTGCTTTAGATGGAATTTTATTCTATGGCTAAGAGTGTGATTCCTAATAAGAGAATTTTTTGTTTGCAAAAATTATTTAAAAACCACTTGCACACACAAACAGACACAAAAATGTCAGTTGGTTAGTTCAAACATTAGCAAGAAAAAAGTAAGATTATAGTGACCCAAATGTGGGGTCCCACCGGGCATGCCAAAATGTATCACCTAACCTAGTAGTGCCATATTGAATACTAACTAATAAACGAAAGCATTCACACAACTAAACAGTTAACACTTATGATAGGACCAAAGTTATCACCAAGAAGGAAAGCAAACCAAAAATGGTAGGCTCCTTGTGGTATAACCCATGATGATGTAGATATGTCCCTAATGGGAGGGGATGTATGCTCATGTTGTGCTCAAGCTTCCAAAGGATGAGGTTTTTTTACCAAGTGTGTTTATAGATGAAGGTTTCAACAATGGGGATATGAGATTACATCACTAGGTAATCGTATTTAGTCATCTCCTAGGACATTACTAATTAAATATTTATTATTTAATTAATTAATCATCATCCCCTAGTTAATTAATTAATTAAATTAATTATAGTCCAAATGATAACCCAAAATCAACTTATCAATTAAATCCCTATTCCTCTATTAAATTAAATAAATTCTCAAATATATTTAATTTAATCCCATATCCCCTATTTTATTAAATAAATTATTTAACAAAACATATAAACCCTTAAAATATCTCTAAAACCTACCTTTATCACTAATCCAATCCATTCACCCATACTAACCTCATTTAGCCTCCTAACTAACCCATCCCATCAAAGCTAAGCCACTTGCCCCCTAACCCCTTCCTAAGCTAATCCCAATCCCCCTCTTAAAACATGTGTACAACTTTAAACAAAGGTTAAGACTTGCTAACCCAAACCAAAGTCAAAAGATTTTCCTTATCCTCTTACATCCCTCTTTATGACTCTTACATCCCTCTTACATACTCAACCTCCCTTATTACTCCCTTGACTAACCCTTATCTCATCCCCTCACACTCATCCTCCTTGTGACAAGTTTCACTCCCATATTTGCTCCAAATAAGCACAATCCATGTGCTTCCCTTTGAAGCATCCTATCCCTCCCTCACCATTCTTCCATCCTTGCATCCTGACCCTCCATTTCACTACACCTTAGCCTATAAATAAAGTCCTTCTCCTTCACAATTAATCATCCACTTTTCATGCAAAGTTATAATGCTATTTTGAGAGCCTAAAAACTACCAAAATACCATCATAATGTAGAAATCCCTTCATACCCCCATTGTTGAAACCTTCATCCATACACACACTTGGCTAAAAAACCCCATCCTTTGGAAGCTTGAGCACAACGTGAGCATACATACCCTTCCATCAGGGACATATCTACATCATCATGGATTATACCACAAGGAGCCTACCATTTTTGGTTTACTTTCTTTCTTGGTGATAACTTTGGTCCTATCATAATTGTTAACTATTTAGTTGTGTGAATGCTTTCGTTTATTAGTTAGTATTCAATATGGCACTACTAGGTTAGGTGATACAAATATTACTATTGATTTTGGGATTGATATCTTGTTTTGAACTTGAGACTATCTCCTTAGCGCGGTGGGAGTGGACCTTTTTGGGTTACCACGAGGTCAGGTGGTAGTGCTTTTTACTTTTACCATTGAGATCCATCTATTGATGTCATGGCTGGATTTCCTTATCTGCTTTTATTTTCATTCTATCTTTGTGTGTTATGGTGGATGTTTATATCTATATGATGGATGATTTCACTTATTGTATTGTATTTTTTTTCATGGATCCAAAAGGGATGATGTAATCTATTTTATAAATGTAAATTCTTTCAGCCTTTCATACCCTTTGAAATGTACAGTGGATAATTGTGCATTCCAAATTTATTACCAAGTGGCATTTGGAACAAATGTATATTATTTACATGGAATGGACTTGTAGTTATACTTTCATGTGGATGTGTTAATTATTAGACTTAGGATTATTTAAATATTAAATTTGATTCAACATCTTGGGATCCTTAAGGAATGTAAGTTGTTATCTTTACTTATGTATGATTATATGTTATTGTTTCCACTACTTATGATTGTTGTACATGTTATTCTTCTGCAAAAAAAAATATGTTTTCCAAACTCAGTAAAACTTTAGGTTAGCTCTTTTGGATCCCTCGGCAGGGTATTACAACATGCAAATGTATGATTTGAACTCATGCTTTCAATTCCATACAAGCTATATAGATTCTAGAAAAGTGAATGATGCTTTCACTATAAAGATATGCCATGGTTTATAGGATTTCCTGGAAAAATACTTCACCCAATCCTCCATGTTCACATATATCCATATTGGGGAATTCAATGATCTATGGTGGGTAACATAAATTAGTTATCTAATTCATCATCTTTGTAGCCTGGTTCTATTCACGTTGTTCAAGTTCACATTCTAGGAACATGTTGAAGAGTTATGTGGAAAGGTATTCATTTAATAAATTAGAGGTTATAATGTTTTAATTAGATTTAGCTAATAATCTAAGGGAAAACTTGTAGTTGGTTTTTCCTTCTAGGCACATCCTTTCCCTGGAAGACTTCTCAAAAAATTATAAACATGTTTTTTATACTATGGAAAGGTCTTGATCAAGGTTGACTATAGATCAAGTTAGATTATATAGTGTAAATATTAATATGGAAATCATAGAAGAAAATGATTCTCTCATGTAGTCAGTTCATTTTTTGAGTTAGGTCAGGGTGCCCCCATTGGGTTGGAACCATTCGATGGACTAGAAATTGATGATCTAGACTCCATCATGGTGAACATTTTTAAAAGGATGTATAATTGGGTAGAATGGAAAAAGTATGGGAAGAAGAGGTTTGGATCTTAACAAGCCTCACCTTCCCCTACACATGTATCTACCACCACTCCTACTAGTTCTACCTCCACAAACCCTATCTAATAGAGTTCAACACAAGTTAGTGGTAGTGTGGATCAACCTCCTAAGAAGAATGCTAACATATCATTGATGTGTGGAGATGGTCCAACAACAAAATTGGATGCAAACACTCAAGAGGAAAAGGACAAAGATGAAGAGAATGTGCATGAAACTTGGGAAGAATCCTTTGATCAAAAAGCTCTTGGAAACCCACGTGGGATTCCCTCCAAGACACTAGTAGCATAAGCAATGATCAAGGCACAATTAAAAATAGTTAAAGTCCCCTCCTTCTAGTTCATTGAAATTTTTTTTTCCATCAGTAAGTTAAATACTCATCCTAATGTGAGGAATTTATTTGATGTCATTACTCTAAAGTCAACCTTAGAGGTCATGGCCACATCATCCTAGTTAGAAAGAATGATAGAGAAAATAAGGAAGAGGGCGGCGGACACTATTCCTCCTAAGCAATCAGTGTCCTAGGTAATTAAGCATCCTCCCTCTTCCAAGAAAACTAGGAAGCTCAGGGTTTTGGAAGCCCATGGACAAGATCATAATACAAGGCATGTGATTATGGAGATAGCCCAGGCTAGGTCCATAGAGTAGCTAAGTGAGCTCACAAGGGCCAATTTCAATGTTAACAAGATTGACTTGGGTCCTCCTTAACATGATAACACTATCAAAATGTGGAAATTCACCAATCAAAAAATGGCAGAGGAGTTGGAAAGTTTTAAAATAGATACTCTATGATTGAAAGCTACAATCATAGAGCTCTCTAAGTATATCAAGAGCATTCTTATCCTACTCTCTAGAAGATAGACACTTAGCATGAGTTTGCAAGTACTAGGCATAGAACTAAAAGGTAAGGGGAATTACTTTAATTGGTTAGTTAGAAAATAGCTACAAAGAATGATCTAAGTTGAATGGTAGAATATAATTCGATGTTGATCTAGCTGAAGAAGAGGAAAATCAATAAAAAAAATCATATTTATCATCAAAAGAGTGATGGAAATGAAGTCAAAGAGTGTAGTCGAATGAAATATCTTTAAATCCAATGATGAACCTTTGCAAAATTGGTTCTTTTTGTTTTGTTTCAAGAGGGAACATGCTACTAAAGATTTGAAGAACTTGAGGAAGTTGATGGACAATGCTAAGAAGGGGCTACAATAACTAGAGAAATGCTTCACCAACATGTATTTCTCCTCATATAAAGGTAGTGGCAAGGATATAATTGACATCAAGTCAACAATACAGTGAGACATTGACCAACCTCATAACATATTAGTCCTTCGAGCTACAAATGATTATTGCATTAGACACTTTGTTAGCAGACACCAACATTGAGGTACATAGCATACTAAACAAGATCCAAGACATGTGAGAGAGATACCTGTGTTAAATGGTGAGGAGTGACAACGTGACATTTCTTGGCAATGAGAAGATTTCATGGGTTCTGACAATGATGTGGGAGTACAAGAAAAGCCAGAGTCCTAGTAAGGAGGTGAAATGGCAACATAAGAGGCAAATGCTTAAGATTCTTCTTCTATTTTTGTAATGAATGTAATTGTTACTTGAAAAGTCTCAACAACCTTTAATATGTTGCCTAAATTTGCAAAAATGTAATGGCCAAGAAAGCTCATTGTAATGAGCTATATATGCCCTTTTTGAAGGTAATGCAAAGGATTGACAATTTTTGGTTTATAATCTTCCCCCTATTTCCGAGATAGTTGGGTGAGTCTCGAAGATTAAATTAAAATTTTTTTGGTCAATGTTTTAAAAGGCTACTTTGATTTTGAACGAAGTGGGATGCATGGACACGGTGAAGAGATATTGAGGTTAGTGAGTAGTGGTTTTTTAAGTTTGGTTATTATTAGTAGAAATCTGAGAATGGTTGTCACTATTTGTTGTTATAATTCATTACTTTAAAATTTTATAAACATAAATGATCTATTACAAATATGATATACATCGGTGATGTATTTTGCAACTTTGAGTTAATCTTTGGGTTGTAGACTGCATTCGTGGATGTGTTGTAATATGTAGTCTACATTCATCTCTCAATCAAGAAAAATAAATTGTGGGTTTAAAAGGGTTATGGGAATCCACTAAGTGCCTCGTATGCATTCTATTTAAGAGTATACCCCTATTATGCTAGGTGTCATAAACAAAATTCTTTGAAAATGCTTCACAAGGAGTTGTACCTACTAAACTTAGAGATTAGATTGCAACTACACTAAATCAATTCTTTCAACTATTCTTTAATTGAAAGGCTTTCAACAAACTTGAGTTATACCTTGTAAGAAAGCCCATAGTTAACTAACAATATATTTTATTTTATTTAAATAAAAGAATAGAAAATTATATAATATTATTGAAAATATTCTACTATTTAATAATATTAAATATATTTTTTGAGTTCATTATAATATGATTTATATAAAAATCTATAATAATTTTTATATTAAATATATTAATATAGTATTATTTTATCCAATATTATTATAAAATGTGTCTATATATTATATATTAATTCAAGTAATATTTAATGTGTTGTGTCATAACTTTGACCTAAAGATATTGGTCATAATAAAATAAGTTGACAATAAATTCTAACAATTATATAAATTAGTATGCACAAGTACACACATAAAAAGAAATGATTATATATATAGACTAAATAAAAAAATGTGTTTGCTTTTAAGTTACTAAGTTTGCTTTTCAAAGGAAACAACCCTTCATGTAAACCAATTAGAACATAGCTTTGAATTTAATGTATTCTTCTATAATGATCATGACATATTAGTATTAATAATAATATAATTTTAGTCCATTCAAGCAATATTATATTTATAATTATATAACACTTTACAAGTTACAAATTCAAATCAATAAAAACATGGTAGTTCTCTTTATAAACACATTAAATTATTTGGATGTGCACGAATTTCCATTGCTTTCTCCTTAATATTGCCTTTTAAAAATCTACTATATTTCATTAAAATTTATATTTTAAAAATCACATGTTAAGTTATATTGTTTTCCTTATCGAATCCAACATGTCATCATGATTATGTGTCTATCTGACTCTATATATATAAGTTTACAAAAATCTATGTTAAAGAAATGAAATAAAATATAATAGATTGTACAAAAATGGAAAAAAAATTATTAAAAAAGAATTCATATAAATCACTATTCATGAAATCTAAGTTAACAAATTTGATATTAAAATAATATAAATAAATTTTAATATTAAATGAAACATCGAACTAAATTTCTTTTAATAACTAACTCTTAATACCCCTTTACAAAAATAAATACTAAAAAAAAAAACATTAAAACAAACAACCCCACACCTTTTCCATACCCTATACCTACATTTTTCCCCATATTTAAAATTTAAATAATAATAATAAATTCAAACTTTAAACAATTATAACCTAACCAACCTCTACCCTTAAAACCTACCCCCTTTACTACTTTAGCAATGCACACACAAAAAAAAAATTCAAACAAATTTAAATTTAAATTTAATACTAACTATTTTCTTACCTACCTAACTACCCTTATGCCCCTATCACCTAGCCCTCCCTTTTTCCCTCTCTCTTCCCATGTGGGAAGGAGGAGGGAGGGAGGCGTACCATTATGAGGCACCAGAATTCATTAATAACCCCCCTTTACTAAGTATGGTCGCCTAGTAAAAAGGTGGGAAGGGGTTGACTTTCCCCCCTGCTTTTTGCCTTTTTTTTTAAATTATAAAAAAAACTTCTTTCAACCACCATGACAAGAAAGATATACAGGTCACCTCCTAAGATGGATATTATATATATATTTTAAACATTCACCTACCATGAGTAATGATTAGGTCACATCCATGGGATGGCAGTATATATATATATATATATATATATATATATATATATATATATATATATATATATATATATATATTTGATGTATTTATTGTTGATTGGCTATAGTACTTTGTAGTGCCTGCCCTAGTTCACATTTTTTCTATTGTTGCTGAACTCTTTTAGGATAGTTTTATGTTGATGATTATTAGTGACATTATTTTGAGATTATTAGATATTGTTTCAGATTCAGTTGATATATGATGAGATTACTTGGTAATTTATATTTCATGTATGTATGATGATTATTACAGTGTTTGCAGTTATTAATGATGATTAGTAAGATGATTTATTATCATATGTGTTTTCTTATGGATACTTACCCCATACTTGCATGGGTATGGTGTGCATGTTTGTTTTCTTTCTGTATGGTGTTTCTGATGTGGTTAAGGAAAGGAGTCGTAGTCACCTACTAATCAAGATCTACACGATGCACCACTTCATGCCATTACCTGTTTAGCTTAGTTATATTGTGTATGTACATGCATGGATTTTATGCAGGTTGCAGGTATCGGGTATCGACTTCCCTAAATTGCTAGGATGATCATACCTTATCACATTATCTCAATGGTAAGAGAGGGGAGATAAATTCTCAAGTCCAAATCCCAACCCTTTAAGCCATTTGTCCTAATTAAAAATTAGGGCAAGTATCTAAGTCGAGTACCCTCCGAATGCGTCAGATGACATAATTTGTGATATTAACCCTTGGTCTGATTTTGTATGTGTTTTGCTATGATGGGTTTTCGTATTTTATTTTATGTGTCTTTGGTGTATTTTCTATTAATTAAGTCTAATTAAAATATTTAATTAATGATTTAATTTAATGGAAAATTAATATGATATTTTAATATTTATTTTTATTTAATTAATTGAGAAATTAATTAAATTTAAAAAATTTAATTTGGAGATAAAAGTTATAAGTTTAGATTTGGAATGTGATAATATTTATTTAATTTAATAATAATATATTTAGAGTTCATTTTTAAATAAATGCTAAATAATATTATTATTTAAGTTAGTAAATATTTTATCAATTAAGTTTCAAAAATAAATTTAAAAGTAGAAAAGATATTAAAATTATTAAAAGATTTTAGATTGCATGATGCATGCATGTGATTAATATATATTAAGATAAAACAAGTGGATTTAATAAAGTGAGTGCATGAGATTTAAAATTAATAAATTAATTTAAAAAGGAGTCTAGTGAATATTAAATAAAAAAATTTAATTAAATAAATTAATGTGTATTATTTTATTATTTATTCACATAGGAGTATGCGAGCTCTTGGGAGTTGTCATATTGACAACACAAGAGTTTGCACTCTAATTATGCACATGTTGTCTCTACTTAGGAGTTAGCACATTATTTGAACACATGGTGTCTACAACATTCTAGACACCTCATCATGTTTATCTTCTTATTGTGGAAGTTATGTGCTTAGTTGTCATGCTTATCTCTTAGTTCTTTCTAGACACATTCTAGATGCATCTTAGAGGCCTTTATATAGAGGCTCTCCTAGTGTGTATGGACATCCTCATATGCTTCTACAAGCACTCATAGTTACTGGGAGGGGGTTCGGTTCTTGGAGGAATTACGAATGTTGGAGAAGGAAGGGATTTTCATAAAGGAGAAGGTTCTAAGAGGAGGAGCTTCTCTACAATTTTCTGAGGCATAGCAAATTAGCATAAGTGTCCAGGTAGGCACTCGTGATTATTTCGCATATTTTACACTCTTTCTCTTCTTGTCTTCATCATGTCTATTATGTGTGTCTGAATAATTCTCTATGAATGAATCTTCAATTTTGTAATTCGAACATGCATATTGTTTCATCCAGTTATGGGAATTAAAAATATTATTGCAATCTTCCCTTAGTAGAGTCAAGATTTGGAAATTGATTCAGGTTTGGGTTTGAATTAAAATAAAATCTTATTATTACGCATTAGTTTTATATGGTTTATTAACTAATATAATTTAATTAAGATTAGTTAATAGTAGAAGGAGTCTAATTAATTATTAGTCAATTTTAGTAAATGTATTTTTTTTAAATGAGGGAAAATTAAAAGAAAAGAGATATTCATAAGTGTTTAGTAGAATTAAATAATTGAATTATTAATGAGATTGATTTTACTTAAAATCAATGAGGATTATTTCAAATAAATCATTGTCCTTGAAGTGTTTAAAGGAAATTGTAAACTAATTATTTTAAAGTTGATAAGTATTATTCTAATGTTTTGAATAATGTGAATGATTTTATCTAAAAGTCAATGGGAACTAGTTCAATGATTTAAATAAGTAAATAATTATCTTATGATTATTTTAGAGAATTGTTTTAAAATAATGGAGGGATAATTCTATGTTTTATTCAAAATAAAATAAAATGGGTTGAGTTGTAGATTAAATGAAGAATCTTATACACTTGAAATGTACTTGAAAATGAAAACTGAAACCTAATATTTGTCTTAACCATGTGATTGCGAAAGAAAACTAAAATATGTGTTTGTATCTTGTTCTTTATGCTATACATGTTTGGGGTTTGGGTGGTCCTAGAGTGTTGACCAGTTAGGATGTCTACTAGAGGGTTGGGAGTCATGTGAATGTGATGGCATGTTGATGTTATTTGGTCTCGATCTTTCTAAACCCAACCATGGTAATGTGATGGCATACTCTATGAGATGTTTGCATTTACTGATTGTTATTGCTTTCTAGTCTTCTTGTGTGAAGCTGAGGTGTATGTATTTGAGACAATTGACTTAATCATTTTTGAGTCATCGATCAGTTATACTTGGACTACTTTCCAGTCACGATGATGGGACTAAAGTGTTGATTTTTTCTTGATGTTGTCATGTTGTGACATGTTTTGACTCAAACATTTTGGAGTCTTCGATCAGTATTATTTACTTGATATGCCTTTTTGGTTGCTTGTTGAGTACCAATGGATATTGTGATTATCATTGATACCTTCAGTTGCTAATAGAGAACTATTGTGGTCATGAATATCAATGGATGTTTTTCAGTTGCTCATGGAGATTTGATGTTCTTATTGTGGTTTATCTTTTGGTATTTTTCCAATCGCTTGTATAGGACTGTGGTGATTTTGTGATTTATGATTCCATGAGCTTAGGGTAGGTTATCTACATGTAGTGTTGGGAAGTGGCTTGCAATGGGGGCTGGGGCCCTAAGTGGTTGCTAGGGTAACTCATTGTAAGTTTTTTTAATAAGTGAAAATATTTATACTAAATGGGGATTAAAATGAACCTAATAAGATAATTGTATGTTCTCGCCCATGCCTTGAGTGCTAGTACAGACTAGGATGGGAGTAGAGAGAATGCTTGGTTGTGGCCTTGCATTCCGTAGTATGCCTCGTCAGTATGATAGGATACTAGTGACCACATAGGGATTACTAGGGGATCAGGGTCTATTGAGAGACTACCAGGGTAACTCTAGCGTGATCCATGTGATGATACTTTTTCGCTTGCATAGTAGGTTCCCTACATGTCTTTGTGTGCCTCTGGGATTAGATGTCGGTTTGTGATTGGAACCCTTTGAGTTAGTATACTTTTAAGATTCTTGGATTGAGAGATTATTTGTGCTATGTGATTTGATAGCCTATTTGGGACTTGAGATTATCTCCTCAGCGCGGTGGGAGTGGACCATTTAGGTTCCATGCGGTCGGGTGGTAGTGCTTTTTCACTCTTACCATTTGAGATCCATCTGAGACATCGTGGTTGATGCATTCTTTGTTGGAATTTATCTTCATTCTATTCTTGGATTATGATGATGGACACATATCCTTATATTGATGATTAGCATATGATAGATGATGTTGTTTACTTATCTTACGATTTATTTTTCATGATTAGATTTCTTATGCATATGTTGTAGTATGTTAGATTTCTTCCTGCATATGATGTAGTATGTTTTAGGAGTGACATTCCTACTATGATAATAGCGATGATCTCTTTGGTAACTTGGGATGTTACGCACGGAGGGATGGCTATGGCCCACAATGGTCTAATGATGCTATTGATGGTTGGGAGGAACCGCGCACTTAGTTAGATGTGTTTTATGGTGGATGGATGTATTTACTTTATTGCACTTGTATCATGGATTCAATGAGCATGATGTATCTTTATTTTTACATATGTATATTCTTTTAAGCTTTTCATACCTTGTGACATGTACAGTGGATGATTGAGTATTCCGAATTTAATTGCCAAGAAGCATTCAGAACAAATGTATATTATGGACATTGGACTTTTTAAATATTCTTTCATGTGGATGTGGTAGTGGTTAGACTTAGTATTAATTAGATCAAATGTGACTCAACATCTTGGGATCCTTAAGGAATGTAACTTGTTATGAATGTTTTTAGTTGTATGTATGTTATTACTTCTGCTACTATGTGTTTGATATGAATGGTTTATCTTTCATGATTTTTAAAAAAAAATTGTTTGGCAAACTTAGTAAAATTTTAGGTTAATTCTTTTGGATCCCTTGGTGAGGCATTACATACTTTCTTCCAACCATACATCCATATTATTTTATTTTGTTTTGTTTACTTCTTGGATAGCCCCCATTATTATGAAAGTTGACTGACATATTTTTATATTACTAGGGGTACAATATGCTTATTTTATTCAAATATTAATATTCTATTGACTATAATTATTTTTTTGGAGAGACTTTTTGTAATGCCATACATTTTCTAGAGACTAAATATGCATCTATAGGGACCTTTTTTTTTCAAGTTGCTTAATTACTTGGTTCTTACACAATTTACTTATGGTTGTTTTATGATTGAGCTGTTATATATTGAACATTACATTTTGTATCCTAATGCTTTTTCTATATAATGCATTCTAATGGTTACTACATAATAACTATACCATCACTATCAAGATTAAAATTGTAAGATACTAATTTAGGAGACACAATGAAATCTTTGCATATAATTTTATGAACATCATATACTCTAATTTTATTATTGATATCTCCTTCATGACTACGAATTCCCTATGAATTAGAAGTAAAAATCCACATGCATTATGAATCAAGATTGAACACAATTACATCTAAATTATTCAAATGAGATTATAGGAAATAAGAATAACATAAGTATTATCTCCTATTCTTGACTCTAATTCTTTTTCTTCAATGCAATCCATATTACACACTTATCAACTTGAGCATAAGGTGGTGAACCAATATATCATATTACACGCAATGGAAATACCTATTACATACTACATAGATGAATCATATTCTCTTTTGACAAGTGAAATAGAACAAACAACACTTTTTCAATTACAAATATAAACACATAACAAGGTAGATTTTCTCTCTACTCAACACAATACAATAGTGTCTTCTTATCCTATGCCATGGAAGGGTTACATGAAACTCCAAGTTTCCAATATCTTCAAGAATAACCTACAATAGAGAGACAAGAAAGGGGAACCATGGAGGCTCACCTCCCATCCTAGGCTTCAAGGAGGCCACCCACTGAGCTTGGGAAAATAGGGCATAAATGGTTGCACAACTTCACATTCACATATCATGCAAACTATAACCACACAATTCAACACAACACAATACAACCCATCCCAAGGCTTGCACATAGATTCTTCCATAGAATCAAGATATATGGTGAAGGTGGGCTCTCACCATGAGGAGAATTCAAATCCAAGAATCTCATATATTCACATAATCCCATAAGTAACATTCCCTTTCAAGGCTTAGCAATATCTTCCCTCTTCATGCACCTCCTTATACCTCCCAAAAATGAAAGTAATCATGAAGTCCATACACCATTGAAACACATCAAAATCATTTCCTCATGTGGGAGAGTTTCTCAACTACACTGCTGAGCCCAACTAACCCCTTCACCCAAGCATCTCTTCCCTCCCAAGGGTGAGTGATGATTCACACCCATTTACACAAACAAACAACATGTACAAAACAAGATTCAAGGTAGAAATCACATGAAATTTCTCACGTTCAACACACATACAACAAGATTTTTCACAAAACCACATCTACACCATATCAAATCCACAATGCAATGAAGAACACCATATCAAATCTACAATGCAATGAAAAAAACACTATGGATCATGGATACCAACCTCACTCCAAGAAATGGCAAATGAAAGTTGTTGTAGAGCTCCTTATCCTCTTCCTCCAAACCCTAAATGTTTCTAAAGTTAGAGAGTGGGCAAGTGAGTTTCTAGTTTGGCCATGCCCCTATATATGATTTCCATTTGCGGATTCAATATTAAATGCATTCTTTTTTGGGGTCTCCTAGGTCTTTGAGGCACCCTAGTGGTCACTATTAGCCCCCTAACTTACAGTATTAACATGGGTAGGGTTTATTTTCATCACAAATTCACCTCAGAGCTACTTTTGGCCCTCACAATGCTAGGTAAAGTCCAATTCCAAATTTCTTATGGGGTAACCCTTGTTTCCCTTACTAAATCAAGGCAATTAAATCTAATTCTTAATTAAGGAATTTAACTTGAGATAAGGTGGCTATATGATCCATTTTCAGAGAACATGTCATTTCCACATAACGAGTACAAGTGTCAAGTGACACACAAAATTTCACTATACATCACACATGACATGTTCTGAATCTACTCATGAAATACATACTAAACACATACATCTCACATTTACAAAATAACACATCACAATGAGGTTTACAAATCTTCCAAAGATTCACCTTGGCAGTGTCATATTAACATGTGTTTATACCTTGCAGTTTCCCCGTTATGTTTCCATGGTACCTTTCCTACACATTAAACTTGAGCATCAATAGTCCAATGAAAAGTCACATATAAAATGCATATCAAAGTAAAGGTATATGATATTTTTGTTATTCTACCATTCACATATAACACATTCCATAATTAACTTCCTATTCTCTATCATTTACATATAAACCACTTAATCATTAAACGTCAAAAACCTACATATTACTAACTTCCCTAACAAGATCAAATCAAGCATTTGAATCACAACATAATTCCATTTTCTATCATAATAATAAAGTATTGAGTAAATATCTATTAATTCATTGACTATGCCAATTAAGTCCTAATACATATCATAATAGAAAACCACATGGTAAATATCATTAGATAAGTAGCAAAATTTACTATCCATCAAGTATCAAAATATATGTCGAGATATCTAGTCCTAAGAAAAAAAATGGAAATTCAGTATCTATGCTATGATGGGTTGGGGTGAAGCCTCACATCATGATGATGATTTGATCTTTATCTTTTAAACTCAGCCATGGTAATGTGTTTGGTATGCTCTATGATGAGTCTAGATTTATTGTTCATTTTTTTGTTTTCTTGTGTGAAATTGAGATGAATGGTATGACCTATTTGACTTAACCTTTGAGTCTTTGATTAGTTATTTTTGGGATGCTTTCTAGTTACTCTAAAGGACTGAGGTGTTATTGTGGATTATATTTTGATGCTTTCCAATCACTTATATAGGGCTAAGGTGAAAATTGTGATTCTTTGATTTTTACTTTAGTGAGCCTAGGGTAGGTAATTTGTATGTTAAGTTTGGAAGTGGATTGTAATGGAGGTCAGGGCCTCAAGTGGCTACCAAGATAACCCATTCTAAGTAGTTAATAAGTGAAAACACTACACTAAATGAGATTAAAATGAACCTAATAAGAGTATTTGTCTTTCTTCACCCATGCCTCAAGTGCTAGTATAGACTAGGATGGGAATAGAGAGGACATTTGGTTGTGACCATGCATCGTTAGTATCCCTTGTCAATAAGAAAGGATACTAGTTCCGCATAGAATCACTAGGGGGGAGGAGGATTAAAAGGCTAGTTGGGTAACCCTAGAGTTGGTTCGTGCAATGACACTTGCCCACTAGTAGCATAGATTCCCTACTCATCTTTGTTTGCCTCTGGGTCTAGATGTTGTATTACCTTGGAATCTTTGAGTTAGAATAATTTTAGGGTTTTCCTTGACATTGATATTACTTTTGATTTTGGGATTGATATCCAGTTTGGGACTTGAGACTATCTCCTTAGCATAGTGGGAGTGGACCTTTTTGGGTTGCCACGAGGTTGTGTGGTAGTGCCTTTTACTTTTACCATTGAGATCCATCTGTTGATGTCGTGGCTAGATTTCATTGTCTGCTATTCTTTTCATTCTATCTTTGTGTGTTATGGTGGATGTTTATATCTATATGATGGATGATTTCACTTATTGTATTGTACTTTGTTTCATGGATCCAAAAGGGATGATGTAATCTATTTTATAAATGTATATTCTTTCAGCCTTTCATACCCTTTGACATGTACAATAGATGATTGTGCATTCTGAATTTATTGCCAAGTGGTATTTGGAACAAATGTATATTATTTAAATGGAATGGACTTGCAATTATACTTTCACGTGGATGTGTTAATTATTAGACTTCAGATTATTTAAATATTAAATGTGATTCAACATCGTGGGATCCTTAAGGAATGTAATCGGTTATGTTTTCTTATGTATGATTGTATGTTATTGCTTTTGCTACTTATCATTGTTGTACATGTTATTCTTCTGTACAAAAAATAAATAAATAATTGGCAAACTTAGTAAACTTTAGGTTAGTTCTTTTGGATCCCTTGACAAGGCATTGCAATGTGCAAATGTATGATTTGTACTCATGCCTACAGTTGCATACAAGCTATGTAGATTTTAGAAAAGTGAATGATGCTTTCACTATGAAGATATACCATGATTTATAGGATTTCCTAGAAAGTTACTTCACCCAGCCCTCCATGTTCACATATATCCATATTGGGGAATTAAATGATTTGTGGTGGCTAACATAAATTGGTTATATAATTCCCCATCTTTGTAGGGTTCCATTCATGTTCTTCAAGTTCACATGCTAAGAACATGTTGAAGACTTATATGGAAAGGTATTCTTTTAATAAATTAGAGGTTATCATGTTTTAATTAGATTTAGCTAATAATGTAAGAGACCACTTGTAGTTAGGTTTTTCTTTTAGTCACATCCTTTCCCTGGAAGACTTCTCAAAAAATTGTAAACATGATTTTTATACTAGGGAAAGGTCTTGATCAAGGTTGACTATAGATCAAGTTAGATTATATAGTGTAAATATCAATGTGGAAATCATAGAAGAAAATGATTCTCGCATGCAGTCGGTTCATTTTTTGAGTTAGGTCAAGAGCACCCCCATCAAGTTGGAACCATTTGATGGACTAGAAATTGATGATCTATACTCCATCATGGTGAACATTTTTAAAAGGATGCATAATTGGGTAGAATGGAAGAAGTATGGAAAGAAGAGGTTTGGATCTTCATAGGCCTCACCTTCCCCTATGCATGTATCTACCACCACTCTTACTAAGTCTACCTCCACAACACCTATCTCATAGAGTTCAATACAAGTTAGTGGTAGTGTGGATCAACCTCCTAAGAAGAATGTTAACATATCACTGATGTGTGGAGATGGTCCAACAAAAAAATTGGATGCAAACACTCAAGAGGAAAAGGAGAAAGATGAAGACAATGTGCATGAAACTCAAGAAGTATCCTTATATCAAAAAGCTCTTGGAAACCCATGTGGGATTCCCTCCAAGACACTAGTATCATAAGAAATGATCGAGGTGCAATTAAAAATAGTAATGTTATTTCAAGTTCCCCTCCTTCTAGTTCAGTGAAGTTATTTTTCTTTCCATCAGTAAGTTAAATACTATTCCTAATGTGAGGAATTTATTTGATGTCATTGCTCTAAAGTCAATCTTAGAGTTCATGGCCACACCAACCTAGTTAGAAAGAATGATAGAAAAAATAAGGAAGAGGGTGGAGGACACTATTCCTCCTAAGGAATCAATGTCCTAGGTAATTAAGCATCCTTCATCTTCCAAGAAAACTAGGAAGCTTGGGGTTTTGGAAGCCCATGGACAAGATCATAATACAAGGCATGTGATTATGGAGATAGCCTAGGCTAGGTCCATAGAGTAGCTAAGTGAGCTCACAAGGGCCAATTTTGATGTTAACAAGATTGACATGGGGCCTCCTTAACATGATAACACTATCAAAATGTGGAAGTGTACCAATCAAAAAGTGGCAGAGGAGTTAGAAATTTTTAAAATAGATACTCTATGATTGAAAGCTACAATCATAGAGCTCTCTAAGTATATCAAGAGCATTCTTATCCCACTCTCTAGAAGGTAGACACTTAGCAAAAGTTTGCAAGGACTGGGTGGACTGAAAGGTAAGGGGAATGCCTTTAATTAGTCAATTAGGAAATAGCTACAAAGAATAATCTAAGTTGAATGATAGAATATAATTCGATGTTGATCTAGTTGAAGAAGAGGAAAATCAATATAAACAAATCATATTTATCATCAAAAGAGTGATGGAAATGAAGTCGAAGAGTGTAGTCGAATGAAATATCTTGAAGTCCACTGGTGAACCTCTGCAAAATTGGTTCTTTTTGTTTTATTTCAAGAGGGAACATGCTACTAAAGATTTGAAGAACTTGAGGAAGTTGATAGACATGCTAAGAAGAGGCTATAATAACTAGAGAAATGCTTCACGAACATGTATTGCTCCTCACATAAAGGGAGTGACAAGGATATAATTGACATCAAGTTAACAATATAGTGAGACATTGACTAACCTCATAATATATTAGTCCTTTGAGCTACAAATAATTATTGCCTTAGACACTTTGTTAGCAGCCACCAAAATTGAGGTACATAGCTTACTAAATAAGATCTGAGACATGTGACAGAGATACGTGTGTTGGATGGCGAGGAGTGACAATGTGTCATTTCTTGGCAATGAGAAGATCTCATGGGTTCTGGCAACTATGTGGGAGTACAATAAGAGCCAGAGTCCTAGTAAGGAAGGTGAAATGGCAACATAAGAGGCAAATGCTTAAGATTCTTCTTCTATTTTTGTCATTGTTAAATTAATTGGGTGAGTCTCGAAGGTTAAATTAAATTTTTTTAACCAAAAATTTAAATTAAATTAAATTAAATTAAATGATTTGTGGTCCAATTGGGTGAGTCTTGAAGGTTAAATTAAATTTTTTTGGTCATTGTTGTAAAAGGCAACTTTGATTTTGAATGAAGTGGGATACATGGACATGGTGAAGAGATATTGAGGTTAGCGAGTAGTGGTTTGTTAAGGTTTGGTTATTGTTAGTATAAATCTGAGAATGGTTGTCACTATTTGTTGTTATAATTCATTTCTTTACAATTTTATAAACATAAATGATCTATTACAAATATGATATACATTGGTGATGTATTTTGCAAGTTTTAGTTAATCTTCAGGTTGTAGACTGCATTCATGGATGTGTTGTAATATGTAGTCTACATTCATCTCTCAATCAAGACAAATAAATTGTGGGTTTATTAGGGCTATGGGAATCCACTAAATGCCTCTTATGCTCCCTACTTAAGAGTATACCCCTGTTATGCTAGGTGGCATAAACAAAATTCTTTGAAAATGCTTCACAAGGAGTTGTACCTATTGAACTTAGAGATTAGATTGCAATTCTATTGAAGCAATTCTTTCAACTACTCTTTAATTGAAAGGCTTTTGACAAACTTGAGTTATACTTTGTAAGAAAGCCCATAGTTAACTAACAATATTTTTTATTAAATTTAAATAAAATAATAGAAAATTATATAATATTATTGAAAATATTCTACTATTTAATAATATCAAATATATTTTTTGAGTTTACTATAATATGATTTATATAAAAAATCTATAATAAGTTTTATATTAAATATATTAATATAGTATTACTTTATCCAATATTATTATAAAATATGTCTATATATTATATATTAATTGAAGTAATATTTTATGTGTTCTGTTGTAACCTTGACCTAAAGATATTGATCATAATAAAGTAGGTCAACAATAAATTCTAACAATTATATAAATTAGTATGCACAAGTACACACATAAAAAGCAATGATTATATATATATAGATTAAATAAAAAAATATGTTTTCTTTTAAGTTACTAAGTTTGCTTTTCAAGGGAAACAACCCTTCATGTAAACCAAGTAAAACATAGCTTTGAATTTAATGTATTTTTCTATAATGGTCGTGACATATTAGTATTAATAATAATATAATTTTAGTCCAATCAAGCAATATTATATTTATAATTATATAACACTTTAAAAGTTACAAATTCAAATCAATAAAAACATGGTAGTTCTCTTTATAAACTTAAACTAACATTAAATTATTTGGATGTGCACGAATTTCCATTGCTTTCTCCTTAATATTGCCTTTTAAAAATCTACTATATTTTATTACATAAATTTAACATTTATATTTTAAAAATCACATGTTAAGTTATATTGTTTTCCTTATCTAATCCAACATCTCTCTCTCTCTCTCTCTCTCTCTCTCTATCTATCTATCTATATATATACATACACTATTAAAATTTATTTATATTATTTTAATATCAAATTTGTTAACTTAGATTTCATGAATAGTGATTTATATGAATTCTTTTTCTATTTTTGTATAATCTATTATATATTTATTTCATTTCTTTAACATAGATTTTTGTAAACTTATTCTCTTTTTTAAAATATCTAAAAATATCCTAATTTTATATTTACATTCTTATTTAAGATAAAATATCATCATAATTAAGGAAAGGGTTTGCAACACAATGGTAAATTGCGAGTCTCTTATTTGGAAGGTCTTAGGTTTGAATCTACTTGAACTTGACTAATTTTCATAATAATATATCACAAAAATTAATAATGATAAACCTTGACTTTGACCTCTTACTAATCAAAAGAAAAAATATCATCAATCAAATTTGTCCACTTATATTTCATAATTAGTCATTCATATGAACTCTTCTCTACAATTTTTTAATTTATTATATTCACCATTCCTTTAAAAATATTGGTTCACATATGTTTGTTGATTAATATTATTCTTTTTAATAATTTACTTACAAACTATCAAGCTCTATTATGTATTATAAAAAACTAACAAATATAGGAAAACATGTTTGCAATATAATGCTATGTGACTTATTATAAGATTACAAATATTTTTAAATGTGATGCCAATTTTTTATATAAATAATATGATTATATTTATTATATTCACCATTCCTTTAAAAACATTGGTTCACATACACTGCTTGATTAATATTATTATTTTTAATAATTTACTTATAAACTATCAAAGCTCTATTATGTATTATAAAAAAACTAACAAATATAGGAAACGTTTGCAATATAATGCTATGTGACTTATTATAAGATTACAAATATTTTTAAATGTGATGTCAATTTTTTTTTAATAAATAATATGATTATTTTATGAAGAAAACATATTTTGAAAATAATTGCAAATTAACATAGAAAAATATGGACTTCTATTAGAGTTTTATATTCTACTCTTTTGTCATTTTAGACATTCTTACATTCATAATTAGTTATTTTTGTTATTACTTTTAGAGAAAAATAAAATTTATTTAAATATATTGTAGGTTCTTTCAAGAAGATGCGAAAAAGTAAACACAAATCAATTTGAGTCAACTATGAAATAAGTTGAGTTTTAATATTCAAGGAATTTGGCATAAATGCATCTTTTTACATAATTTGATAAGCAAATAAAGAATATCTTACATAGATTTCAATTTGTGGTGTTTCAAAATCTAGTATAGCCAATAACAGACTATAAGTCTAATTTTTTAAACTGACAATATTGTCTGTAGAAGCTGTTTTGTTGTTATATCAATAGATATTATATTAGGATGAGTTGTTCTATCTTGGACATCATATGAGATAATTATATTCAATCATAAACTTAAATGCAATCTGATGTATTATTGTAAACTTGAAATCTTAAGGTTTATGAGAATGAAACACACTTGAAAAAAATGAATATCATGAATCCACTATATATGTGCGATATTGCATTATTTGTATGTATCAAAGTATCTAATGAACGAGATCAAGTTTATTCTAGCCATGCATTTGATATAATCTTAGATCCAACATTTCTTTGTCATAATCAATTTTCCAAAAAAAAAAAGCACATAACCATTTTTTGAGATTAAATATTATTGTAAATTAACATAATTTTTGCTCCCACTTTTGTCACACATTTTACTCTTTGATTCTCATAGTTCCTTTGACAAATTATATTTATCTATGATTTGATCCACCAAAATAAAAATAGTAGAAGCTTCCAAATGTGTTGTTCATGACTCTGTGTGTATGCGGGTGCGTGTGCGCGCGTGTGTGCGAGAGAACCCCCTCCTCTACCCATACCAACTAATACCCATTAAAACTTATTTCCTTGTAAATAATATATTCCTTTGTGGATCGTTCCTAGTTTGATAGATTGAAACTGAATAAAAAACAAACGATTGAATAGTAATAAATACAAAGTTTAAGACGTCATGCTTCACGATTCTGAATGATGAGATCATGCAAAAATTCTAACACCAAGTGCTAAAATAAATACAAAATCTTAAATACAAGAGTTATGAATGTCGTTACCAATGGATAAGTCCAACGTCAAATCTTAACGATTAATTAAAAATTAATCGACACATTCTGGATAAACTATGGTCGGTACCACCGTATTAAGATAATAATCATAATGAAAATAATGTATGGAACTTTCTTCTTACGAAAGGGATTAATTTTAATAGCATGAGTGACGGTCGGAGTAGGCTGTCAAATTTGACCACAAATGATTGGAGTAGATTCAAATTAGTGAGCAGTCGCTGTCAAGGAAAGGGACCGCACGGGCAAAATGTGACGGATAGATTCCGCGTCATAACCCAAAACTGAATCTTCTGCACGTGACATTGGAGATAATACCAAGATTTACCCATGCCCGAAACGTGGCATATTAATATATTTGTGCGTGAGTACTGAGAAGCTTTTGGAAGAAAATAAATAGTAAAATATGGATTTAAAATAAAAATATTAAAACTTGCGATTCAAACTAAATTTTAAAAAATATAATTCTAATTAAAATATTGAGTCTAATAGAAATTAAATATTCAAAGTAAAATTAATTAGCATTTGGATCCAAAGGAGATGTAAGGATTACCGTGATAGGGGCAACAACATGAGGACAACACCAAGCAACAACAATCTAAAATTGAATACAACTAACATACAAAATCTTGTTAAAACAGTGCATGAATATTTAGATAGTAGGGATACCCAAACAGAACTTTGAATATAATAGCCAATGAAATTTGTTCAATCTTCATATTCATATAATATTAATGTAGATGTACTAAAAAGATATATCAACACTACCAAAGTCGGGACATCCATCCACATAGTTCGTTACCATAATATTATGCATAGAATAGATCAAATTTGTAAGTCACTGAAGCGCAACCATCTAGTGTACATGTTTTGACATCAATGACAATAGTGCCAATAGAAACATCTCAACAACCTCTTCATTGTGATACATCTGACATAAATATTCAATGTTGCCATGTAAATTTTTTGTTTTTTTGTTTTTTTTTTTGGTTTTTTTTTTTGTTTTTTTTGGTTTTTTAGTTTTATAAAACCAACTTATACTTCCTTACATGGATTTACATTTGATAAAGAATTATGTTGTGTTGCCTTGTTGATGTAAGGACTATATTTTGTTCATTTTTTCACTTGGTAACATTGCATATAACAAAAAAATCATTATTACATACAAAAAATATTATTTTTAAAAAGGTTTCCTTGTCAATAGTCAAGTACTATTGTATTCCTTAGATTTAACATTTATTTTGGTTTTTTAGGTCGTGAAAAATCCTCAACAACCAATACAAATAATTAATATTTCAAGTAGTAGTTCAAAAATTGGTGCTCCAATACAATCAAGTGGCTCTAATGTTCCTATGAGTTGGAATGGATCTAATGAAATAGAAACCTAGAATTTTACAAGATGTATTCCCTTTAGTTGCAAAAGAATGTTTACCAATTAAAAGGAACTAGAGTGTGTACATGTGATGCCAAAGAGTTTGAAGTCATGACAATAGAAGATGTTGTAAATGAACTTCATGCCAACTAATATACACTAACACTTATAGACACTTTCATTTGTTATGTAAAGTTCTTCATTTATGCTTTCAAATCAAATACATATTGGTGTCTCCATTGCACCTCATTTGGGTGAGAGTGATAGTATATTAAGTAACATTCAACAATATACATTAATTAAACCAGTTTAGCTATAAAATAAATTGAAAAAAATTGTTAAAGTTTGAAATAAGCTATGTTACTATTTTCTTATTTAGCTTATATTATGTTAATGTATTTTTTTATATTCAGTATAAATTAGATTATAACTATCAGTACACCAAAGAGGTGTGGAAAGTTGATCAAGGAACAAATGGATTTTTTTGCATAGTTTTGTGTAATATATAGCTTTAATTGGCAGGTCATTTAATTGATGGTTTTGCTTATTCAAATCATGTCTCAATGAAGAAGCAATGACTTCAAATCAAATACACATCCACTTATAAGGATTGGAACATTGTTGAAACAAAATCCCCTAATAGGGATAGATGGGATATAAAGATGGATGAATAGAAGTGTGAAAGTGAAAAGAAGATAAAATAGAAATGGATATATAGGATAGGGATATGGAGAGAATAAGGGAGTGTCAGAGAGAGATGAAATTGATAAATATATAATGTGGAAGGTAGAGGGAGAGACAAAAAGATATACATAGAGATAGGGAGGGACATACAAAGGGGTAGAGATTGTCATGTAGGAGGATATGAGGTTCTTGTCAATCTTGCATCTTTTCAACATTGGATTGTTCTTGAGTAGTGATCATCGGTTGTTGTATTCTAATGTAGGAGCATCCTAGGTGTAAGAACAATCTTGCATCACCCAAAAATATTTTCATTTCAGTCTTTTCTATTTTAATAAGGACTTGTAGGGGGGTTGCTATTTCTCAAACTTGCTATTTTTATTAAGTTTGTCATACGAGCTTAGAATGTATTCATTTCCTACAGGAAGGTTTGTTTTGGAATTATAAGCCTACCATAAAAATCTCATTGCTCCATCTTAAGTATCAGAGAAGTTATTGTGGATTTTTAGTGAAAAATTTTGCAGAAGAATCTTCAAGCTCACCATTGGAGGCCTTAGAGTGCCTGGATGAGGTCCAAAAACTCAATAGAAGGGCACTTGCACAGTTCTAAACCTGTAGATCAAGAGCCGACATTTCCAAAAATGTGGTTATAATAGCCAATTAGAGCAATGGTTCAAGAGTTATGGCCTTCTGAAGTTGGGCTACCCAAACTTCTAAAATAATTTGTCAAAGATGTATTTAGCAAACTCTATATGTATTGTTAGGGTTTGTTGGCCCTAGGTATTAAGTTGGAGCATCTAGAACCTTCCTGGATGACATAAAATTGCCTATCTAAGAAAGACCCAAACATTCTCTAGGACAAATCGAGGTGATAATTGGTAGCTAGTCTTGCAAATTACTATAATGAAGGCGCCCATGTGGGTTAGTTTATTGTACTTGTGAATATTGTAATTTTGCATTTGCGGCGCAAATAAGAAGTCCATATTTTGTTCTTGCATTTGTTGTTGTTTCTTTATTTTTTATTATTGTTTATGGTATTAAGGGGAGCACCCTTCATCAAGTGGTATCAGAGCTAGAGTTCGTGAGTGTGTGGAAAGATTGCCGATTGTGAGGCAGTTCACACTAGGACCATGGTTTGGGCTAAGCATGTAGATAGATCGCCATTTGTGAGGCAATTTGCACTAGGGTTTCAACGAAAGCGCAAAAATGCCTCCACAAAGAGAGCGTGGTGGAAGAGTTGTAGGTGTTACACCTGAGGGTTTTAGAGCCCTCCAAAGACAAATGAAAGCATTGGGAGAACAAATATGCAGAGGAATAAATATTCTCATAAGAGATGAAAGCAAGGATTAGGACGAAGTAGAAGAAAATGCTGAAGCAGAGGCAGTTCTAAACCTAGAGGAAGAGAAGCTTTTTAGGGCCATCTCCAAGACTGGAAAAAGACCTAAGTTTTAAGTTCCCACATTTTTGGGAAATCTTAATCTAGAGGAGCTGATCAATTAGATTAATGAACTAGAGGAGTACTTTGAGTATGAAGATATTGAGGATCCCGATAGGGTCAAGTTTGCAAAGGCAAAACTGAAGGGACATGCAAAGATCTGGTGGCAGGAGGTTCAGTTGGAGTGAAATAGAAAGGGATAGGACAAAATCACTAGATGGGATCAGATGATAGCTAAACTAAAGTGGAAATTCATTCTTATGGATTATGAGCTTGATTTGTTGAAGAAAATGTAAGGGCTGAAGCAAGTGGGAAAATCTGTTCAAGAATATACCGAAGAGTTCTACCAAGTTCTCATTAGAACTAGCCATGTGGAAGTTGATAAGGAGAAAGTAACTCGTTATCTTAATGGGTTAAGGCCAAGTATTCAAGATGAGTTGAGTTTGGTTCAAATGAACAATATTGAGGAGGCATAACAATTTTCCCTAAAAGTTGAGGAGAAAATGAGCAAGAAGTTTAACAACAAGAATGGTGAAAGAGGTCATGGTGGAAGATCTAGCGGACAATCTTATGGAGGTTGTAATGATGGTCAAAAGAACAAGGTTGAGGCTAGAAGTAGCAATCAGAACCAAAGGGGAAACAATTCCAATCATTTCCATGATTAGATCAATAGAGATCAGAGAGGAAGAGGCAGAGGACAAGGATCTGGAAGAGGAGGCTTCCATTGAAAATGCTTTCACTACAAAGAAGAAGGGCATATAGCATTTGAATGACCCAGTTCCAAGGAAGGATGGATCAAAGAATAGAAGGCTAGTCCAGAGTTGGACATGTTGATAAAGATGTCGAATCATCATATTCTAAAGATGCTAAAAGAGGAGAAGTCCTAGTTAACAGAAGACTCCTGCTGAGTGGTGAGAATGAACCCAATCAAACAAAGAGCTTGTTTCAAACAAGGTGCAAATGTAAAGATAAGTGTTTTGATGTGATCATTGATGGTGGAAACACTGACAATCTGGTGTTAGAAATGATGGTTACCAAGTTGAAGCTGAAGAGACAAAAACACCCACGTCCATACTGTATTGCTTCAATGCAAGATGACCACAAGGTCATGATCAATGAGTAGTGCTCAGTAAAGTTCAAGATTAGAAGTTGCTAGGATGAGGTGCTCTATGATATCATACCTATGGACATATGTCATATGTTACTAGGTAGGTTGTGGCAGTTTGATAGGCATGTTGTACATGATGGGTGAGCAAATACCTATACTCCAACTAAGGATGGAGTGAAACATAAGTTGAAGTCATTGAATGATAAAGAAGAAAAGGTATGTAGTGCTACCAAAATATGTTTTGTTGATGGAAAAGAGTTTCTTAAAGGTAGGAAGCATGACCATATGTGTTTTTCTATAATTCCTAAAGATAGTAAAGAAGAAGTAGAGGAGGTACCTATAGAAGTTGCAGAGATGTTGGGAGAGTTTTTTGATATTGTATCAGATAATATACCTGATGGATTGCCCCCAACGAGGAAGATCAATCATTAGATGGATTTGGTTCCGGGAACTAGTTTGCCAAACAAGGCAGCACATAGAATGATGCCAATAGAAAGTGAAGAGTTGAACATAAAAGTTAATGAGTTGTTGCAAAAAGGGTTGATTTGAGAGAGTCTGAGTCCATTTTTTGTACCAGTTGTATTAGCACCAAAGAATAATGGAGAATGGAGGAGGTGTACAAATTCTCATGCTATCAACAAGATCACAATCAAGTATAGATTTCCATTGCCAAGGATGGATGATATTATGGATTGTTTGAGTGGAGCTGAGTATTTCAAAAAGATAGATCTGAAGAGTGGGTACCATCAGATTCATATCAAAGAAGGTGATGAATGGAAGACTACCTTCAAGACAAAAGAAGAACTATACGAGTGGTTAGTTATGCCTTTTGGGCTAACCAATACACTAAGCACTTTCATGAGGCTCATGAATGAGGTATTAAAGAAGTTTCTGGGTAAGTTTGACATTGTTTACCTAGATGATACTTTGATCTTTAGTAAGACATTGGAGGAGAATTTGATCCATATTTGCAAGGTTTTTGATAAGTTGAGGGAAGAAAAGTTGTTGATAAACTTGAAGAAGTGCAATTTTGTAAAGAAAGAGTTGGTGTACTTGGGATTTGCAGCCTCAGCAAAAGGTTTGAAAATGGACCCAAAGAAAGTGAAGGCTATCCTTAAATGACCTACTCCAAGGAGTGTGACAAAGGTAAGATCTTTTCATGGACTGCCTAGTTTTTACAGAAAGTTCATAAGAGGTTATAGCAGTATTTGTGGACCCTTGACTAAAACAATGCGAGGGGATAGGAAATTTTTTAAGTGGACTATAGTAGTAGATAAGAGTTTTAATTTGTTGAAACAAAAAGTTACTGAGTAGCCTATTTTAGCACTTCTAGATTTTAACAAGGTGTTTCAACTAGATTGTGATGCTAGTGGTACTACAATAGGAGTTGTTTTGAGCAAAGAAGGTAGACCTATTGCTTATTTTAGTGAGAAATTGAATGATACCAAAAGAAAATATTATGTTTATAATTAGGAATTTTATGCTATAGTTCAAGCATTGAAGTGGAGACGCTGTCTTCTTCCTAAGGAGTTTGTTTTGTATATTGATCATCAAGATTTGCAATATTTGAATAGTCAAGGAAAGTTGAACCAAATGCATTTGAAGTGGGTTGAGTTTTTGCAGAGTTATACATTTGTTTTGAAACATAGGAGTGGGAAGTCTAACAGAGTTGTGGATGCTCTTAGTAGAAGAAAACTTTTTTTGACAAAAATGCGGATAGAGGTTGTTGGGTTCAAGGAACTTAATACTTTGTATCCAGATGATCTTGATTCTAGTGAAGCGTGGAAGGCTTGTACAAAACCTATTACACTTGACAGGACAAAGTAGTTGGATTTCATAATCCAAGATAGTATGTTGTTCAAGGGAAGCCGATTGTGAATTACAAAAAGTTTAATGAGAGAGAATCTCATTAAGAAGAAGCATAGTAGAGGATTGGCTGGACATTTTGGTAGAGATAAAACCACAGCTTTAGTTGCAGAGAATTATTGCTAGGCACAATTGCAGCAAGATGTGAAGAAGTTTGTATAGAGTTGCAAAGTATGTTAGATGGCAAAAGGATTGAAGCAAAATACAGGGTTGTATTAGCCATTACCTATACTAGAGAAGCCATGGGAGGAGGGCAGTATGGATTTTGTTCTTGGATTACCGAGGACTTAGCGTGAGTATGACTCTATTTTTGTGGTGGTTGATAGGTTTTCAAAGATGGCACATTTTATTCCTTGCAAGAAGACTAGTGATGATGTTCGTGTAGTAGAATTATTTTTCAAAGAA
The DNA here is from genome assembly GCA_028749045.1 of Cupressus sempervirens. Lineage (NCBI taxonomy): Eukaryota > Viridiplantae > Streptophyta > Pinopsida > Cupressales > Cupressaceae > Cupressus > Cupressus sempervirens. Next base: position 294,568,056 of record CM053792.1, read on the forward strand.
GTTGTGAGACTACATGGTATGCCAAAGAGTATAGTTCGAGATACCAAATTTTTTGGGTATTTCTAGTGTACATTTTAGAAGAAGTTGAAGATAGGTTTGAAGTTTACTTCATCACATCATACACAAACTGATGGACAAATAGATTTTATGAATCATAGTTTGGGAAACTTGCTAAGATGTTTGGTTGGAGATAAGTCAAAAGGATGGGAATTTGCATATAATAATTCTATCAATAGGAGTATTGGTAAATCACCATTCTAGATTGTATATGGGAGTAGTCCCAAAAATGCTTATGAATTAAGGCAGTTGGATAAAGGAGAGATAAGTAACGTTGAAGTAGAAGAATTTGCTGAACATTCAAAGAACATCCATGAGGAGGTAAGGAAAAACATCATAAAGATGAATACATAGTACAAGGCTAAGATAGATGTGAAAAGGAGGTATAAGGAATTTTAGGTTGGAGATGAAGTCATGGTTCATTTGAGAAAGGAGCATTTTCTAGCGGGTACATATAATAAGCTGAAGATGAAGAAGATTAGATTGTGCAAGATAGTGAAAAGGCATGATTCTAGAAATGTGTATGAAGTGGAGTTGATTGCTGAATTAAATATTTTACCAGTATTTAACATTTCAGATTTGATAGAGTATTATGAAGGAGGTGATGAAGATGAAGTTATAGAAGTGTAGTGGAGTATTCCAATAGCTACTTCAACTATAAAGGAGATTGAGGAGATACTAGACAATTGTATTGGCAAAAGTACAAGGAACAATACTTATGAGGAATACCTAGTCAAATGGAAAGGGAGGCCAGTGGAGGATTCATCATGGATAGCAAGGGAGGATATTAACTATCTTGGTTATCCTCATAACATTGGAGACATGATGGAGTCACTTCTCAAATTACCCCAGGTGTCTGATGCAGGAGCATCTTGGGTGTAAGAACAATCTTGCATCACCCAAACATATTTTCATTTCAATCTTTTCTATTTTAATAAGGACTAGTAGACAGGGCAGTTGCTATTTCTGGTAACTTGCTATTTTTAGTAAGGTTTTCATACAAGCTCAAAATGTTCTCATTTTCTATAGGAAGGTTCATTTTGGAATTATAAGCCTGCCATAAAAAATGCATTGCTCTAGATTAAGTATTAGAGAAGTTATTGCAAAATTTCAGTGGAAAAGTTTCCAAAAAAATCTCCAAGCTCACCATTGGAGGCCTTAGATTTCTTGGATGAGGTCCAAAAACTTGACAAAAGGGTGCTTGCACAATTTCAAGCATGTAGATCAGGAGCTGGCATTTTTGAAAAGTGGTTATAATAGGCAATCAAAGCAACGGTTAGAGGGTTATAGCCTTACAAAGTTGGGCTACCAGAATTTTAAAAATATTTTTTCAAAGATGTATTTATCTAATTCTATATATATTGTTAGGGTCTGTCGGCCCTAGGTATTAACTTTGAGCATCTAGAACCTTCCTGGGTGACATAAAATTGCATATTTAAGAAAGGTCCGAACATTGTCTAGTAGAGCTTGGGGTAATAGTTTGTAGTTGGTCTTGCAAATTATTGTAATGAAGGTGCCCATGTGGGTTAGCATATTGTACTTTTGAATTCTATAATTCCACATTTGTGGCACAAATAAGAAATCCATATTTTGTTCTTACATTTGTTGTCATTTCTTTGTTTTCTGTTATAGTTTATGGTATTAAGAGTTGTTGGAATTACTTTAGAATAACTGGGGGGGTTGAATTAGTTCTTCAAGGTCTAGATGTATAAATAAAAAATTTCACAACTCATTGAACCCATAAAACATTCATACCCATGCATGCATTCATTGTGTATTTACTAAAACTTGTATGTTATTGTCAAATCAATTTATAGAAGAGTAAAGCATGAAACACAACACATTCATCAACACACTTGACACAATGATTTACATGGAAACCCAATTTGGGAAAAACCACTAGTAACATGCTACTCGTTTTTCACTCTTCTGAAGTGATGCCTTATGAAAGGCCAACCCTGTTAAAGCTTACAATACACACTATTAAATGTGACCCGGTTGAGGGATTTCAATCACCCTATTAAAAGTGAGCCTTGTTATAGGACTTTAGGCCATTCACTTGGAATGCCACCCTTTTAAAGATTTTTCTAATGACAGTTAGGTCAACCTTACTCCATAGGATATACCCTAGACTACTACAATTGTTAGAGAGTAATAGTAGAGCTTTGATCTGATACAACTTACAACTTCTCTCCCAAATTATAGATCTCTATTTAGTCCTCAATTTAGCTTGGCTTTCATAATTTTCATCTTTGATAGCTTGTTCACCCTTCAAGCATTCATCTCCTTAAGCCTTCTTGCTTAACATGCCATTGTAGACTCTTCTCTTTGGTCACTTGATGAAGCAAAACCCTTAATTCCTTCTCTTCCTTAGCTTCTCACACATGACACCAACCTCTTTTGCTTCATGACCAGACATTCCTATAAATAGGAAATTAGAATATTTCCCCACTTATTATCCATCGTCCAAAATAGGATTTTGGATGGATTAGGTAGGATACAATATATCTACCCCATATTTTGTCTTTTCTAGAAACTTTTCCTAGAATCCATTTGAATTTACCTAAAAATGGCTTACATCAAATTCTATGCCACTAGCTCATTAATCTTATCTTCCTCCGAATTCACAAGTTTTAAGAAAACAAACTTGTCAGCTTGGATTCGGCGAATCTTTAATCTTTATCATAATGTAGCAACACAACATTATCAATCTTCTAATGCTCGACACATACTATGTTGCTTGGCATCAACTGTAAAATCACTCGTCATTAACTAAACTTTACTTGGCATCAACTATTTTTCTCGGCATCCACTAGAATTTTCTTTTACTCAGCTCTAATTGACTTTTTGCTTGGCTTGCACTAATTTTTCTTAGCACCTACTATCCACTCAGTCAAGCTTGGCAGACAAACTTTGTTTTACTTATTCTTCTAAACTTTCTAAGTGTAGCCATCCATTTTGTAACCTTAAGTAGATCATCAATACATCATGTCATCATTGTTTTAATTGATCCTTGTACTTAATTGCATAATCATAACTCAACCTTTCCTTTGGGTGCTTTTGTTACATCTTATTAATCAAATCCTCTTCATCAATCAACTAAGTGATAGTACTTGAATCTAATAAGAAATTGTCTTACCAACAAATAGCAAGTTTGACATCAGTGAAAAAACAATGATTGCAACACATAATCTTCTTCAATAATCTCTTTTTCAATCATATTTCAACAAGGAGAGCAGCATTCATCATATTCACAAATCGTAGTCATCATTGGTTGTTGTGTTTGTAGATTTTTGCATTCCATGAAGTGTTGCGTGATTCTTGCATGGAGTCATGCAAGATTATTCATGATGATTCTTGGAACATTTGAAGACCTATATCTATGATAACATCTTCATATGTGTTCATGATCCTAACCATTGATCTTATCTTTGGGGTTCAATCTATGAGCTATAATATATTTTCTAATTATAGGAAAGTCTGAATCTTTTAGGCCAACCTATGTGTCAAAGTGAATAAATATATAATACCTTTTATGTATCTAGTAAGTATAATAGCGAGGAGAGTTATGTGGATAGTAAAGGAACTTAGTAGGAGGATGTTGAGGTCAATCTCTCATGTGCATAATAACCTCTTGTTGGATTTGTACCTATAGTAAGGATGCAACTGCGTAGGCCTAGTTGCACGACATATTGTATGTTACCTATCGTTGAATTTGAATATAATCAATCAAATTTTGTCACTACTTTATTCCTTTGTGTTATTTTCTTCACTGTGTTACTCTTGTTGCATGGTTAATGGACATCTCCTTTGGGGATTCTCCATCCTAGAGTTGTGTTAGTTGGTACTAGAGCCTAGTTTTGTTCTCCTTTGCAAGTTCTTTGATTGGGATCATGTGAAAACCTAGTTATTTAGTTGTAGGTTGGTAGATCTCTATCTGGTCTATAACTTGCAGAGGTTTTGATCTTTTAGAATTATATTTGATTGGTTGTAGGGGTGCAAACTTGTGTTTGACCTATAACTTGTAGATGATTGTAAAGATGGTTTGTGGAAGAGGTAATGTGAATCCTGTGGTCATGAATGTATTGAGGAAAATTGTAGTGAGACTTGAATTTGCTAAGACAACCCAAAAAAGAGGAAGACATATTGACAACATTAGTGAGGATGAAGCTAAGGAAGTTGAAGAAAAATTTCCTGATCTCGAACAAGGTGATGAAATATTCTTGAGAGCCTTGAAAAGAGTGAACGCAAAGCCACATATTAGTACTCCTGAGTATGACATGGTAAGCTTGATGCTAATGAGTTGTAAGATTGGATCTATGTGATGGAAAAATACATTGAATATGAGAATGCAATGATTTAAAAGAAAGTAAATATTGTGAGTACCAAGTTGAAAGGACACACGTCTCTTTGGTGGGAATGTTTGTAGGTTGATAGGCATAAAGGAGGCATGGAAAAGATTAACACTTGGGTAAAGATGATTAGGAAGTTGAAGGGTAAATTTCTTCTAAGTGACTATCCAGTTAACTTGTTGAAGAAATTACAAAACCTAAGGCAAAAGGATATAATTGTCAAAGACTACACTGGGGAATTCTATCGGTTAGATATCAGATCTAGACACATGGATGATAAAGTAGAAAGGATTGCTAGATATGTGAATGCATTAAAAATTTCTATGTAATATGCTTTAAGTTTGGTTAAAATGGATTATTAAATGAAAAATTAAATTTGAACAAAAGATATGAATAGAGGCACAGGGGTAGAGGTGGTAAATTCCCTAGAGGAAGAGGTGAATCTTATGGTGAAAATAGTAGAACTTATTCAGATGGAGGAAAGACTAACGAGGATAGAGGAAAACCTACATGGAAAGAAGGTTCCTATAGAGGTAGAGGAAATTACTCAAGAGGAAATGACCACAAAAAGGAAGAAGGGACTCGATTAAATGGAACTTATTTCAAGTGTATAGAAGAAGGTCATAGATCATTTGAGTGTATTAATTCAAATAGGAAAGCTAGTAATAGTGGCAAAATTTTACTTGTACATAATACTTGAATGGACTAGAAGAAGGGGAAAACCTAATGGTAAGAAGAACCATGTGTAAGAGTAATTTTTTGAGGATCCCATGTTGAGGAAAATATTATTCAAGACTAGATGTAAAATTTCATATAAATATTACAGAGTGATCATTGACAGTGGCCATTCTAAAAACCTAGCATCAAAAGGGTTGGTTACCAAATTTTAGTTACCTAGAATGAAGCATTCTAAGCCCTATTAGATTTATTGGATCAAGGATGTATATAAGTTATTGGCAAGTGAAAACGCCTTTGTGAAATTTACAATTGGGTCATATTATGCCTATTGAGAATTGGCACCACTTTCTGGGTAGACTTGGAAGTGTGAGACAAGACTTGTATGATGGCATAGATACCTAAATCTGATTACATCGCTAAGTAATCTTATTTAGTTATCTTCTCAGACATTATTGATTAAATATTTTATATTTAATTAATTAATCGTCATCCCCTAGTTAATTAATCCATTTAATTAACTATAGTCCAATTGATCAAATCAAATGATAACCCAAAATCAATTTATCAATTAAATTCCTATTGCTCTATAATATTAAGTAAATGCATAAATCTATTTATTTTAATCCCACATCCCCATTTATTAAATAAATCAAATCCCAAAACCCTAAACCCTATCATTAGCTAAAACCAACTCATTCACCCATTCTAACCCCACTTAGCCAACTAATTAACCTATTTCATTAAGTCCCAACCCAGTTGTCTCCTAATCCATTCTTAAGCCAAGCCTAATTCCCCTCCTAAACACATGCACAACTTTAAACATGGGCTAAGAATTTCTAACCCAAACCAAATTCAAAGGTCTTCCCTCATCCTCTTACATTCCTATCCAAGAGCATTAATGGCTCTTGCATGCCTTAATGACCCTTAAATGCTTCTTACATCCTTCTTCTACACTCCTCCTACCTCATGACTCCCTTTCACCCTCCACTTTGACCATCCAATCCCCTTGTGACACTTATCACAAAGCTAGGGCTTTGAAGAAGCACAATCCATGTGCTCCCTCTTCCTTGCATCCTAGCCCTCCCTCATCCTTACTCCATCCTTGCATCTTGGCCCTCCATCTCACTACCTTGTAACCTATAATATAGACCCTTCTCCTCTCACAATATATCCACCTTTAAGGAAAACTTATAATGCTCCATTAGCCACCAGAACATATCCATTACATCCTTACCATGTCAAAATCCACCTATACCTCCATTGATGAATCCTTCACCCATCTCCATTCTTGACCACAAACCCATAACTTGAAGCTTGAGCACATTCAAACACACATCCCTCATTGCTAGACATGTCAAAACACCAAGGTCACACTTGGGGAGTTTACCATTCTTGGTTTGCTTGCTTCTACAATGTCTCGTCTATCTAATTGTACACATTGCTAGTTAATTTAGTTTGTGAATGTTAGACTAGTTTTTGATATTCTTAGCACACTAGATTTCATAGCTCTACATTTTGGCATGCCTGGTGGGACCTCATTTGATCGTATTTTGTACTTTATTAAATAATGAAACTAACATGTTCTGCTTTTTGTTTTGCATGTTATCTCTTTAACACTATTTGCAGGTGTATTAGTCTCAATCTAGGAAACATTCTTCTCATCATATTATCCATTTTCCAATAGAAAAACCCAAAAATCATAATATTTGTGAACCCATGACTACGAGGTTGTGGGAGGAATTTTGCACGATTGCGAACCTGCGAATGCGAGATTGAGCCTTTCACAACACTTACCTACCACATGACCATTAAAATCTCTTTCTTCATTCCCACCTTCCAATATATCCATGGGAATGCCTATTACTACTAGTGGGTTCACTTGCACTACCTACAGGATTGCTTTGCCAAAAAAATCAGTCCCAAGAATCCTGTTTTAACTTTTATCATCAAACTTGCAATTAAATCTGTCACTAGGAACACCTACAATGTCAGCAGGATCACCTCAATTCAAGTTCACTTTGTAAGTATTTCATCCGTGGCCTAGAATTTCATTTTTTTCACCAATTTTTGTACCATGATCCTACACTATTTGACTGCATTCCCACACTAGGGGATCATAGGTTGACTCCTACGGGTCCACTAGTTTTTATTAACCCGTTTATGCTAAAATTTCTTGTAGGGGAATAGCTCACAAGCGTATTTTTGTTTTCTAACCATTAACTGCCTATTTTGTAGGTTTACTTAGTTTGCTTTGCAAAAATCCAATCTTGAATGCCTTAAGTAAAAATTAACATGTTTCGATGGAATGAATGATTAAGTAGTTAAAAACAAAATCTTGAATGCCAAGTATTAAAAATACGATGAACTTTTAGTTTGGGTGTCAATGAACATTGTGGATAAAACACTTCAAACTTTGGGGCTTAAAATGAAACTCACACAATCTTGAATACTTAAAATAAAATTGTTCTTATTCCCATATCTTTCAAAGCTTTCACATGAATAGTTTTCTTATGTTGACTTGACTTATCATGTTGACTATGGTTGTAAGTTGGAATGAATATTTTTTATGTTAATCATGAGTGTCTTCAATTAGTTAGATGGATACATTAAAAGCTTCACAAATAGAATGAATCAAGTGCCTTGTATGTCTTGATATTGTGCCTTTTATCACATCTTTTACTTCTCTATTTCTTGCAAATTAAGACCATTTAAATACATGACACATGTATGAAACATTGTTAGCAAGATCATCCGCAACAATCTATGAGTGCTTCTAGTGAGTTCATCATCCTCTAGGAAGCACATCCCCTTTGGATAGAGTCTCAAATCAGTAAATAATATGGCTGGTATATAAATGAGAGGAAGGGTAAGCCTTCTTGCTCCATTAGGCAAGTTTTGGCTTCCTATTTCTGGGGGTAGCCTAAGGTGGGAAAATTTTTCCACAATTTTAGCATGTCCAAAATAGATTCTTAAGTGGATCACATACGTAACAACCGAGTGGCTGACTCTATAGACCTAATAATAAACCAATTTAGTAGCTACCCTTTTATCCTTGGTGTATTACTCATGGTGCAAGAGAATATAAGGCTTCTCTAAGGTTACTTGATATATGTGTTTCCCTGGTAGAGGCATAAGGCTACTTGGGTTTCATATCCAAGAGTTGTTGTCCCTACAAAAGGGGGACTTCTATTTGTCATATCTTGAAGGATCACTTACATGTAATTTTTTTGATTGACTCTTATATCAACTCACCTCTTCAATTAGAGGGAAATATCACACTAGATCTAGAAAACACCAAGATGGGCTTTGCCCAGAAGGCCTAATGAGTATGCTTGATTTGTCTTATTTGTGCAAGTGACCTCATGACTTTTTTTTTTTGGAACATATACATTTATGGTTACTATCAAATGCTTTTTCTAAAGAGGTCACATGTCTATCTCTCTCAAATTTGCTTTGTCCTTTGAGAGATTGTTCACAAAACACCATATATGGTTATCAACAAGAGTCTTTATCCTTGTTATCTCAAAATAGTTGTTAGCAAGTCTATTCACAACAACTCTAAGTCTAGTTGGTTTTACTTCACTTCTTCCAAAATGAAATTCATTACACCATCCTTTGATAAAAGGCACTATTCCTTACCAAAAGAAACTCATCTTTGCCATCTCAAAAATAGTTGTTGGCAAGTCTATTTGCAACAACCCTAAGTCTAGTTGGTTTTACTTCACCTCTTCTAAAATGAAATTCATTACACCATCCTTTGATAAAAGTCACTATTCCTTACCTAAAGAAACTCATCTTTTCCATCTCAAAAATAGTTGTTAGCAAGTCTATTCACAACAACCCTAAGGGTAGTTTGTCCTACTTTATTCCTTATCTTCGAACTAATCCTTTGAAAAACACCATTTCTTGCCTACTTAGGTCTATTTTTGCTATCCAAAAAAACCATGTTATCCAACCTAAAGTGAAAAGTATACTTAGCATAGTCACTATCTTAACCAATGTTTGCGATAAACCTATTAAGAATACCTTGTGCCAAACCAACCCAAAACCAAGTTCAAAAAGGTCAAGCTTCTACAAACAATAGTTTATAGAGAGATAGAAGCATAATGCAAAAGGCACACACCTAATCCAAGATTTTCCAAACTAGATTAGATTAAGAAAGAAGGTGTTGAAATCTCTCAACAAACCAAGTGGGATCTCAAAATTCATAACTTAACCCTATGATGTAGAGTCAATCAAAGCCTTATCAAGTGTACTAGCTATACCCATTTTGATTAGGGTCTTCTTCTTCCACACACACTTTGTACTTATCATATCATATATTAGGTGTCAATTATAAATTTAGGTCTTCATATAAGTTCTCATCCTACTTAGGAATTTTATATATCCATCATCTTTAGATCATGCTTTAGGAATCCAATCTCATCCACATCATAAAATCCTACACCATCTCCATCCTACTTAAGCATTTGATGTCACTTTGTTGAAAATTGTCTATCCTACATCCTACATCCATCACAGTATCTTGGTTATCCCTTAAACAAGCATTGTTTAGGGTAATCTATCTTTGTCACATGTGTCCTTCATCACCTTGAGCAAAAGGCTGGGCTCCACACTTGATCATCATTTGTCTTCCAAATGGTCACAAGTTTACTGTAATGTTGACATCACTGTCATATCTCGAGCTTACACATAGGAACAAAAAAACTCCTCTTTCACTTTCAAATCACATCACTCATCCTTAGGCTTCCTAGGTATCATATCAATACAACTAGGATCCTTCCTGCACATCTATCATATGTCTTTTTGCATCCTATAAAATCCCATCATTATAGTTATATCATTAGCAAGTTTTAGCAAAACCATCCACCCATCTATCCTTGCACTCATTGTCCTACCATCTTGCACTTCATCCTTAGGAACATCACCATTTCATGCCACCTACCACACATCTCACTAAGAATAAAAGGAAGAAGATAGACATGGGTCCTAACCTTAGTAGTAGTTCAACTAGTGCACAGTCATACCCAACAGTATGAACAATCACAGATGATCTACTACCACAAAATCCAAAAGAGTCTGGTCCCTCACTAGACATCGATGCCTTTATGAATAAACTAGGACACATGACCATTGTTAATGCCATCATAGATAGAAATAGGGAAACCATCATGGTGAACTTCCTAAGAGACAACGTTAGTGTCTTTGGCTTTGGGAGGCCACTACCTTTAGACATATCTGTTCCTGCCCATCCCCTATTTGAAAGAATACCACCCCCCATTGGACCATATAATCTAAGTGATCCTTTTTTACACCAAAACAAGGACATAAAATGATACAATTAGAACCCATGGATCCGAATATACCATCAACCCAACTCGGTGCTCCAATCCCATAAAGCAATCAACCCAACATACCACTACTACACCTGTCACGCCTATAAACACCACCACCTTCACTACTCGATCTACTTCTATCTCAGTCAGTAGCATTACATCCTCCTTCCCTCAACTTTCCACTTCTACTTTATATACATCTTCTAACACTACAATCCATCCCTCTTAGCAACACAACCAATCAACACCTCATTATACCACAAGGATGCCATCCTTGGGGTCTAGTAGCCCACCTTTTATCCTCCCCACTATCAGTAGTAACCCATTTTCTACTAGTCATAACATTACCACCTTGTTTTCACTAGGTCCTATCGTGTTTTCATTATGTACGATGCTAAATGGAAACAATTCTTTCAAACTCCTCTCTTGAAAAGTCAATATTGTGAATCAACTCCAAGGTTTTGGATGATCTAGTGACCTACTAGGATCCACTCAATTGAAGATAAATATTTTTGTTCATGGGGAGGCCTTTGCTAGTTCATTTTATTTTAGATGAGATGTAGAATCTATTCGTTGCTTCAAAATAAACACACAAAAGAACTATATTTTTGTATTTTTATGTTTTCCAATGAATGCAATCTAACAATGCAACTAATATAAATTCCTAATTTAGCAAGGGGTTAGTAAAGTAAATAACAAGTACTTTAAAGAAAATAACATGAAAGTAAAATCCTAATGGATATAGGCTACAGAAACAACACATTTGCGAGTTAAGCTTTCAGAGAAATTGGTAGGTAACCAATGAAAATAGGAGCAACGCTTCCTTTATTCCATTGATGCAATCATCGATGGGAAACTTAATAATTGTATGATGTTTCACTCTTCATCAAATCACAAGGCCACATAAATTGCGCTCATATGAGACAAAGTGTTATGCAAGCACAATTTGGTGATTCCTTCTTGAGCTAGATACGTTAACAGAATTTGTCAAACTGTAGCAAACATCAGAATTAAAAGATCATACAACTAGAAACAAAGCAATAAACTTTTGGCTCAATCACAATTCCACGAACATAAATTCACAAAACAATGACACATTTAGGCAAGAATCACTACACTCCAAATGTGAGCACCAAAAGCATAATATTATTGCAAAATAACGGTAGCCCTAATTACATATTACATCCTTGTATTTATAATAAATCATCTCCTCAATTTTTGTTGAGAGTGAGAGATATCTTCATGCGATAATATGCTTTTAATTTAATCAAACAAACTAATTATATACAAACTAACAATATAATTGATGCTTAGTAGGATTCCATCCATTTTTATATTTATTAATTGAATGCATGAGCCTTTACATGTCATAAAACAAAGAGATTATGAGAGAAGAAGAAGAAGAGAGCCTTCAGTCCACATAGGAGTGTCTGGAAGTGCCAAAAATAGAAGTTCCTCCTTCACTAGGCATCTGTCAGAGTTAAACTACTGCCATAATGTGTTTTCAATGCATGGAAAGCTCTAATTTTGGAACTAGCAGTTAACTGTCAATGCACCACTGGAAAAGTGCACCTCGAAAGAAGTGCACCTATGCACTTGCACACCTTTGACTTCTCCAAAAAAACTTCCAACACTTTGTAACCAAAAAGTTCACCAGCACACTGATGCAACAGTGCACCTCAAAGGTCCAAAAATGCAAAAATTTCACCAAGTGTCAAAATTGAAATTCCAGCTTCTAGGTTTCATCCCCTGTCATACCAGAGATATGTCTGGATGCTTGCTCTTGAATTTCTCAATAATCTCAGTGATTTTTACTACATCTAATAAATCTAAGGCATCATACTTATCCTTGACCTTTTTTTGTAGTTATCTACCTCTATACGGGTCTTAGCAAAATCCCTGAGTTTGGTATCTAGCTCTAACAAGGCTTCTTATATTCTAAATGCTTGCCAAATATCCTCATCACTAGAAGCTTCTTCAAAAATCTTCCTTAATTTCTCTACTACTACCTCTACTGGCATCAATTTCTCTCATGTGTCATCTTCAAATATGTCGAGACATGCATCACTATAATGTTTCTTTGCCTACAAAATCTGCTCTTGAGCTTGGTCCTTGAGTCGATGGATCTCCACATGTAATGTTTCCATTACTTATTACTATCTACTATCTTTTCAATCCAATCATCAATTAAATCTAAGTCCTCTATTGTTTATACATCTCCAAGAATTCTATACCTCTACCCTTTATGACCCATAGTACTATAAATCCTTTCCCCATGCATGTACTTCATCCATGATACCAAAATCCTGCTTCAAAATTGCTACCATTTTATGTACATTTTCCTACGTAGCATGTATTAGCTTTAGATTTCCCTGGATGATTAGAACACCCTTTTCCTCAAAACTTTTCCACCGTTGCTGACAAGCATTAAAAAATGGATCCAACTATACTCCTCCCCCATCTCTTCTCTCAAGTGCAGCCTTTAGAGTCTCCTCAGGGTGTTTGGGATCCAAGGGACCAAAAACTTTGACTAAATATCCTTTTAAGATTTCATTTTTCCTACGAAGTGTCATCAGTTCTGTCCCTTCTTGTTCCAAACTCCTAAACACCTCCTTCATCCCCAATGTGACCATCAAATCGGTGGTATCAAATGTGGGCTTTCCAAGCACAACCTCTCTGATTTGATAATCTTGTGGAGTCAGATCTTCTACATCAACATCAAGAGGAGGAATAGCCACTTGTGCAAATAAATCTTGATTTCGATCACTATTGATGAATGCTAACACTCTAGCCTCTTTTGATGGGGACGTCGGCTTTCTCAAAACCTCAATCAACTCACTCATATCCTCTTCATCGACATTGAATTATGGCTTTTTACTTCTTATCATTTCTTTGCGTAACCACCTTGGGACTCATTCCACCGAAGGCCTACCTCTTGAGGATGAAGGAGTTTTCTTTGCCACCCCTTTTCCCTTATTGCTCCTTTATAGGGTTCTTTTCCTTTGTGATGGTTCTTCCTCTATAATTTCTATTTTGATGGAGCTCACTATTCTTATCTTAGTGTCCTAGAGAGCTTGTTGAGGATATTGAACCATTTGCCCTTCCCCAGAAATGTCATTAATTGTGGTTCTTCCTCCTACTCCTTTTGAATTTGTTCTTCTTTGGTACTTGGAGGCAAGGGAGTAGCTGAGCCTTTATCAATAACTAAAACTTGCAATGGGGATGAAGGAGTTATTTTTGGACCCTGTGATTCTAGTGGCATTTGCATCCAGTCTTCCTATTGGGGCACATTTATTGGAGTATCTTGGATCTTGTCTCCTAAGAATTTCATCCCTATGGGCATAAAATCAATATTTGACATCTTAAATATATTAGTACTCTCCACATCCTACTCATCAATCCATTGTTGCATTTCATCTTTTGATGTAGTTGTTTGCAAAGGTTCTTCTGGGATTGATGGTAGTGTAATAGTGGAACTTCTTCTTCTTTCTTGTTTTGTGGCTCTTGCTAGATGTGTTCTTCTATTTAAAGGCACATCATCCTCATCATCCTCCTCTTCTTCCTCTTTAGGAATGGGTTTCGAGACAGATGGGAAAGGCATTACATCCTAATCACCCTTTGCCTTTTCTTGATAGGAGCTTTGATCTTTCTTCCTTTTTGGGGGGCAAAAGGGGATGTTTGTTCAGTCTGCTAAGGTGGAGAAACCTCTAGAATCTCAACTTCCATCTCCATTTGGCTTGGTGCAATAGTTGGTGGAAGTTATGGGTCAATCTGAACCTATGGTGCCCTAGTAGCCATGGACCCTTGTACATTTTCTTCTTCTTATTGTGGGGGTGCCAAGATTTCACCTTCCTCTGGCTTGAATCTTTGAGGAGAACTCTTCTTTCTTTTGCCCTTTCCTTTTCTCTCCCGAGGATGATAGTATCCAACTGGTCGGTCAATTTGGTATACCGTTTCAAGCCTTATTGGTGATTGAGCTGCAAAGGTAGGGATGGTGACTTTCTTCCCTCTACCTTTGGTTGGGCAGGCCTATGCATGGAAAATTATGGTCTCAGGTATTGGATCAAGTTTAAATGGTTTCTTGATCCAATCTTGCATCATTTTAATGATGTGCCTAATCCTATGGTTAATATTAGAGTTCTCTTCTCTATCAACCTCAACACTCACTATGGGTCTTTCCCTAATTTTATCTACATTGAACAATGGATCAATCAACTCCCTAGAATCTTGTTGCAATATATTCAATGGGATCTTTATCTTCAAGGTCTTTTTTGCCAAGTATAAAGTCATCCTACAATAATCCCTTATTCAGACATCACAGTCATTTGTAGCATTCATCCAATGGTCTTCAATGGCCTCCTCATGTGTGAATGCTTTACCTTCTAGATATTGTACTCTTTCAATATTATCAAAACATGGCTGTGGAGCATTATATTTCTCCAAGGGATATTGATCTCATTCACACTCAAAAGAAGGAATATATTGCTTTTGTTTCACTTAAAAAGGTCCTATGGTCAGAGGTCATGTCTAGAAATAAATGTGTTCTTTTCTGACCCTATCGTATGCAAACTCAATTTGTCAAGCAATCTCCAAGAGGATGGTTTTATCGCAAGGGTACCTTGGAAGCTTATTTGGGTTAACAGTGGTACTAGCTACCCTTATATATGTAAATGTTTTAAATTGGATATAGTATGCTTTGAGTACCATTATTTGTGCTACTGCATCCTCTAATAACCTCTTTGCATAATCTCCCTCTATAAATTAGATGATGGCAAATATGAATGCATTGTTCACAATCGTGTACTCTTTACTTTGCTTCAAGAGCTTCTTCTTCACCAACTGAGGGTAGATGATGTATGGCCATGCATTAGGACCTTGCATGCTACCTCTCTTATACAACCTTGAATAGTTCATCACCCTTACAGTTAACAAGTACACCAAATATGATGTCATATAGAAATTCCTTTTGTGTTTTACTGCCTCCAACTATTCACATAAGTTTTCACTCAATGTAGAGACCTAATCAAGTGGCATATTTGCCATCTTGATGGTCTCAATAAAATGCACCATAAATATGTTCAAATGTCTAGTTGCTAGCAGACTCATAACTCTGCTCAAAAGTATGATTGAGTACCCAATGTCTTCCTTCATATTTCCTCTAGTCATGTCTACTTTGCCAGTTGTCTTTCCCAAAGGAGTCTTCTCTATAAGGTAAGAAGATTGGATGATCTATGAAGCCTCTTTTAAGTGTTCTCTGTACCACCTTTCTATTGCCTCATAGAATATCCTGATAAATTGATCCGCATGTGGGAGATGGAATACCCTCTCAATGTTTTTGGGCCATCTCTAGGAGGATTTCTCTAGTCACACTCTTCACCACCCTTTCCTCTGGGACCAAGTGTTCTACAAATGTCATCATGAGATCTGAATATTGTACTGACATTGGGTGTGAAGTTGCATTAACTAGCCTTGATTGGATCAATGCAGAAACCATAGAAGACCTCTCAGTAGGTTTGTTGCAAATCTTAAGGAATTCCCCCAAATTTGTGTATCCCAATTCTATGTCTTTATCTCTGAGTAATCATCCTGAAACCTCAATTTTGATGGAACACCTTAGAATTTGAAGACAACAAGTTTTAGTACCATTTTCTCACCATGGATGCTAATAAAGATGCCATAATATCTACACAAAAGATGCTTATTAGTACAAAATTGAAGAAAAAATGATTAATCACACCCAAATCCTATCCTGAACAAAACCCATAAATCCGAATTACTCCAAAAACATTAAAAAACCTAGTTTAAATGTAGATTGCAAATTTTAAAAAAATGGCACAGCAGGCACACCACAAAGGTGTGCCTAATGCACATCTTTCTCTTTGAAATTTTTTCATTGTATTTTCTTTCTTTTTTTAGGTTTAGTTTCCTTTTAATTTTTTGGTTTTTTATGTGTTTAAGGTGCGCACAAGTGCACCAAATTAGGTGCACTAGTGTGCACCAAGTTTGGATGCAATTTAAGGACTCATCTTTGTTTTGTGTGCTTTTTAAATTTTCTAATTTTGAGTATTATTGTGAACCTACGCACCAAGTTAGGTGTGCTGGTGTGCACCAATATGCTTTGTTTTATATTTTGCATAGAGAGTGGACCTAATAGAAGTGGAGGTGTAGAATTGGACTAGGTGAGTAAGGGAGCTACAATCTTAGAGTGTGAAGACAAGTGCAAATAATAATCATCAAATGTAAGCGAAGTGAGGAGGGGGGATCCCCCCCTCCCCACTATAAATAGACCATGCAGCATGTGGCATAGCTCTGTAGGTGTACAGGTGCACCACTTCATAGCTATGCTTAATGGAATGCACAAAAAAAACTTTTCTCTCCGACCTTAGGTACACTAGCACACCTAGTGTGCTAAACTTTGCAAAATTTAGCTTGTTCTTTTGAATTTATGACCTTTATGGTTTTCCAACAAGGTCTGTGCATGACCTCGAGGACTAGAGGAGACTTCAAAATGGCCCTAATCCTAAATTAGGAGTCCAAAAGGCCCAAAATAAAGTAGGGTGTCCCCATTTGTGTCACAAAATGGGGTGTGCATTATGTAACCACAACAGGTCCTTGGAGTTTCATGCAATTACATAGTCCACTTACCAACCTTTTCACTAGAAATCCATTCATGCCTAATTTCCAACCACCACCACCATTTTCTGTCAACCCTACACCTACCATCATGAATAATTTTTCCATGCCACCTCTAGGAAGAAACCAAACTAGGCCATGTCACTCAGTGCTAGTAATGGGAACATTTCCTTATACTAATTATTTGGCTCCATACAACTTCCAATTTCCACCTTAGCCAAACACTCAATCCCAAGCTATTGAGCCACTATATCCACCACCTCCACCTTTCCAACAACTCCCACTATAATTATCACATGTCCAAACCCCCATGCAGAATCATTCAACTGGACAACAATTAACATCTACCCTTTGCTACAACAACCACCCTATCAAAACTACATCCAACAAGCACAATAGTATGTACAACCACCATTCCAACAACCCATAACTCTCATCCCAAGAGTATTTCAATGCACATTTCATCCATCACAGTATATGAACAAAAGTTTCCTACCTTCACATACACAACTCCTATCAACCCTGAGTGGGAAGAAATGAAAAGTTCCCTAAAAGCACTCAAGGATGGAAATGAATCCAAGACCTTCAAGTTTGAAAATGACTATCCATATCCATTTGACAGTACTATAACAATGACACCCTTCCCTAAACACTTTGAAATCCCAAAATTTGATAAATTTAGGGGGAAAGGTGATCCAGTCACACATGTCAAAGAGTTTTATGTGCACTACTAAGAAGTGGCTTACAGTGACATATTCCTCATGCAAATTTTTCCCAAAAGTATAGGAGGCCCCACTCTAGAATGGTTCTATTGCATACCCTAGGGCATAATTAGTACTTGGGTAAGTGCACCAAGTTGTGGTGCCAAAAGGGGGGTATAAGTTGCCACTTTTTTCTCTCTTTTTTTTTGAAATCAACAATTTATGAACTTTGACAAGAATTTGAAGATAGTTATCCTCAAAATATTAAGATGACAAAAAAGAAAGTAGTAGTCCTTTGGATCTAGTTTTTAAACTACTAATTTTTTTTTTCAAAATGGTTTAGTTTTAGGTCCTCAAAAAAGGGGGCCACAGAAAGTGGTACTATTTTTTAAGGAAAAAACATAACATAGTGCAAAGTGTGGCTCCACTAAAACTTTAACTTTTTTTTGAAATTCTTTAATTTCTCTAGTCAAAAGTTACCTAACACGTGTAGTTTATCCTAGATAATGTGTATTTTTTATATGAAATTTGTAATTGGACACATCCCAAAAATGTGAAATATTTGTGTGCTTCCCCTTGAAATGATTGGAAACTAATCTAAAATCAAAACTTCTTTTTTTCAAAGTGTGTAGAATGGAGTCTAGTTTCTAGAAAACTAAGTTGTTGTAAAATTTGATGAACATGCTAAAATATACACCCCAATTAGTACATGTTTTTTTTTTGAGAGAAAATTGACATACATTTAAAAGTAATCATAGTTGAAAATCTTGAAATAGTATGAATTTTAAATAAATTATATGGTTATACAGATCACACATAGATCTAGAATATCATGTAACCTGATTTGATTGATGCTCAACCACGAGGAAACTTGAAGACTTATTGCAAAATACGTCTAAGACTATTTTAGAGACTCCAAACCTTTGGGTTGGATCTCCAAGGAAAATCCAAGCCTTAGGCTTGGTAGAATCCAAAGCTTTAAATAGTGTGGGCACATTATTAAATCATTTTTAAATTCAAGGCTTATATAGTGTGTATGCGCTATAGTGCGCACACACTTTGTAAGCCTTGTATTTCAATAGAGGGGATGGATAGAGACAGAGGGAAGGATAGAATGAGAGAGGGTAGAGAGTGAGAGGGAGTAGAGGATGGGGATAGAGTAGGAGATGGGAGAGGGTGGGGGAGGGGGAGAGAGAGAGAGAGAGAGAGAGAGAGAGAGAGAGAGAGAGAGAGAGAGAGAGAGAGATGTGTGAGAAATATATAGTAAAAGAGAGGGCTGGGAGAGATTTAGCTAGAGAAATATGGAGATAAAAATCAAGATAGATACATTAAATATATATAGAAAGAGAGGGAGAGAGAGATAGAGAGAGTAGGGGATGGGAGAGAGAGAGAGAGAGATGGGTGGGAGAGGGAGGAAGAGAGAAAGAGAGTAGGGGATACCCTTTTCTGAGTTGTAGAAAATCCCAAACCACCAAGTTCCAGTTCCACTCTAGCACTCCCTTTCCTTCACTAGGCAACGCAGGCTTAATTGATCAAGTTAGGCTTGGTTTACACCCAACACTCAGGAATGAATAAAAACCTTATTTTAACTTGTTCCCAACGGCTCAGCCCTCCAACAGGTCTCTAACTCCTGTCATACTCCAAACAACACATCCAAAAGGTCAAATCCTCTTAGGTACTTGACCTAGGGCTGGTTAGGAAAAATAGACAAACTTATTCTAGTCTTAAAACCTTGGAATCATTGAAAGGAACCTACTAAAGACCATTCCCTAGGAGGCCATGAAAATCCAACCATAGAGATTGTAGTTAGGGGCCCATTTATGGAATATGCACAAAATTGGTGTCCTACAAACCTTGATGCACTAAATCTTGAATAACTTGAGAAAACCAACACTTAGAAGGATGAAACAAAAGGAAAAAGAAAGTTAAGTCAAATATCCTTCTCAAAAAATCATTAGATTAGACCTGCCAATCTATATAGTATGACCAACATATAGAAAATAGTAAAAATGACTTCAAAACGCAAAATCCTTTAGTGCAACTTCTCCCAATTTGTACAATATGCTCCTTTAGACCTCAAAAATGAGGTATTTATCCATCCTAGGCCTATTCTAACCATTACAACTATTATTTTAATAGTTACAACCCCTTTCCAACCAAGTTCCATTTTTTAGCAACTTTTACAACTTTTCAATTTTGCAATTATGCACAAAAAGTTCAACTTTTGCAATTTTCACTAGATTTCACTTCTAGGACTTGGAAAAGGTTCCAACTTATTCAAAAACAAATAAAAACACCTAATCATAGGCTATCTTGAACAAAAACTCAAAAGGACCCAATTTTCCCTAATTAGAAACTTTTGCTCATATCTTGCACAAATTGGCCTAACCATACATATCTTGCTCATATCTCTCTCATCATTTGTCATGGGACCAAACTATTTTCTCTATTAGCTCCAAGTGGCCAAGTAAAACATAGTCCTAGTCTTGTCTATTCTTGTTGACCATTTGAACATTCTTGATCATGTTGAACAAAATTGACCCTAAGAGTCACTAAATTCCATAAGGCAACAATCTTTGATGAGGCATATCTTAGAGCTCATAAGAGATATGTATACAATTCTGGATACTACAAGATTGTGTTGTCAACACCTACAATAATCTCTCTCTTTTTGAAGATAGGATTCTATTTTGATTTTTTCGCCCCATCTTGGGTGATGTTGAAACTTCTAGTGTTGGCTAGTACAAAGTCACCAACTAGTGAATCTCTTTAACCATTAGCTTTCAGTGGTTGGGTAAACCCTATTCCAAAGTTTTTCCTATCCTATTGACCTCTCAAAAATTATCAAGCACACCAAATGAAATTGACCTATAGAGTCACTAAATGCCATAGGGTAACGATCTTTGATGGGACATATCTCAGAGCTCATGGAAGGTATGAATGCAATTCTAGGTGCTACAAGATCATATTGTTAAAACCTATATTAACCTCTCTCTTTTTAGAGGTTGGATTCCATTTTTGATTTTGTGGCCCCATCTTGGGTGATGCTAAAACTTGTATTTTTGGCTAATACAAAGTCACCAACTGGTGAATCTCTCTAACCATTCATCATGGGATCAAAATGTCTGCTCTATTAGCTCTAAGTGGCTAGGTAAACCCTAGTCCCAAGCTCATCCCATCCTATTGACCACTCAAAAATTCTTACGCATGCCGAATGGAATTGACCTTGGGAGTTAGTAAATGCCATAGGGAAATGATCTTTGATGGGGCATACCTTAGAGCTTGTGTAAGGTATGGATACAATTTTGGGTGCTACAGGATGGTGTTGTCGACACATAAAATAACATCTCTCTCTTTTTGGATATTGGATTCAATTTTTATTGTGTAGCCCCATCTTGGGTGACGCTGAAACTCACAGTGTTGGCCAATACAAAGTTGACAATTGGTGAATCTCTCTAACTATTCATCGAGGGACCAAACTATCTTCTCCATTAACTTTGAGTGGCTGAGTAAACCCTAGTCTCAAGCTTATCTCATCCCATTGACCGCTCAAATGATCTTGGTTATGCTGAATGGAATTGACCCTAAGAGTCACTAAATAGAGTGTGTTGATACTTGGAAGAATGAAAAAAGATAGTTGAAGATAAAATCCTAGGGGTATAAAAACTATTCTTGGGGGGTCGTCCTTTGGCACAAAGCATAATTTCTCATCCCTCTACCTTCTCCAATTTTAGTTTCAACTGGCATCTACATTCAAACCCCAAACTCCTCAAATCAGCACTGTAATTTCTTAGCCAAGTATTTAAAACTTGCCTAGGACATCATTGGAAAATTAGCTAACTCCATTTGTAGGGCCCAAGATTTATGATAAATTATGTATAATGTGTCCTCTCACATTTCCCTTAGTTCCATGACAATTCCATGGTGGGAACTCATAGGAGAGTCATTCTTGTGTGGGTTGTCTGGGCAGGACTGACACACAAGTTGTTTTTAATATAATTTCTAAAACCTTAATAGATGAACACTTAAAGGAAATTTTAATGAAGAAAAAAGTATTGTAAAAACATTAACTAACTTAATCCAAGGTAGAACTTCAATGTTCAATCCACTATCTCAAACTAGCTTTGCAAAATACAAAAATTGTTAAAGGAAATGTAATGAAACATTTGTATTCAAATTCAAGAATGAACTCCTCCAACATCCAACTAGTAGATTTGTCTTCTTCTAGGTCTTATAGGACCTCCCAAGGAATGAATTTAGTTGAACCAACCATCTTTCCTTCCATGCCATAACTAAAAAGTTGCACAAAATGTTATGGAGCAACTTTTAAAAGTTGCTAACCACATTGCAATTTTTTCATTTTCGACTTCTAGACCCTTGAAACCTTTTTGAATCGAACAAAATAGGTTCAATAAAGGTGTTTAGATATAATTTGGTCCCTCGGTAACCAATATGCCTCTTTTTTTCCCCTAGACCCATTTGAACAACTTCTTGACAACTTAGCAACTTTTGGCATTTAGGATCTTAATCAACCAACATCATATTTTATGAGTTCCAAACACTTGAACAAGATGCAAAATCACTATTTAGGACCTAGTTGGGTCATATCCCACTTACCAATGGCTTGTATGGACTTTGACCCACTTTGACCACCTAGTGTCCCTGTAGTGTTTATTAGCTTGCACATACCTAAACAAGGTTTAGTCAAACCAACTTGATCTAAGAACACTAACACACCACCTTGACTTGGCTAGAGTCACAACAAGCCTCAAAGAAACAAAAAAACAAACAAAGCTACAAAAAGGGTTGTTAAGTGCCCTGCACAAAGGTAATGAAAGATAAAAGATATCTAAGAAAAAATGCAACAACTGTAGCTATAGGAATCATAAGAAGAGCATATATGATTTTTTTCCATGAATAAAGCTCTCGAAGAGATGGATCAACAATCAATATTGATATCAAATTCCATGAATAACTTTAAAACTTTATTTCAACTATTCTCGTGTTCTGAAGATAAAAAATATATAAATTCTTGACATGTTTATGATGACACTAAGATTCAAGCTTGTAAATTTACATAATGCATCCAACTCAATAGTCAAACTTCATTGTTAATTGTATAATAGTAATAAGAATTCAAGTTTCACTATTCTCATCACAACAAAAACTCCAAATAAGTTACTCATAATCAAAAGTACTCATAACTTGTACAATCTAAATACAAATTAATATCATAGCCTTATTCACATGCCAAAAGATACTATCAAAGCTTATTATAATGATTCCCACCCTTATTTTATATGCAAATTACATTAAAATTAATTACATGAAATACTTAAAATGTAAACAAGAAAAACAAGATACATATTATGATAGCCAATAGTGTCATACATGAAAAAACCAATGCATCAAATTTGTGAGTCTAATAATGTCATGCATCAAATATATGTCATACATCAAATATAAAATATCATATATATGTCGAATATGTCCACTAACATAAAATCCAAGATATATACTAATGCCTATACATGTGTCCATCCCTATATCTTCACCTTCCCATGAGGGGAACGAAACAAATCCCTAGAGTTCTTTGGTCATTGCATGGAGGGAGATGATGGGGATGATTAAGCCTTCCTCATATGCTGACTCATCTTCTTGTTTAGGCTCCTCTCTAACTAGAGCTGATGAAAACAAAGTATATATGAATAAATAATTATTATACATTGAAATAAAATATATGTACACACAAAATTATTTATTTTCTTACCGCCATCAAATAGTCAGTCTATACATCCAACTCAAAGGCTTAAAGACGATCGGGAGTAACAAGGCCCTACAATAATTCAATCAATGTAATCACTCGATCGATCATACGTATAAATACCATTTGAAATATCAATACTAAATATTATAAATAATGTCTAAAACCATGACAACTCTTTCATACCTCATTCAATGGCTCTGAAATAGCCATTGTGTCAACAACTTCATGATCAATGGACTAGCAAATATAAGGAGGATTATCTAACGTCAACAACTACAAATCATATAATACAATTTACATGTTTTTATAGAATATGGGTAAAAGTACAAAGCTATGTCACCTTTTAGGCTAACTTATTAGAACGACTAAATTTGAGTATTTCTATCTAAAACTCATTTTTTTTCAAACATATCATCTTGATAAATTTATTCTAGCTAAGTTATATATGGTCTCACACTTTTCCAATTAGAAATGTCTACTAAATGCATTTTTTATACTAGTTAGTATCCAATTACTAAAGAAATAAAATTATTTTAGAAAACTGATGTTTCAACAACTCTTTCTATTTTTTATGATGTTTTTTTAATAACATATAAACAACATTTTATAGAGCTCAAAGTTAAGAATATTCACATATAGAACTCATAGTATTTTAATTAGATATAGTATATTGTAATTAAAAAATTTTACAAGTATGTATTTTAACACTCGAGAAGATGTCAATTTTGAGAAAGAAAAAATATTAAATCAGATTTAAAAAATTAAAAATTATATAACATTCTAGATGAGAGAGTCCTCTTTAAGAATCTATAAGTTTTCTTTTGGTTGGAAAAGAATTATATTGAAAAATGTGGTGGGAGATGAAAACTATCGATTTGAATAAGTTGAGATTTGAATTGTTATAAAAGAGAAAATATAGGTCTAAAACCATTTTTTATTTTTGATTGTTCTAGCTACATATGTTATCTATAACATAGTATGAGATCAAAGGGAAATAAATTTATTTCCATGTAGTTTTGTGGTGGGAACTAGACCCCTAATTTCCAACATTTTTTAGCAACTAAAAAGTTATCTTTAAAAAATAGGAAAATATATCATTTCTTATTCCAAAAAATTATTAAAAATTATAATCCTAAACTTCATCCATTTCTACACATTTCATTAGTTTACTTCATTTTCAAATTCTAAATAATAATACTAGTTTTATTTCATTGAAGGTGAACAATTATACTTTTGTTAGCGTTTTCCTTTGTAAAAGAGTGACATAGGTTTGTGCTTTTACCCATAGAGTATAATCAAATGAATTAAATAATTATAAAATAAATGTACCTCTATGAAGCTTGTATCATGCCTAGGCCTAGAGTTCCTTGTGAATGTTGATGGTCTAGTAGAGAACTAATGCACATAGATAAAAAAAATTCTCAATCCTTCATATGATTACTTAATAAATATATGTATTGATTTAAATTATTAAATTGATACATACCTATCTACTCATCAACAGGACGTAAAATGGGGCCGAAGAATCTATACTAGGGCTATCAATACTCTTACTCTAAATTTTGAACAATGTCAAGACATACTAATTTACTAGTCATTCATTGTACATATTAAATGTAATCAAATTAGTTTATTATAATTGTAATTTACCTGTGTGTCAATGCCAAATGTCTCACTTAGGAAGTCATCAATGATTAGCCCATCATCCATAGTGTCTCGAATGTGATAGCCAAATGTACATAAGGATCCACGTGATGTGCACATGTGACCATGGGGCAAAGAAGGCTCCTCCTCAACTAATGGACTAGTGTAATAAATGAGGGTCTCTATCAAAGCATTGATAGTCCCTAGAGTAATGGTCTCTATATGTTCCTTCACAACTGAAAGAATAATGACATGCTCACCTTGTGGCTTGACAACAGGCACCCAAACTACATCAGGGTTATGATGTGCCCCCAGCCTCTCAAATGATGACACCTACCTCTACCCTAAGAATCTAACATTTCAAAATAATTGGGGATCTCCTTGAGGACAAATTCACAATACAATTTCTTTAAGAGATATATTGGAACCTTGTGATTATTTTAGGGAGGGGCATCAAAGACCATCTACCATCTACCATCATGTATGCACTAGTTGATGGGAAACCTTTTAATTGTAGTTTAATAGTGTCTTGTTCTCCTAGCTTTTTAAACAATGCACATATGTTACCTTTTGTTATGTCTTTTTTTTCACATTTTTATTTGATTATTTTTTTGCAAAATATATTCATTGTTCTTCTCTCTTAACACACCAAATATCTAACTGACCATTGACATAATCTACATGGCTCATAATGGACTCAAGGGAGGATGCCAATTGTACTCTCATATGATTCATTTTACTACAAGCTTTTAACCTACCAATGATTGCTTCTAATTCATTTTTCCCTCTTCCTATTTAATTCATTATACTGTTTTGGGTGCCAAGAAGAGGTCTTTCAATCAATGGAGGCTGTAGAGGTTCTTGCTCTTCCTCACGGGGGTTTTCATTTTGATTGCTAATTTGTGGTGACTGATTAGGAAAGTACTATACATACTATATAAATTCTAAAGTGGTAAGAATACTTGTATAAAAGGCCTTAGGGTTGGGGATTGTTCTAGAGTGGTGATGCAAAAATTGGTTCTTGTAGCAATATTAAGCTACACGGGATTATGGATTGTAATCAGGTTGTAATCACTGGATCATAATAATATTAGACTTACTGTTTGGTGGATGTAGCCCAAGGATTGGGTGAACCACGTTAAATCTTGGTGTCTTGTGTTCTTTTCTATGTAATCTATTATTTTATGATATTATTTATATTTGCATGTAATTGTTATTTTTGCTCATGGTTTATTCCTAAAAAGTGGTATCAAAGCCTAGTTGTTTTTTAGTTATCCTCTATAGGAAAGTCTCATGATTGAGTGGGAGTAATGGAAGATGAGAGTAAGCTGAGGGTTGATAGGTTTAATGGGTAGAACTTTCACTTATGGAAGATGCAAATGGAAGACTATCTTTATCAGAAGGATTTATTGAAGCTGTTAGAAAGAAAAATCAAGAATCATAGATCTATCTCAAATGACAACTAGGATATTTTGGACAAAAAGGCACTTGGAAGCATTTGATTATGCCTGGCACCATCGGTGGCCATCAATATTACAAAAGTGAAGACAAAGGAAGAGTTGATGCAAACCCTAGCGAAACTTTATGAAAAGCCCTCCACTTCAAACAAGGTATTTCTCATGAATCATTTACTTAATATGAAAATGACAAAAGATGGATCTATGGCAGATCATTTAAATGAGTTTAATACTATTACTAGTCAACTATCTTCTGTGGGTATCAATTTTGATGAAGAAATTAGGGCTCTCTTGATTTTGTGTTGTTTTCTTGAAAGCTAGAATGGATTGGTAATGGCTGTGAGTAATTTTGTTCTTGGATCTAGTACCCTAAAATATGATGACGTGATCAGTGTTATTTTGAGTAAGGAAACTTGTAGGAAATTCATAGGTGGATCTACATCAAGAAGTACTTTGAATGCACAAAGTAGAGGCAGAATGACTAAGAGAGGAAGTAATTCTGAAAATCAATAAGAAATCAATAGGAAAGTCAAAGGGGAAGAGATCTCAATCAAGAGTACCAAACAACTACTAGTACTATGGGAAACCAAGGCATAAAAAGAAAAATTGTTGGATTCAAAAGAAAAATGAAGGAGATAAACCAGATGGAGACAAGGAGGCAAATGTGATAAGTAAATTTTTTGAAGAGGATGCTTTGCTTCTGTCTTTAAAAAGTGTTGATGATTCATGGGTTTTAGATTCCGGTGCTTCATTTCATGCTACACCTCATAGAGGTTATTTCATTGATTATGTCTAAGGGGATTTTGGACTTGTTTATTTGGGGGATAATGAACCTTTTCAGATTGTTGGAAAGGAAAAAGTTAACATTAAGTTGCAGAATGGGAATCATTGGCTACTTCATGAGGTATGACATGTTCCAAGGCTGAGTAGAAGTTTAATTTTAGTAAGGCAACTCAGTGGCGAGGGTTGTGTAGTTACTTTTAATGATAAAAATTGGAAGGTCTTAAAAAGGTTCCCTTATAGTAGCAAAAGGTGTGAAAGTAGGCACCTTATATCTTTGTACATGTCATATTGTTCCTTCTACTTTAATTGTTTTAGAGAAAAATGAATGTTCAAGAATAGTTTTTGAAGTTGATCAGGGAGAACAAATAGTTGCTATAGATTATGATACAACATTGTGGCACAATAGACTTGGGGACATGAGTGAGAAAGGTATGAAAGTAATTCATTCAAAGAATATTTTACTAGGTTTGAAATGCGTTAATATGGATTTCTGTGAAAGTTGTGTGTATGAAAAATAAAATAGATTGAGTTTTGTGAATATTGGGAAGGAAAATAAAAGGGAGAAATTAAAACTTGTGCATACAAATGTATGGGAACTGGATCAAGTATCTTCCCTTTGTGGCTCTCATTATTATGTTACATTCATTGATGATGTAACTAGAAAACTATGGGTTTATTTCCTTAGACAGAAATCTGATGTATTTCAAACTTTTAAGAAATGGAAATGCTTGGTTGAAAATGAGACTAGTAAGAAATTAAATTGTCTAAGATCTGATAATGGTGGTGAGTATTGTAGTCATGAATTTGAAGATTATTCCTCCAATAATGGTATTCGTAGATAGAAAATTGTTCCAAAGACTCCATAGAAAAATGGAGTGGCTGAACGCATGAACATGACTATAATGGAGCATGCAAGGAGCATGAGGTTGCATGTTGGGTTGCCCTTACACATGTGAGAAGAGGCTATCAATATTGCTGCATATTTGGTTAATAGAGGTCCCTCTACTCCTTTAGGTTTTTTAGTTTGTGGGGAGTGATCAGGAAAGTACTATACATACTTCATAAATTCTTTTGGTAGACATGTAATTATTAATTATAACCCTAAAATGGTAAAAATAATTGTATAAAAGGGCTTAGGGTTAGGGATTGTTTCATTGTGGTGATGCAAAATTGATTCTTGTAGTGGTATTGAGCTGTAAGGGATTATGGATTGTAATAAGGTTGTAATCACTAAATTGTAATAATATCATACTTGTTTGGTAGACATAGCCTAAGGATTGGGTGAACAACGTTAAATCTTGGTGTCTTATGTTCTTTTTTGTGTGATTTATTATTTTCTAATATTGGTTATATTTACATGTAATTATTATTTCTGTCCGTGGCTTAGTCCTAACAAATGGTAATAGAGTGAGTTTGTTTTTTTCTAGTTATCCTCTGTAGGAAAGTCTCACAGTTAAGTGAGAGTCTCACAGTTGAGTGGGAATGATGGAAAATGAGGGTAAGCTGAGGGTTGATAGGTTTAATGGGCAAAACTTCTAGTTATGGAAGATGCAAATGGAAGAGTATCTTTATCAAAAGGATTTATGGAAGTCGTTAGAAGGCAAAGCCAAGAATTAGGGATCTATGTCAAATGATGAATGAGATCTTTTGGATAGAAAGGCACTTGGAAGCATTTGATTATGCCTGGCACCATCGGTGGCATTTAATATTACAAAAGTGAAGATAATGGAAGAGTTGATGAAAACCCTAGCTACATTGTATGAAAAGCCCTCCGCTTCAAACAAGGTATTTCTCATGAAGTGTTTATTTAATATGAAAATGGCAGAAGGTGAATCTATTGCAGATCATTTAAATGAGTTTAATACTATTACTAGTTAGTTATCTTTTGTGGGTATAAATTTTGATAAAGGAATTAGTGTTCTCTTGATTTTGTGTTCTTTTCCTAAAAGCTAGAATGGCTTGGTAATGGTTGAGTAATTATTCTTGGATCCAGTACCCTAAAATATGATGATGTGATTGGTGTTGTTTTGAGTGAGGAAACTCATAGAAAAACCTCAAATGGATCTATATCAGGAAGTTCTTTGAATGCACAAAGAAGGGGCAGAACAATTGAGAGAGGAAGTAATTTCAAAAATTGTGGAAAATCAAGAGGAAAGTCAAAGGGGAGGAGGTCTCAATCAAGAGGATTGAATGATTGCCAGTACTATGGGAAACCAAAGCATAAAAAGAAAGATTGTTGGACTCAAAAGAAAAATGAAGGAGATAAACTAGATGGAGATAATGAGGCAAATGTGGTAAATAAAAAATCCAAAGAGGATTTTTTGCTTGTATCTTTAGAAAGTGTTGATGAGTCATGGGTTTTAGATTCTAGTGCTTCATTTCATGCTACACCTCATAGAATTTATTTTATTGATTATGTCCAAGGGGATTTTGGACTTGTTTATTTGGGAGATAATGAACCTTGTTAGATTGTTGGAAAGGGAAAAATTAAGATTAAGTTGCAGAATGGGAATCATTGGCTACTACATGAGGTAAGACATGTTCCAAGGCTGAGTAGGAATTTAATTTCAGTAGGGCAACTTGGTGATGAGGGTTGTGTAGTTACTTTTAATGATAAAAATTGGAAGGTTACAAAAGGTTCCCTTGTAGTAGCAAAAGGTGTGAAAGTAGGCACCCTATATCTTTGTACAGATCATACATTTCTTTCTACTTTAATTGTTTCAAAGAAAAATGAATATTCAGGAACAATTGCTACAGTTGAGCAAGGAGAACAAATAGCTACTATAAATTCTGATACAACATAATGGCACAATAGACTTAGGAACATGAGTGAGAAAGATATGAAAGTACTTCATTCAAAGAATGTTTTACTAGGTCTAAAATGTGTTAATATGGATTGCTATGAAAGTTGGGTCCATGGAAAACAAAAGAGAGTGACTTTTGTGAAGACTAGGAAGGAAAACAAAAAGGAGAAATTAGAGCTTGTGAATACTGATGTATGGGGACTAGCTCAAGTATCTTACCTTGGAGGCTCTCATTATTATGTTACATTTACTGATGGTGCAACTAGAAAGGTATGGATTTATTTTCTTAGACAAAAATCTAATATATTTCAAACTTTTAAGAAATAGAAATGTTTGGTTGAAAATGAGACTGGTAAGAAATTAAAATGTCTCAGATCTAATAATGGTGGTGACTATTGCAGTCATGAATTTGAATATTATTGCTCCACTAATGGTATTCATAGATAGAAAACTATTCTAAGGACTCCATAGGAAAATGGAGTGGTTGAACACATGAAAAAGAATATAATGGAGCATGCAAGAAGCATGAGGTTGCATGCTGGGTTGCCCTTTTACATGTGGACAAATGCTATCAATACTATTGTATGTTTTATTAATAGAGGTCCCTCTACTCCTTTGGGTTGTGGCATTCCAGAGGAAGCATGGACTGGTAGGAAAGTGAGTTATTCTTTTCTCAAGACCTTCGGTTGTGAAGCATTTTTTCACATAGATTCTGAAAATAGAACCAAGCTGGAAGCTAAGTCAAAGAAATGTGTATTTTTTGGATATGGCATTAATGAATTTTGTTATAGGCTTTGGGATTTTGAAAATTATAAAATTGTAAGAGGTAGGGATGTCATATTCAATGAAAAAGTGTTGTACAAATATCTTTTGCAGCAACATGAGAAGAATGAAGGTGATTACGTAGTGTTGGATGATACTCCAAAAGATGATGTTCCAATCATTCCTCATGATGTACAACAACCACAACAAAAAATACCACACACTATAGTGTATGTTATATGGTCAAATAGAAAATTAGACCTCTAGAAATATTTTCTCCTTCTTTATATTATATTTTACTTACGGATATTGGTGAACTCGAATGTTATGATGAAGTTGTGCAAGTGGATACTAAGATTCAGTGGGAGTCTGCAATGAAAGATGAAATGGGCTCTTTGTTGAAGAATACGACATGGGATTTATGCAAGTTACCTGTAGTTAAAAGAGCTTTACAGAATAAGTGGGTTTATATGTTAAAAGAAGAGGAAGGAGGTAAGAAAATATTTAAAGCTAGGTTAGTTGTAAAAGGATTTGCACAAAAAAAAGGCATCGATTTTGATGAGATATTTTCTTCTATTGTTAAAATGACTTCTATCTATATTATTTTAAGTATTATGGCTACTAAAGTTTTGCATTTGGAGTAGCTTGATGTTAAAACAACCTTTCTTCATGGTGATTTGGATGAAGAGATATATATGGCTTAGCCAAAAGGATTTAAGGTCAAAGGTAAGGATAACTTAGTGTGCAAATTGAAGAAAAGTTTATATGGCTTAAAGCAAACACCTCGGCAATGGTAGTTGAAATTTGATAGTTTTATGCATGAGTATGGATACAATAGGTGTCATTTAAATCATTGTGTTTATATTAAGAGTTTGGATGATGATAACTACATTATATTATGTTTATATGTTGATGATATGCTTGTAGTTGGGTCTAACATGGATCATATTAAGGGGCTGAAATGCCAGTTAGCACATGCATTTTCTATGAAGGATTTGGGGGTAGCAAGGAAATCCTTGGTATGAATATTTGTAGAGATAAGAAGAACAAAAAATTGATGTTATCTTAGGTTGATTATGTTGAGAAGGTGTTGCAACATTTCTCTATGGAGAATGCTAAAGCTATCAGTACACCTTTACTTGGTCATTTGAAGTTCACTAAGGAGATGTGTCCCAAGACACAAGAAGAGGAGGATAAGATATCCAAGGTACCCTATGCTTCAACTATAATAAGCTTGATGTATGATATGGTATCTACTGGGCCAAATGTTGCACATGCAGTGGGAGTTGTAAGCAAGTATATGAGTCATCCAGGAATTGAGCATTGGAATACAGTCAAATGGATTCTCAAATATTTGAGAGGAACATCCAATAAGTGTTTACACTTTGGGGGCTCTACTAATGATTTATAGGGCTATGTTGACTCAAATTTGGAAGGGGATATTGATACGAGGTGGAGTATGACAAGTTATGTCTTTACTGTTGACGGGGCAGGCATGAGCTAGTTTTCTAGGTTACAAAAGATTAATGCTCTATCCACTATAGAGGTAGACAAGGAGATGATATGGTGTCAATTCTTCTTGGAATAATTGGGACACCCTTAGAGGGGTAATTATTTGTTTACAGATAGTCAAAGTACCATTCATCTTGTAAATAATTTAGCTCTACATTCAAAGATCAAACACATACAGTTGTGGTACCATTTCATTCGGTCAATTTTGGAGGATGGCCAATTAAAGCTGAAAAAAATACATACAGATGAAAATCCAGTGGATATGTTTATAAAAGTAGCAACAAGGGAGAGGATGAAATCCTCTTTAGCTTTGGTTGGTCTTCTAGACTAACCATAATAAAAGAACAACAAAGTCCAGGGTGGTTTGATCTAGTGGGAGTCTCATGGAGTAGTGGCATAGCTATAGGATCAGTCTTCAAGTGGGAGGTTATTTTTTACTATGGAGCCTGATCAATTTCCAATTAGGAGATTGTTAGTTTGTGGTGACTAACTAGGAAAGTACTGTACATACTCCATAAATTCTTTGGGCCCTATTTTATCAAGATTTTGGGCCGACATGTAATTATTAATTATAACCCTAAAGCAGTAAAAATACTTGTATAAAATAGCTTAGGGTTAGGGATTGTTTCATTGTGGTGATGCAAAATTGGTTCTTGTGGTGGTATTGAGCTATAAGGGATTACGGATTGTAATCAGGTTGTAATCACTAGATTCTAATAATATCGAACTTGCTATTTGGTGGATGTAGCCTAGGGATTGGGTGAACCACGTTAAATCTTGGTGTCTTGTGTCTTTTTCTGTGTGATCTATTATTTTCTAATATTGGTTATATTTTCACATAATTATTATTTCTATCTATGGTTTAAACCTAATAGGGTTGTGGTATTCTAGAGGAAGCATGGACTAGTAAGAAGGTGAGTTATTCTTTTCTCAAAACCTTAAGTTGTAAAGCATTTTCTCATATAGGTTCTAAAAATAGAACCAAGCTAGAAGCTAAGTCAAAGAAATATGTATTTTTTGGATATGGCATTAATGAATTTGGTTATAGGCTTTGGGATTTTGAAAATCATAAAATTGTAAGAAGCAAGGATGTCATATTCAATGAGAAAGTGTTGTACAAAGATTTGTTCCAGCAACATGAAAAGAAAGAAGATAATTAGGTAGTGTTGGATGATACTCCAAAAGATGATGTTTCAACCATTCCTCATGATGTGCAACAACTGAAATAACAAATACCACACACACCAGTGCATGTTAGATGGTCAACAAAAAAAATTAGACCCCTAGAAATATTTTCTCCCTCTTTGTACTCTATTTTGCTTACTGATGCTAGTGAACCTGAATATTATGATGAAGCTGTGTAGGTGGATACTAAGATTCAATGGGAGTTTGCAATGAAAGACAAAATGGACTCTTTGTTGAAAAATAAGATATGGGATTTATGCAAGTTGGTTGTAGGTAAAAGGGCTTTACCAAATAAGTGGGTTTACAAGTTAAAAGAAGAGGATGGAGGTAAGAAAAGATTTAAAGTCAGGTTAGTTGTAAAAGGATTTGCACAAAAAAAAAGGGCATTGATTTTGATGAGATATTTTCTCCTATTGTTAAAATGACTTCTATCCATACTATTTTAAGTATTGTGGCTACTAAAGATTTGCATTTAGAGTAGCTTGATATTAAAATAGCCTTCCTTCATGGTGATTTGGATGAAGAGATATATATGGCTTAGCCACAGGGATTTGCGGTCAAAGGTAAAGAGAACTTAGTGTGCAAATTGAAGAAATGTTTATATGGCTTGAAGAAAGCACCTCGGCAATGGTATCTAAAATTTGACACTTTTATACATGGGCATGGATATAGTAAGTGTCATTCAGATCATTGTGTTTACTTTAAGAGGTTGGATGATGATAGCTACATTATTTTATGTTTATATGTTGATCATATGCTTGTAGCTGGGTCTAACATGGATCGGATTAAAGGGTTGAAATACCAATTAGCAAATGCATTTTCTATGAAGGATTTGGGGGCAGCAAAAAAAATTCTTGGTATGAAGATTTGTAGGGATAGGAAGAACAAGAAATTGACGCTTTCTTAGACTGATTATGTTGAGAAGGTGTTGCAATGTTTCTCTATGGAGAATGCTAAGAGAAGGTGTTGCAATGTTTCTCTACGGAGAATGCTAAAGTTGTCAGCACACCTTTACCTAGTCATTTGAAGTTGACTAAGGAGATGTGTCCCAAGACACAAGAAGAGGAGGAAAAATGTTCAAGGTATCCTATGCTTCAACCTAGGAAGCTTGATGTATGCTATGGTATGTACAAGGCCAGATATTGCACATGCAGTGGGATTCGTTAGCAAGTATATGAGTCATCTAGGAATTGAGCATTAGAATGTAGTTAAATGGATTCTTAGATATTTGAGAGGAACATCAAGTACGTTTTTACACATTGGGGGCTCTACTATTGATTTACAGGGCTATGTTGACTTAGATTTGGTAGGGGATATTGATACCAGGTGGTTTACTATAGGTTATCTATTGACTATTGGTGGGTAGTTGTGAGCTAGGTTTCTAGGTTATAGAAGGTTAATGCTTTATCCACTATAGAGGAAAATTATGTTACTACTAAAAAGGTATGCAAGGATATGATATGGCTTTAGTTCTTCTTGTTAAAATTGGGACATACTCAGAAGGTTAATTATTTGTTTATAGATAGATAGAGTGTCATTCATCTTGCAAGGAATTCAACTCTACATTCAAAGACCAAACACATATAGTCACAGTACCATTTCATTTAGTTAGTTTTGGATGATGAATAGTTAAAGCTAGACAAGATACATATAGATGACA
Organism: Cupressus sempervirens; assembly: GCA_028749045.1. Taxonomy (NCBI): domain Eukaryota; kingdom Viridiplantae; phylum Streptophyta; class Pinopsida; order Cupressales; family Cupressaceae; genus Cupressus; species Cupressus sempervirens. The sequence goes on from CM053792.1 coordinate 294,603,387, forward strand.
ATCCAACAAATATGTTTACAAAGGTAGTAACAAGGGAGAAGCTAAACTCCTCTTCAGTTTTGATTGGTCTTCTAGACCAAACATGAATAAAAGAATAGCAAAGTCCAGGGTGGTTTGATCTAGTAGGAGCCCCATGTGGTAGCATTATTTCTATAGGATAAGTCTCCAAGTGGGAGATTGTTAGTTTGTGGTGACAGATTAGGAAAGTACTATACATACTGCATAAATTCTTTGGGGCTCGGGGTACTGCCTTGATTTTTTTCTGAGCCCTATTTTATCAAGATATTGGGCTGATGTATAATTATTAATTATAGCCCTTAAGTGGTAAAAACACTTGTATAAAAGGGCTTAGGGTTAGGGATTGTTTTATATTGGTGATGCAAAAATTGGTTCTTGTGGCGGTATTGAGCTATAAGGGATTATGGATTGTAATCAAGTTGTAATCACTAGATCGTAATAATATAAGACTTGCTATTTGGTGGATGTAGCCCAAGGATTGGGTGAACCATGTTAAATCTTGGTGTCTTGTGTTCTTTTCTGTGTGATGTATTATTTTCTAATATTGTTTATATTTGTATGTAATTGTTATTACTATCTATGGTTTATTCCTAACATTGATCTTGTGGAGGGTTTTCATTTTGATTTTGTTGATCATGCTAGGGATTTAGTGGTTGATTATTCACATTTCCTAATAAGAAATCAATTGCATTTTAAATAAATAAACAAATTTGAAGCAAAACTTTTTTTTAAATACAAAAAAATGTAAAAACAAGATTAGAAAATGTACTTGATGACCCCGATCTTGTTCTTGAGCCTCGAGGAGGCATTTTGAGGAGAGTGAGAAAATATTTTAGCTTATACAAAATCCATGCACATTGTTGGGGGTAGAGAAGGCAACCAACAAAATAAAATTAAAAAAATGAGATGTGTTGCAAGTTGTAGCCCATAAATATGTGTTTCAAAAAGTTTACAAACACTATGCCTTGGGCTCCACAAGCCCAAGTCATAGCACGTGCACACTATTGACAATTTAAAAAAAATGATGTGTGTCATCTTTTTGGCACCACGACTTGGTGCATTCACCCACCTTTGTTGATCTTTTAGAAGTCTTTGTGGCCCAACATGCACACTTAGTTGAGATCGAGTTATTTGTTGTAGATCTAGTTCATACCAAACAACAAAGAGGGGAAACCTCACAGATTACTTATAGTGATGGAAAAATCTAACAACTTGGATCTCATGCACCATACACGAATGTCACCTTGTCAAGATGTTCATTAACAATGTAAATCCTAGTCTTGCATACCACATGGTTATGAATTTATTACAAACATAAAAATACATCAAAGAAAAGGGAATGGGTCTCGAGCAAGGAATCGTTAAAGATGGTGTCATCAAAATTTACAAAGAAAAAACCCAAGACTAAGGGAAATACAATGACAAACCATGATATTGAAACAAAAATAAAAACATGGTCCTTGATGGTGCCACTAATACATGGAAATTTCATGTTGTAGGAGTAGTGCCCAGTACACCTAATCCCCCCATCCACATATTTCACAACAACAACATTCCTCTTATCAATAGAGTGTGTACCAACAATTATACCAATAGCTCCCATCACAACACACCCCACAAAATCCACAAGTACAAAATCCTCTAAATCAGATGAACATCATTACTATTGTAGTTGGGTCAAGGTCATGCATCCAAAGGAAATCCCAAGTATACACCCCTTTGGAGGAACTAGTTGATGTCATCTTTGAAAATTTGGCTAAAAACAATCTTATCTGACACCCATTGACTCAACCATTAGAATTTTTTTTATCATGGGCATCCTGGTATAAATAAAATGAGTTCTACAAATTTCATCTCATTAAAGGGCTCCCCACCCTCAAGTGCATGCAACTTAAAGACTTTTTGCAAGATCTCATCTATCAAAATGAAATCATAGTGGGGGCACAAACCTTCCCAAATATAGGGTTATTGATATACCAAAATGCATTTCCCCTATACACAAAAAATGTGGGCAGAGCCACTATGAATGATACTACCACTAATACCACCAAAAAACCAAAAAATGATCAAACCAAACAAGGTTATAACTACAACAAATCACATAACTACACGTCAGGCTACTTGGACTATGGAAAGATGATTGCTTACATATCTCAAATAGAGCCTTCTATAAATGTAATACATATCAAAGGCCTAGACAATCAATTTGTAGTTACCATAAGAGGGACTCAACTCAACATAGTTAGACCATTTGTATCTATCCCAATAGACCCATAGTATAATACCTTGGAGCACCTTGGGAACATGCCAGCCCAAATATCCATTCTAGATGTTTTGTGCACTAGTCCTCTTTACAAAAAAATCCTTGATAGTGCCCTTCATGAGTCTCATATTTCCACTAATTTCAATGCCATTGAATTCCAAAATTTGATAGGCCATCTCTCCACTTCATGCACCTTTTCCTTCAAAGCTTCTGACATCCCAAATGTTGAGCTAGATCATATCCTCACACTCCATATAATCATCATGATTTTTGACTTTGATCTCAAAAGGGTCATGATAGATAATGGATGGGCCTTAAATATCTGTATGTTAAAGTTCATCAAACAAGTAGGATACATTGAGGTAGATATCATAAATGAAGTCATCACTATCAAGGCCTATGAAGACTTGGAGTGGACAACCAAAGGAACTATTTTTTCTACCTATTAGAGTTGGTGTTGCCACTTAGGAGACAATTTTTCATGTAGTTGATCTTAACCTACCATTCAACATTCTCCTTGGCTGACCATGGATCGATGCTATAAAGGTTGTTTCCTCAACATATCATTAGTGCATCAAATTTATGCATCATGGCACTGAGATAACCATCCATCCTGATCCTGAACCCTTTGCTTATTACAATGCAGTTGATGCCTCATATGATAACCATTTCCCTAGAATTAAGATTAACAACACCATCGCCAGTTCCTCTAGTACTTGCCATGATCTAGATACCATATTATCCTCCACTCTTTCCACAATTAAGATCAAATACCAAGTTTGTAGTGAATACAATCTCTTAGATGCATTTGATGTGGGTGGTTTACCACTTGACCCAAATACTCAAGGGCACCTAACCTACTAGGGGCCAAAGCCTAACATGACTCCTTAGATCAAACAACTTGGACCCACCATATTTGTTGTAAATGGGATCCTCAATGGAGAGGAAACCACACCTGATATTAATACATGGCTATATAGAGAACCACTTCCAAAAGGTGGGATTATCAAGGAGGTGGCTAGGGCTATAAAGAGTTGGGCATTAGACACCTTGTAGAAGCATACAAGGAAGAGAAAAATAAAGGTCTTGGCTATGGACTCCCTACAACTGGGGGCACCACAAAAGGTGGTCATGCCTTTTTAAACATCAAAAAAAATCTTTTCAAGGTCAAAAACATCCCCAAGGAAGTCAAAAAGAAAGCCTATGATGATATTTTTGTTGATAAACTTATCTTAGGAGCCTCTATGCTATATTAACTATACATTAACCTTATATAACTCCTTCTCACTCATCTTGAACTCATCGATTAGGGCCAACCAAGCATTATTCATGTTGATAATTTCTCTACGAAGCATGCACTCCTCAGATTCATGGGAGCTGAGACACCACAATCAGCTTATGTCTACAAGTTGGATCCCAAAGGTTACTTTGGGGAGGAGCAAATTTCTAGTTGCAAAAATGATCAAAAGCAAGAAAGAAAAGCACAAAAGCAAAGTAAAAGTATCCCCTGGTGACAACTCTTCTAGAGAACCGTCGAATCACGAAAAAAATGAAATTAAAATGAAGGATGTATCCGATGGTGAAAACCTTTCTAAGGCACCTAAAGATGGAGATTTCATCCTTTACCCACAAGATCACAAGCCTACAGTATCATCCTCTAGCCAGTTAATATTAGTCTAACAAAGATAACAAGGATCACTTACATTGCAACATCTTTACCACCAGAACAAGCAGACCTTCTCATTGAGGTGCTAGGGGAAAATATAGGTCAGTTTTCACGGTTTTATCAAGACATGCCAGGACTCAATCCTAAGTTAGTGGTACATCACTTGGCTATAGATCTAAAGGTTAAACCAATCAAGCAGAAACTCTAAAAGATGCATCTCAAAGTTGGTCTACTAGTCAAAGAGGAGTTAGAAAAGATGCTCAATGCAAAGATCATTTGCCCCATTAACTATTCTTATTGGATCTCTAACATGGTACCTACTACCAAGCCTTCAAGTGATATCAAAATCTACATTGATTTCAAGGACCTTAATAAAGCTTGTCCAAAAGATGATTTCCCTTTACCAAATATTGACATGATTGTTGACCTCACATCAGGCCATGAGCTCCTATCTCTAATGGATAATTTCTCTAGGTACAATCAAATTCAAATAGTAGTAGCAGACCAACATAAGATAGCATTCACTACTCCTTTGGGAAATTTTACTATAATATAATTCCATTCGAGTTAAAGAATTTAGGGGAAACCTATTAGCAAGCTATGATGGTCATCCTCCATGACCTCATCCACAAAAACCTTGAAGATTATTTGCATGAAATCTTGGTCAAATTTCTCAATTCTCTTGATCACTTATCTCACCTTGAGGAAGTGTTTGATTGGCTAGCCAAATATCGTCTCATGTTGAACCACAAGAAATGTGTCTTTAGCATCACATCTAGCAAGCTCATAGGTTTTATTGTATCAAGGCATGGTATAAACATTGACCCTTAGAAGGTTAAAGCCATCATGGATATGTCTCCTACCAAAATATTGCGGCAACTTTGCTCTCTCTAAGGAAATTTGCAATCAGTTAGAAGATTTATCACATAGCTTGCAAATAAATGTCAACCATTCACACATTTGCTAAAGAAGGATCAAAATTTTAGATGGGATCTTATTCATCAATGGAGCTTTAAACTAATCAAAGAATACTTGGCTAACCCACCTATCTTGGTTTTGCCACCTTCTAGATGACCATTGATATTGCACATAATAGCTACCCTAACAACACTAGATGCACTTCTAGCATAGCTTGATGACAAAGGAAAAGAAAGGACAATTTACTACATCAACCAAATCCTAGTTGGCTATGAACTTAATTATACACCTATGGAAAAATATTTCTTAGTTATGGTCTTTGCCACTCAAAAGCTCCACCACTACATGTTGAGTCATATTGTGCAACTTATCTTCGAGATTGATCCTTTAAAGTACATGTCACACACAGTACTCACATGTAACCTAGCCAAATGGGTCATGCTTCTTAGTGAATTTGACATCCAATATGTCAATAGGAAGGCAATCAAAGGACAATCTATAGTGGATCATTTGGTTGATGCACCCTTAGTCATTGATCACTCTCTCATTATTTAGATTCTAGATGAACATATTTGCATGATAGAGGAGCAACCATCATGAAATCTATACTTTGATGGATCTTACACATCCCATGGCTCTAGAGCAAGAATATTATTGGTCACCCCTCAAGGTGACTACATTTCTAAATACTTTAAACTTTAGTTCCAACACACCAACAACATCTCAAAGTATGAAGCTCTCATTGTAGGACTTAAGATATTCATTGAATGGAACATCACAAAGATACATATTACTCACAATTGATTATCAAGAAAGTTGTTGATGAGTACCAGACAAAGGATGATAAAATTCAATCCTATAAGGAATTGATTGATTAGTTAAAATAACATTTCATTCAAATCCAATTCACATAGGTGCCTAGGTTTCAAAGCAAGGCTGCAAATTCCATGGCCACTATTGGTTCACTCTTGGAGATTTGTCAGGAAGCCACACATTATGAATTCTTAGTTGAGAAACTACATGAGCCTACATACAAGAATGATGAATTGGCACAGGTATTCATCTAGGTTGATCCCCAATCCCTGTGGTACCACAAAATTCATGCTTATCTTAAAATTTTTATCATATCTCCTCATCTCACAAGAACCTAATGCCAAAACCTTATTCATAGAGCATCTCACTACACTACCATATCTACCACCCTATAACATCAAGGTTATCATGATATTATCTTTGTCTGTCTCTTAATGTTTAGACAAAAATGAGGTGGCAATGGCTCTCAAAGAGGTACACACTAGACTTTGTGGTGCTCACACGAGTGACATAGTCCTTGCCAAACAAATACTCAAAGTTGGATACTACTAGCCTACCATAGAACATGATGCTTGTGGAATTGTCAAAAGGTGTATACATTGTTAGTAGCATGAAAATTTAATACAAGCTCAAACATCATTCAAAAAATAATGCAATCAACATCATTCAGCTTAAGAAGTTCTATGCCTAAGCTCCTCAGTGTGTCTTGCTAGTCCTGAAAAAAATTTGAAAAAAGAAAAAGGAAAAAAGTAAGAATAAATAAGAGTCTAATGGTGAAAACTTGACAATTCAAGTGCCTTGGATAGCTACCTAGTTGAAAACCTAGAATATAGACACCATACATACTAGGCCTTCCCATTATCTATCAACGATCTACATATCTCGATGCCCATATTCCCATTTTTCCAAGGTATTCCAAAGATCCTATTACCACCCTACCACTATCACTATCATCATCCTTGAACTTGGAAACCAATCAGAGCAATGTATTATATCACAAATAATTCCCATATGTATTCCTATCAATTGTATCCTAACTCCTCTATCATATCTCATGTATTATATATGTATCATATCTGATGTATCTCACCTCCTGTAACATATCTATATAATACAACCTCTTTGTAAAATAGTGTATCATATCTTGTTTCATACCATCTCCTCTTCTTCAGATTTTTTGCATTGTACTCTATCATATCTATTTTATTATCCTATCATACTGAACTTTTGTATAGTAGTCCTTGTAAATACCTTGGTCAATCTGTCATATATATCCTTGTAGTTAGTCCCTCACCTAGTTCCATTGCATATCTCTTGTCTATTCATATCAATTCTTTCCTTCTCACAATTTTTTGTTCCCTTGGATAAATACTTTCATGAATCATTGTGTGACATAACATGTCCTCAAAGGTTTATCCTAAGAAATATTATAGTTTCCAAAATTGTCATAGTTCCAAATACTATTGATAGGTCCTTGTAAGATGTATCCTTCCTCATGTCTGATCTTGGTCTGTCAATATCTACTCCTACTCATCTCTTTGGAAAAAGGTTACTTTTTATGAATTTATTCTTTCTTTCGATATTGAATTTCACTTTTCAGTTCTTGAAGTATCTTTTTCAAGCAATTTGGTTATTCCCTCCTCAAGGTCACCACAATCTTGTATATCATGGTGTACTATGAATGAGGCAATTAAAGTGTGAGGTTTTGATCAGTTTATTTTTTCCTTGTGAGTCAATTGGATGTGACTCTTGCACATTCCAAACATATGATCATTTCTACTCACATGGTGCAATTGGGAAATATTATTTTTCTTATGGATTACCTAGTATTGTTTCCACTCAGATTCCTTTAGGATTCATGTGTGATGCTAGGGAAATCCTTATGTGCGTGTTTTGAGTCAGTCCTATGTAATATTGGGGAACAAACCTTGATGTTCTTGGTAACCTTGGCATATACCTAATATTCCTATATCAAACTAAGTGCTCAAACTACATGGCAGTACTTCATTACAAAGTACCCTGGCACCCTCAAGCTTCAAGTGTAAATCTCCTTCATCTCACTTTACCACATAAATATTATCACTCTACATTCATATATTACCCTATGCTCTCATTCCACGCGTCCAATTTTAACTACTACCCTTTCCCCCTAATCCCCTCGCACACCAACTCTCCTTGGATATCTAATCTCCCACTACCTATGTTCAAATTTGTGGACATTATTGCCCTCCTCAAATCAAGGCTATAGTCGATCAATGATATGCTACAGATCCATCATATTTTCCTCCTACACCCACATGTGTTTCCTTATCATCCTACTTGCATTTTGTATCATGTGCACTCATCTCTCAACTCATTATCATTATCTTTTTCATTTTAGTTATCATTTCTATCATCATAGTTTTTAGTGTTCCTTTCCAATTTCATTTTCATCATCATAGATTTAGGTTCATTTTTATCCTTTTCCATCATCATAGTTTTAGGTTTATTTTTAACATTTTCCATCATCATAGTTTTAGGTTCATTTTTATCCTTTTCCATTATCATAATTTTAGGTTCATTTTCATCCTTTTTCATCATCATAATTTTAGGTTCATTTTTATTCTTTTCCATTACCATAGTCATAGGTTCATTTTTATCCCTTTCAATTATCATAGTTTTTAGGTCCATTTTTATCCTTTTTCATCATCATAATTTTAGGTTCATTTTTATCCTTTTCCATCACCATAGTCTTAGGTTGATTTTTATCCTTTTCCATTATCATAATTTTTTAGGTCCATTTTATCTTTTATCATCATAGTTTATATGTTCATTTATCATTTCCATCATCATAGTTTGTACATTCATTTTTATCATTTTCATCATCATAATTTGTACGCTCAATTTTATCATTTCCATCATCAGAGTTTGTATGTTCATTTTAGTTATCATTTGCATCATCACAATTTTTAGGTTTATTTTACTCATCCATTTTATGTCCTCATAGTTTTTAGGTTCATCTTACTCATCCATTTTGCATCATCACAATTTTTAGGTTTGTTTTACTCATCCATTTTACATCCTCATAGTTTTTGGGTTCATTTTACTCATCATTTTTCATAATCATAGATTGGTAGGTTCATTTTATGTTATTCATTTTACCTTATCATAATATTTTCATTGTTTATATTCCTTTTTATCATAAATATCATCTAAAGCATCACATCCTGCATCACAAAGCTTCATTAACATCGTACAGATCATTCATCTCATATAGAAACATCATAAAATGCCAGTACAATCATGCATATCATATTTCTCACAATCCTTCATAACACATGTCAGTCTAACTCATACATCTATCCACATGCATCTCATAAAAACTTACAATCAATGATCACATAGGCACAATCCTTATCACACACATATCCCACTCCAAAGAATGCTCACACACACACACACACACACACACACACACACACACACACACACACACACACACACACATCATATCCTCCAAAGAATAAAGAATACAACCAATGTCCCTCATATTCTAATCCAATGTCCATATAGTGAAAATTTCCATAAAAATATATCCAAGCCTATGCTCATAAAAATACATCTCAAAATATGTCAAAAATCTTGTACATGATCAAAACTATAGCATATCATTGCTCATCTCTATCCTTGTCCATCACCTCCTTGCCATGAGACTCATATGGATCTCTCTTTACACTTGTCACTACTATTGGTGGTGGTGGTTGCCTCATCCTCCCTCTTCTAGTCTTTGAACCCTCCACCTCATCTCTCCTCCCTCCTACCCCCTTCTCCCCCCCCCCCCCCCCCCTCCCCCTCACATCTCTTGCTCTTCCCAAACCTGTGACTTTGACACAAGGAGGAAAAGAATAACTAGGGCCAAAGGCATACCCAGTAATCCAAACCATCGTGCAAAGTAAATACAATGGAAGAAAACATGAAAAGACAACATCACCAAGAAAGATAATGAAACACTTTTATTGAATTTTAGTAATCAACATACATGCCTAGCTATAAAGCCTTATGGGTTACAACCAAATACAAAATACATTCAAGATCCATGATCCAGCTTTAAATTTGCACTTCACAACACATATGTAATGAACTTTCAAAACCCTTTTCGTTCTTCCCTAACTCTAAGCCTAAACACCACATTTATGCTTGCCAAAATGGGTTATAGAAGATTCTAGAACATTACATAATAGAAAGGATGAACTTAAAATGGTCTGCACACATCCCAAGACAAGATCTTATCATTAAAGTCCTTATCAAAATTAAACATGCAAGTTGGCTCCCAAAACATAGACAATTTAGAAAAAGAAGGAATTCAAGCGTTCGCAAATAATAGGCTCACTCGACACATGAGGGAACACTTGACCAATACTAAAACCTTGGCATGTGATGGATAACATGTCAACCTAGGATGCTCCTTCATCAAAAAACCAAGGTAGAAAGAAATGATTATCTTGAATCATTGAGATGTCACAACTTGAGCTAAATCCAACTTAGATTGAGAAATCCATGTAGCATCTTCAACTTGTTCTTTTTTCCACTTTACCAAATATTCATAGTAATCCTTTCTTTTTGTGCTTTTACCAACTCTCTAATCCAATATCTATCAAACCTCTTCAATCTACTTCTTAGGATAATCATTAGGTACAACAACTTCATCATCTGACTCATGATACTTATACAAATCAGTAATATTGAATATAGGAGATATATCCATGTCATCAGGTAACTCAACATCATAAGCATTTCCATTGTCAAACTTCTTTGAGATCTTACAAGGTCCAAACTTCTTCATCTTTAGCTTACTATATGTTCCAACAAGAAATCTTCCTTTCTTCAAATGAACCATTACCTCATCACCAACTTCGAAAATATGATGTCTTCTAGACTTATCAGCAATTACTTTGTTCCGACTTCAACTTCACTTCCTTATGCAAAGACTCCATAAAATTAGCAAATTCTTCTCCTACAACACTTCTGTTCTATTCACTAGCAACATCCCTTAAATCTTATACTTCTCTAGGCTGTATTCTAGTAACAATCTCAAAAGGTGTTTTATTTGTACTTCTATTCACAAAGTTACTATATGAAAACTCAACTTCCACCAATACCATCTCCCAATTATGTGTTTCATCTCCAACTAAGCATCTCAAAAAATTACCCAAACTTCTATTCACAACCTTTGTCTATCCATCTATTTGTGGATGAAATGTAGATCTAAATTTGAACCTAGTACTCATCTTCTTCCACAAAGTTCTCCAAAAATAACCAACAAACTTATTGTCTCTATCAGAAATAATACTTCTTGGTAATCCATGCAATATAACAATCTCTTTGAAGAAAAGTTCAACAACATGCTCAACATCTAATGTCTTCTTACATGGTATAAAATGGGCAATTTTATAAAATTAGTCCACAACAACAAATATAGAATCATAGTGCTGTGTTGTTTTAGGTAATCCAAGAACAAAATCCATACTGATGTCACTCCAAGGTTTCTCAGGAGTAAAAATAGGTGTGTACAATCCAATATTCTAACTTACTCCTTTTGCAACTTGACAAACTCCACAACTCTTTACAAACTCCTAAACATTCTTATACATTTGTGGCCAATAATATGTCTCTTTCAGCAAACTCAATGTCTTATCAATTTCAAAATGTCCAGCCAATCTACTACTATGTTTTTCCTTAATCAAATTCAACTTTGCAAAACTTCTAGAAATACAGAATTGAATACCTTTGAACAACATACCTTCTTGAATAAAATATTCATCATAATTACTAATGTGATCTGATAGATTTGGTGCTCTGCACTCTCTCTACACTTTAGAAAAATTAGGGTCAGTATCATACAATTCTTTCATTTCATCAAAACTAAGAACTTCAACCTTCATCTCAGTCAACAAAGAATGTCTTCTTTTCAATGCATTAGCAACTCTATTAGTAACTCCACTCTTATTCTTAATCACAAATGTAAAACTCTTCAAATACTCAACCTACTTCATGTGTCTTTGATTCAATTTATGTTAACTTCCCAAGTATTGTAAAGCTTTATGATTAGTATACAACACAAACTCTTTAGGAATCAAATAATGTCTCCACTTCTTCAAACTTGAACAATAGCATAAAACTCTTGATCATACACATAATACTTCTTTTTAAAATCATTCAACTTCTCACTAAAGAAAGTAACAAGTTTACCTTCTTAACTCAATATAGCTCCTATTGCACTACCCCTTACATCACATTCAACTTGAAATACCTTATTGAAATTAGGCAAAGCCAATATAGATAACTTGACAACCTTTTGTTTCAATTTCTCAAAACTCTTATCAGCTCCATGTGTCCATTTGAATTCCTTTTTATCTCCACTCATTGTCTCATTCATAGAATTACAAAAAGAACTAAAATTCTTTGTAAACTTCTTGTAAAAAAGTATCCAAATCATGAAATGATCTTACCTCACACACATTCTCAAGTGTAGGCCCTTCCAAAATTGCTTTAACCTTCTCAGGATCCATTCTCAAACCATCAACTGAAATCACAAATCCCAAATACACAATCTCCTCTTACATAAAAGAACACTTCTTTAAATTAATTATCAACTTATCCTCTTTCAATCTCTGCAACACTTGTCTAACATGCTCAAGATGTTCTTCCTTAGTCTTACTGAATATTAGAATGTCATCCAAATAAACAATCACAAAATTACCGAAAAATATTTTTAGAAATCCATTCATCAACCTCATAAAAGTACTAGGTACTTTAGTCAAACCAAAAGGCATAACCAACCATTCATACAAAACATCTTTTGTCTTGAAAGTAGTCTTCCATTCATTGCCTTCTCTAATTATGATCTGATGATAGCCACTCTTCAAATCAATCTTGATAAAATACTTTCCTCCACTCAAACAATCCATTATGTCATCCATCCTTAGCATAGGAAACCTATATTTTACTGTGATCTTGTTAATAGCTCTAGAATTGGTACACATTCTCCATTCTCCATTCTTCTTAGGTGTTCATATAGCAAGTATAATACATGGACTCAAACTTTCACTAATCAGACCTTTCTGCAAAAATTCATGCACTTGTCTATTAAGTTCTTCATTCTCTTTAGGTGTCAATCTATATGGTTCTTTGTTTGGAAAACTAGCTTTAGAAATCAGATCCATACAATGACGTATACTCCTTACTGGTGATAAACCATCAGGAATATCCTCTGCAATAATCGCTTTATACTCATTCAAAAAACTTTCAATTTCTTCTAGTATTCAGTCATTATTAGCTTCTACTACCTAGTTATTAGCTCCAAAACTCAGTCCTCTAGGGATTATGGTAAAATAGACTTGATTCTTCTTCACTTCTTTTTCTAATTGCTTTCCATTAACCATGCAAACTTGAATAGTAGTATAGTTAACCTTATCTAGACTTTCAATCAAAGCCAATAGTATTTTCTTTCTCCCATTCATGCAAAGAGTATATTGATTCAATCTTCCCTCATGTATAGCATATCTATCATATTACAAAGGTCTACCCAACATAATATGACAATAATCCATAGGCATAATATCACATTAAAAAACATCAAAATAATGTTCAATCTTTAACTTTACAACTCATTCCTCACTTACGAATGTCTTATACTCATCTTTGATCCATGAAACAAGATAAGGTTTAGGATGCTTCAGGCTCTACAACTATAACTTTGTAACCATCTCTTCTAATGCCAAATTTGTAGAACTTCCACTTTCAACGATCACCTTACAAAATTTTCCAGCCATCTTACATTTGGTCTTGAAAAGACTTCTCCTTAGGATAGGTTCCTCATCATTTCTCTTATTACATAAGGTTCTTCTTACCATCAAATTTTCTCCAACCTCAAGTCCACCAGGTGAACCCTTAGTATCTTCTTGAATCATGACCTTTCTATTACCTTATACACTTTCAAAGGATCTACATTCAAATTATCTATGCCCTTCTTTACCACATCTAAAATAGTTACCATAGAATCCACCTATAGAATAAGAAATACCTCTTCCTCGGTAAGAACCAGTACCTCCTTAGTATGAATGACCACCTTTCCACTTCGTCTTGCCTTTATCATTATTCTTCCATGCAGATTTGCCTTTATCTTGCATAAGAATTGTCAAAATTTTCACCTTCATCATAAGATCTACCTCTGCCTATATAAAATCTACCACCTCTAAATTTTTATCTTTGTTCATGCTTCTTTGTCAAGATCTCCTCAGCTTTCAAGGCATATGATATGCTACTTCCACACTTTTGTTTCACAAAACTTATCTCATCTTGAATTCCATATCTCAATCCATTTAGATATCATGAAATTTTCTCAACATCATCATCCACATGTCTAGATTTGTTGTCCAATCTATAGAACTCCTCAGAATGCTCCTTCACATTCACGTTTTTTTGTCTCAATTTTTTCATCTTTCTCAACAAGCTAACTTGGTAATTAGTAGGAAGGAATTTGTTCTTTGCCTTGTTCACCATTTTCACCCAAGTTCTGATTGTCTCCTTTCCTCTCCTTTGTTTATTAGTTTGCAAATGCTCCCATCATGATGAAGAATGACCTTTCAGCCTACTAACTACAAGTTTCACCTTCCTATTATCAGGAGTGTTTTCATACTCAAAGAAGTTATCCATATTAGAGATCCAATCCAACATAGAATTGGTATCCAATTTTCCATCATATGTAACAACTTCTATAGTAGGCTTTGAATGTGCCCTAGACAATGCTCTCAGTAATCTTTCTTTATCTTGATCTTCTTCTAGTTTTGGATTAGGGCTTGGTTTTATTGCTTCATCATCACTCACATAATCAAGGTGTGCTTCTCTTCTCTAGGTTGTCTCTATAGCATCTAATCTAGCTACAATTTGTCTCAATGTATCCAACACAATATTATCTACATTTCCTCTACCTAGAATCATCTTTACAAATCAGGTTCTTACAAGATTGTAATCCTCTACAAGTTATAGTTCAAATCTATAGATCTGTAACCCTACAACCAAATTTGAATCAAGGTTCTAGATGATTGAATCTCCATAAGGATGAACCTTAAGCTCTGATACCACCTAATACAAGGAGGGGTGAAGAATAACTAGGGCCAAAGGCACACCCAACAATCCAAACCACCTTGTAGAGTAAATACAAAAAAAGAAAACACACAAAGAGAACAACACCAAGAAAGAGAATGAAACACTTTTATTGAATTTTTAAGTAATCAACATACATGCCTAGCTGCGAGGCCTTCTGGGTTACAACTAGATAGAAAATACGTTCAAGATCTATGATCTAGCTTCAAATTTGCACTTCCAAACACATATGCAACAAACTCTCAAAACCCTTTTTATTCTACCCTAACTCTAATCCTAAACACCATATTTATACTTGCCAAAATGGCTTATAGAAGATTCTAGAACATTACATAATAGAAAGACCAACCTTAAAATGGTCTACAAACATCCCAAGATAAGATCCTATCATTAAAGTCATGATCATAACTTAACACAAAAGTCAACTCCCAAAACATAGGCAACTTGGCAAAAGAAAGAACTGGGCATCAACAAATAATAGGCTCATTCAACACATGAAGGAACACTCAACCAATAATGGAGACTCAACACACATTGGATAAGTCGACACACATTGGATAACTTGGCACAGACTAGATAACTCAATCAATACTAAAGAGTGAGATGGGATAACATGCTAACCCAAATGTTAACACGACTTGGGATAACTGCAACTTGGATGATACTACAAAATTGCTAACACTCGGTAGTTGTTGCAACTCGGTAATGACTACAACTCAACAAAAACATGCAAAATGAATACAAATGACAAGGATAATATGTCAACCCTCGATCCTCCTGCATTAGACTTTGTCCTATCCATTCAGACTTGCCAATCCTCTATGAGCCCCCAATGCTCCATCCACTCTCACCACATCCCTATATGCCTTTTTGTGTACCAATTGTGCCCAACTGTATTGTCATCTATAATGCTCAATCTGATCCACCGGTATAGCTACATGGTATCTCCCCCTGTAGAAACCTACTCTCTCCTATAGATCCTCCATCTCCCCCATTAGTTTTGTTAGCTCCTCTAACCCTTCCCCCACTACCATCTATTCTCTTAGTATCACCACCTCCACCACCAACCTATCTCTCTCCTCTTGGACTATGTCTATTGGTGTAAATTAGTACTTTACTATTTACACTTACTTAAGTTTACTTAGGTTAATGCATTATTTTATTATTTTTATTTGTGAGACACTTAGGAGTTTGCACACCTTGTGATTTGTCATGTTGACAACATAGGAGTACGCACCTTTATTTGAGCACATGGTGTCTACAACACTGTTTTGCGTGTCCCACCCTTCTACGTTTATCCTCTCATCACCGCACTTACTTTCGTGCTTAATGGAGGATAATCCATATCTAGTGGACATGTGCTTGGTTGTGTGACACTTCATGGTGCTAGCTTCTATGCATTCTAGAAGCTCTCTTGTAGCCTTTATATTCAGGCACTCCTAGTGTACTCTAGAGTATCAAGTATTGAATAAATTGTTATTCTGATCATACTATCCCCATTCTTGGTCTACAGTTGTGCTTGTGTTTGATTTCTTAGTTCTTGGGTGAATTTTGCCCTTAGGAAAATTCTTACATGGTATCAGAGCTTGGAGACTTTCTCATCACAAGCCGTTCAAGACTTCTTTTGCTTCATCACCTCAACCTAAATCCAGAGTGCTGTAGAAATTGGGAGTGTCCAGCATTAGATCTGACCTCTCCATTGTGTCTGGAATGCTGAACCATTGAAAATCGGCTATAAACACGCCTACCTTGGCTCATAGTCGACCGTGAGGCAAATTTTTTTTTGCAAATCGGCACCCAAAGGCACCAATTTGCTGTATGGGTATGGTCATTTTCAGATCTGTGATTTAATTTATTTTTGGATCTATCATTTTTCTCTGTATTTTTTCGTCAATTTTATTTGCAAAATTTTTGGCCCTTTGGACACCCGACAAAGAAAATTTTTTCAATATGGGCTGTCAGATCTTGTACTGCACCTTTGGTGGATTTATTTAATTGCAGAGTTCATTATTTATTTTACGACCTCTAAATTATGGTCGTACTATGCTCTACGCAAATTAATTTCCTCCCTGCACAACAAGGCATCTGCACAACATCTGGCGCAGGAATCTATGACTGGTTGATCCATCGGCACCTCACTCTAATTTTGGCAGCCTTACTCTTTGTTTAATTCTTTGTGGCGACTTCTATTTATAGAGTGCTTAATACGCTGACCCAATGAATGTGGGATAAAGAGTGAAGAATCCAGCAATTGTTGAAACGATTCCAACGCAGACAACATTCCAATGACATCTGAAATCGTCAGCTCGACAGTTCAGTACGCAGACTCTACCACACCGCCAAATTTGCCGGTGCCACGTGGACCAATCTGCTACCCTCAAACAACAAACCTGCATCAACTTATGTCAGCACCCCACCGACGTGGAACCCAGTCACCTCCGCCCAGTCAGCATCTGACTCATCATCCAAATCACCGACATAGTCAGCAAGTCATACATAGTCAAACACGTCTTTTTTGTACATTTCGTATGTTACAGACAGTCCGCACATCTGCCAGGTCATCGTAGGCCCTAATTTTATGCTGACATCATCATTTGTCTATGTTAAATTTGATGCCCATCTGGACGTCAATATCAGGAAATTTTAGAACTTTGTGATGGCCGATTGATCGTCAAATTTAGACTCGCAGTTTCTCCTCCAGACCTCTCTCTAGATTGCTTTTCAGTTTGGCAGCCTGACTTTGAGAGCTCATAACTTGGACATCCAGACTCTAATTTAGGAGCAATTTTTTTTGAAATTAGGTAGAATTTCTTGAATTTTCTAGTGGTAGTGTTTTTTTCTGATTTTGGTGCACATATTTTGCAAAAATTGCATTTTTTGATGATTGTACCTGCATAATCCTGCTTTTGCAACTTCAGAAGCTCCGTACGAGCACATCTATTCACCTTTTTAGATTCCATTTTTCTTGTAAGTGCATATTTTTTTATCTACTTTCTAGATCTGAAGTTAGATTCTAGGGTTGTGTAGACAAATTTCTCACTTTCAAAATTAGGCTTTCTTTGGCATTGTAATGCTTTGATTCTTTTTAGAATTGTTGTAAAACTAAGCTACAGTGCTTAAGTGATAGATTTAAGCCTTATAAGGTAGTTGTAAAAGCCAAATCAGAAAGTCCACTTTGTTCATTTTTGACAAGTGGCTCATTGTAAACACACTACTTATAAAGTGCCAAAGCATCTTTTTTGGGGGGGTCTTTTGATTGAGTGAAAAGGGGGGGTGTGTACTATGTTTTTTGTGTCTCTCTTTTATGCTCTTTTCATTTCTGCATCATGGGTTTTAAATGTCCTCCTTTAACTTCACACAACTATTCTACATGGAAAGATATTGCATGGAGTAGATTAATGGAAAAAGGATATAGTTTGTATGTTGATGGTACAATTACCAAATCAATTGATGCTAAAGAACTCATTGATTGGACAAGTCAAGATCGAAAAGCTTTAGGTGTAATTAGTAGTTGTGTACATAGCGATCTTCTCTTCCACATTAAAAATTATTCAAAATCTAAGGAAGCTTGGGACAAACTTGAACAGTTGTATGGTAAAGTGGATGAAGAAAAGGGATTTTAGATTGAGGATGATCTACTTCTCTTAGATCCTAAAAATTATGACATAATTTAGGATTATATCATCAAATTTAATGAGTATAGGGCACTTCTAAATGATTTTGGAAATCCCATGAAGGATGATAGGTTGATACATCACATCCTGAAGAAGCTACCTTCTGAGTACGCTAACTTTGTTTCGAGTTTTAATACTCACAAGTTGACCATGCGATCTGCTTACCAGAAGCCTTCCTTTGATGGATTTGTAGACATGTTGATTGTTGAACAATCTCACTTGGTGGATTTTGGACTTCTCAAGTCATCTAAGACCAAAGCGGTAGTAGCTAGTGATGATCACAAATCTAGTCAATGGGGAAAAAGCAACAACAAGAAGAAGCAGTGGAAGCAGAAAACACAATTTGAGACACAACATGACTCCTCTCAATAAGGCAATTCTTCTTCAAACAAGAAAGGAACTAATGACAAGAAGGACAAACTCTTTTGTACATACTGTAAAAAGCCAAATCATGATGAGCATCATTGCAAGACCAAAAGAATCGATGAGTTAGAAAATCTACTCAAGAAAAATAAGATTCAAGTGCCAAGTACTTCCAAGGATTCTACTCTTAACTCTTCAAAGGGTAAAGGTCAAGCACTTATGGCCAACTCAAATTCTTCTTCAAAATGGATACTTGACTCAGGTGCCTCTTACCACATGGGTTCTTCAAAGCAAGACTTTTCTTCATTGAAGCAGTCACAGGTGGCACACATCTTCGTGGGAGATGATACTAAAATGGAAGTTGAAGGGAAAGGACATGTTGAAATGGAAGATGGGGAATTCAAAGATGTACTCTATGTTCCAAATCTAAGCTCTAATCTCCTTTCAGTTTACCAAATCACTCACCTTGGAGATGGTCATAAGGTTGAGTTCCTTCCCGATTCAATGATGGTGCGAAGTCTAAAAGATGATTCATTGGTAGCAGTTGGGAAAGTCAATGATGAAAGGAGGCTTTATTCCTTCTCCCATTTTGTGCCTAAGAGTTCTTCTCAAGCCTTGTTAACTCACTCTAATTCAAACAACAACCTATGGCATGAGCAGTTTGGTCACCTTGACTTCCACTCTCTTCAGCAACTTTGCTCAAAACACATGGTCAAAGGTCTACCCAAAATCAACTTTTCCAAGGGGGAGTGTTCATCTTGTTCAGTGGATATGCATCTCAAGGAGAAGTATGATAAAGGGAAGTCTTCTCGAGCTCTATTTGTTCTTCAGCTAGTTCACATGGTATTAGCAGGATTGTTTTTAGTGACTTCAGTCAGCCAAGGCTGCTACATACTTGCATTTGTTGATGAATTTTCAAGATTCACTTGGGTCTTCTTTCTTCATCACAAGAATGAATTAGTTCACAAACTTCAAGAATTCAAGACTCATGTTGAACGCAAGTCAAGGAAAGAAATCAAAGTATTAAGGGTGGAAAATAAGAATAGATATATTGACAGGAAACTTAAGAACTTTTGCAAAATTGAGGGGATTGATCTTCAGAACTCACCAGCATTCAGTCCGCACAAGATAGATGTTGTAGCTATGAGGATTAGGACTCTCAAGACCATGGCAAGTTGCATGATAAAGGCCAAGTCTCTTGATCCTACACTTGAAGTTGAAGCCATTAGTAGTGCTACTCACATACTTAACAGGTCTCCTCATCCAGCCTTAGATGGAAAGACTCCTTTTGAGGCATGGTGCGGTAGAAAACCAGTTGTGAGTCACCTTAGAGTCTTTGATTGTCCAGCATGGGCAAACCTTTCTTCCAGGTTTTGCAAGACACCATCACCTAGGCCTTGTACCTTTATTGGTAATGAAGACAATGCAAAGGCTTACAGACTTATGGATCCAGAGACTAATGAGATTTTTGTGGAGAAGGATGTTCACTTTGAGGAAAGTTCTCCAAGCTTATCCTCTACTCCTCTTCACACTTCATACATAGTGGAAACTGATAGTGACACCAGCGATAGTGCTTCAACAGGTTCAGATATGTGGGGTTCTGTCGACAGTTGTAGTGAGAGGTCACATCAGTCCAATCCACATGCATATATTACCACAGTGAAAGGTCCATCTCAGCATGGTACATCTCATCTTCTAGCTCTAGCTTCATTTGACTTGGGAGATAGACTTGAGGACACACATGTTCTCATTGATGATGATACTTCTATAGTTGGTGCGAGGGCTCACTCTGACCCTCATGTCCATTCTCTACATGATCAATCTGCACAAGTTGGCATGATTGTGGATCCTTATGAATAGCAATTAGTGGAGGGCTCTTTGTCAGTAGAGGAGATAGATGGTTCAGTGGAATAGGTTCAACAGATATCCTTGCTAGATTTGCATTCATTCTTTTCAGCACAGTTGGAAGGGGTGAACTTCAGCATCAGCACAGGGATACTTGAGCAGGTTTCAGGGCCAACACACATCTTTAAGACTATACCTTGGGCATTGTTTCTTCCTAATGGGAGGAACACCATTCTGCATTCATGGACCAACTTCTTCATTGGAGGATTCTTCACTTGTTGGCATTATTCTTTTGGGGGGGAGCCTATTCTGTCTCTCTTCCTTCTTTTATTCTCTTTTGTATATATTGGATGTATGTCATAATGGGGGGGTCTTGATTACTCCATCCATCGATGCATCCTCTTTCATCTCTCTTTTTGGGGGAGGGTTTTTCCCATGAGGTTTTCTCTCTTTCCTCGCTTTATGGGAGATTGCATTACATTTTCATTATGTACATGGGTACCTAACATGGCCTAGTAGTTGGGACCCATTATGCATCTTCATCCTAGTTCGTAAGCTTAAGGGCATTCCCCTAGGTTGCACTTAAGGGGGGGTGTTGGTGTAAATTAGTAGTTTACTATTTACACTTACTTAAGTTTACTTAGGTTAATGCATTATTTAATTATATTGCATTATTTTATTATTTTTATTTGTGAGACACTTAGGAGTTTGCACACCTTGTGATTTTTCATGTTGGCAGACCAAGAGTACACACCTTTATTTGAGCGCATGGTGTCTACAACACTATTTTGCATGTCCCACCCTTCTAGGCTTATCCTCTCATCACCACACTTACTTTCGTGCTTAATGGAGGATAATCCATATCTGGTGGACATGTGCTTGGTTGTGTGACACTTCATGGTGCTAACTTCTATGCATTCTAGAAGCTCTCTTGTAGCCTTTATATTCAGGCACTCCTAGTATACTCTAGAGTATCAAGTATTGAATACATTGTTATTCTGATCATACTCTCTCCATTTTTGGTCTACAGTTGTGCTTGTGTTTGAGTTCTTAGTTCTTGGGTGAATTTTTCCCTTAGGCAAATTCTTACAATGTCCATCCTCCCCTGTAGCCTCCTCCTCTCTAAAACCATCACCTTGAGTCACCCCTCTAACCACCCTACCTCCATCTACAATCCCCCTAGCTTAATCTTAACTCAATCCAGTTGTCCTTATGTAACATCACACTACCACCAAAACTGATCTCACTCTATCCTGAGCTAGTCCCTCTCTCTCTCTCTCTATATATATATATATATATATATATATATCTCACAACAATTGGCTTATGGTGTCACATGTCTATTGTAGTGATGCATGCTTTGCTACTAACCCTCTATCATCCCCTGCTCTTGAGGATGACCCTCCTCCTTCTCCACCACAAACTAGCCACTAGGCCTCTTATTTGCCTTGTCCCTCTAGCCTCCCCTCTGCCTTCCTCCTATCTTCCCTCCTCCTCCCTCTATCTCTTCCTTTATGGTGCCTCCCCCTGCACTATGATCTCTGCCTATTGCCTCAACCCCCTCACCTCATATCTCCCTCTCCTCACTTCTTAGGTGATCTCCCCTACCACCACAGCTACCTTCATTACCTATGCCTTTTAACCTAGACTTGGATGCTAGAACTAGTCCTTATAGTCCTAAGTAGACCCTACTTCCACCCCACCAAACCAGTCACAATCTTGAGGTGCTAGATCTCACCATGCCTACAACAAACCCTCTCTCTATAGAGGTGGCTTGAACAGTGTCACAAACTCTTTAGTCACTCTCTAGTACTAGATTGGATCCCTTAGTACAACTTGTGGCCATCCAAACTACCACAACTCTCTATTCAGTTGATACTACTTAGCTATATACTCCCATCAACCAAAAAAAATTTCAATGATATAGTATAAGGTATTTTTTGCCTCTCCTCTACCCATGTATGATCTCCATTTCACTGTCTGTATCTCATCGAACTAGACTCACCAGTAGTCTACATCCTTTGTATGGTGGTATGTACGAGGATCACCTTAACTATATACCATAGGCTCCTTTAGTTTCATATATCTCCTCCCAATCATCCTAAATGATGCTATATGCTCCTACACCCACACTTGAAGAAGGGTCAGAAAGCCCACACTCCTCCCCTAATGGTGTCCTCCTCCCTATTACAGTATTTGATGAAGGTCCCGATATAGCTCGACCAACATCAATAAGCCTCATGTAGCTAGGACTCCATCATCCATGATCTAAATAATCATCAATATCATTGTTAGTGTCACATGTGTACCACCTATGTCTGGGAAAATATACCCTGACACTAGTCCACACACATAAAAATATATTCATCGATATGTGACCACCCAATCTAAGTGGTCGTCCAAAGAAAATTGACCCTTCTAGATTCAAAACTAGACTCCATGCCACACCAATCATTGCACATACCTCTCTCCTATGACCTTGCTTGTTTCCATCACCAGTGTGCCCTACACTAGTAATTAGAAGATCTTGTAGACATCCTCCAAAGTAATAGTCATCTCTCCTATCGATAGATGAAATGTAAGGGTCTCACTATGTCAATGCTCACACAACACTTTCACCATTGCCATATAGGTGTGAGTATGAGGTAACCTTGCTAGGTATCCTAGATTGATGGCATTAATCCTCATCAAGTTAGTTAGTGTGAACTTCTCCCTAGCACATAGCATTGTCGTACATCACTCTCGTGACACTAATGCATCAAGTAACCACTGCATCTAGCAAACAAACAGTAATGTAAGTTCTCAGTTCCTCTTAAAAATCTCTCAACCTATGTTTCCCCATCCTCCCTTTTCACTCTTTAAACCTAATCATGTTCTTGCATTCTCGTGAATGGGAATGCATTCCTACAACCCCTCTCCATCCTAGTTTTCACATAGAAGAACATTTTAGTAGGAAAGTGGCTCACCTTTCCTACCCCTAGTCAAACCCTTACCCATGCTCCTGCAACCCCACCCAGACCCCATATTTTTATAGCTATAGATTATAGCAAAAATGCTTCTACCCTTTCTATTGTAGGAGCATCCTAGCCATTATGTTATCCCTCTGACACTGTTAGACATTGATGAGTTGTAGCAATTACTGAGTTCCAGTAAATTTTTATTCATTGCCAAGTTGAGCTTATTCCACATCATGTTAACACTCAAATTCACGTGTTATCCAATCTTGCCACAACAGTATGTGTCAAGTTCCATAGTGTGTGTTGAGCTCTTCTTCATGTGCCGAGTTACTTAGTGTATGTCAAGTGACTCTTCATGTGCTGAGTTATTCTATTTATGCTGAGTGTCAGCATTTTGGATGTGATTTCTATGTTTTTTGTGTGAGCTAACTTACGAGATTTATTTCATTTTTGACATTTATGTTATGATCTTGTCTTGGGATTTGTCCAGACCATTATTGGGTCAACCATGCTATTTTGTAATGTTCTAGAATGATTTATAAGTTGTTTTGGCAAGTATAAATAAAGTATTTAGACTTAGAGTTAGGTAGTTTGTAGAGTGTCTAGAGTAGAATGTGAAAGTTTGGAAAGTTTGTGGCATGTGTGCCTAGAGATGTATAATTTGGAAATGTGGAGTCTTAGCCTGGAGTAGTTTGGAGATAGAGTTTGTATTTGAGTCCATATATTTGTTCTTCTTTGAAAGATGTATTCTTCCTTGTAATGGCCATAACCTGGAAGTTCATACAACTAGGCATGTTGGATGTAAACTTGTTGATATGAATATATGAAGATATTGTCTCTCTGGATCTGAATCTCATTCCTCTTGTTCATTTTCCACTGTGTGTTGTTTTGTTACTTTTTGGATTGCCTCATTTTGGGGTACATCCAGATTTGTGTTGTATCAAGTGGTATCAAAGCTTAGTTGTTCCTGAGTGTGCAAGTAGATCATCGAGGTGTGAGGCAGTTTGTACCAAGACCTTGTTTGGGTGAAAGTTTATCAGAGAAAGGTTTTTGGATTTCAAAAGTCCTAGCTAGTCAATGATTTGGTGTAGGGTTGCAAATCTATGGATTTAGCCTCCACTTGTAGAGGACATGATGTTCGTTATTTGTTTGTATGTGCAAAGATGGTTTGAGGAAGGAGAAATGTTGATCTAGAAATATTAGACATGTTGAGGAAACTTGTGGCCAGTGTAGAAGCTATTGAGTTAGTGCAAGACCGTGGAAGACATCTTGATGATGTCGAGAGAAATGAGTATGATTCTTTTTGTGATGATTTACATGAAAGGATTGGTGATCTGGAAAATTTTTATTTGAGTTGGCATCTGAGAATTAGAAAGAAGGTTTGTTGGCCAGTTAAAGAGATTATGAAGAGAAGAAGATAGACCATGGAAGTACATGATGATTTTGTTGAAATGGAGGAAGTATCTTTTAGTTCTCATGAGTAGATGGATAGATCTGACATGGAAATTGTAGAGCATCTTGTTGTGCACAGTAAGATTGTTGAAGAGGAGAGTTTCACTTATGTTGATAAGGAATTGGATGTTGTTATACATAATGATGTTAATGTTGGAATAGATGTGATTGAGAACTTATTTGTTGATGTCATTGCTAATCTGGAGTTATATGTTCATTCTATTATGAATGATGTTAATTTGGATGTTGCTTGTGCTAAGGAGATGGATTTACTTGTTGGTAATATGGTTAAGGGTTTTAGAGGTGTTATTGATGTGGATTTACATGATGTTTTTGTTGCTGATATGGATATGAACTTATATGTTGTTGCTGAGATGCTGAAGGATACAAATGTTGTTACTAATATGGATTTTCATGATTCTGTTCATCTATATATTGTTAGAAGAATGATATATATATATATATATATATATATATATATATAGTTATGAGTATGGATGACATAGAGTTATTGTTACATGTTCTTGATATGGATTCATTTACTATTGATTTGGTGGAAGACTCCAATATTTTTCTACGATGGATCTAAGTTGTTATATTATTGCTAATTGAGTTTGTGATTTGGATATTTTTGCTGATCTAGATTCATGTATGAGGGTAATGTTATGGATAATGTTGGTGATAAGTTGCAGATGGAGCATTTTGATTTTTAGTTAAATTTGTATAGTGATTGGTTGGATGAGATTTTGATTTTTGAATGGATGAAGCATAGATGGTTGATTTTTTGATTTGATCTCTTTTCTTTGATGGAGTGGAAACCTTTTGTGAAGATGAAGCTGAGTACATAATTTTCTTTCAGAAGTAAAATGTGGGACACATTTTTCTAGTTACCTGGGGAGTCTGATGCAAGGGCCTCTGAGGTCTTTTCTATTAACCTCAGTAGTCTGATGAAGGAGCATCCTAGCCATTGTATTATCCCTCTGATTCTATTAGACATTTTCGAGTTGCAGAAATTATCGAGTGCCAGTAAATTTTTAGTCATTGCTAAGTTGAGGATATCCCATGTCATGTTAACACTCAGGTTCACATATTATCCCATCTCACCACCACAGTGTGTGTCGAGTTCCACAATGTGTGTGAAGCTCTTCTTCATGTGCCAAGTTATTCTTGATGTGATAAGTTACCTAGTGTATTCCAAGTGACTCTTCATGTGCTGAGTTCTCTTATTTATGTCAAGTGTTAGCATTTTGGACATGATTTTTACATTTTCTGTGCGAGCCAACTTGCGAGATTTATCTTGTTTGTAACATTTATGTTAAGATCTTTTCTTAGGATTTTTCTTGACCATTATTGGGTTGGCCTTGCTATTTTGTAATGTTCTAGAATGATTTGTAAGTCATTTTGGAAATTATAAATAAAGTATTTAGGCTTAGAGTTAGGCAATTTTTAGAGTGTCTGGAGTAGAATGCAAAAGTTTGGAAAGTTTGTGGCATATGTGCTTGGAGATGTAGAATTTGGAAGTGTGGAGTCTTAGCCTAGAGTAGTTTGGAGATAGAGTTTATATTTGAGTTTGGAGATCCATTCTTCTTTGAAAGATGTATTCTTCTTTGTAATGACCATAACCTAGAAGGTTGTATGGTTGGGCATGTTGGATGTAAACTTCTTGATATGAACATATGAAGATATTGTCTCTATAGATTTCAATCTCATTCCTCTTGTTCATTTTTCATTGTGTGTTGTTTTGTTAGTTTTTGGATTACCTCATTTTGGGGTACATCCAAATTCATGCTGCATCACTTTCAACCCTCCTAGTCAGCCTTACCATGTTCCTCCTTTGACTTTTCCTATCCCACACTTAGCTCGTGAGATCACATTCTCGCTAATAGGAACAATTTTCTAGAATCAAACTCACTAACCCATGAGAGATGTCAATCGGATTTGATTTCCCATAAAAATAGCTTCCACCCCTAATTTTACCCTTTTCCCTTGGTCATTTTGTAGCATCATTGTCATGTTGATCCCTATCATAATCCTATTGGATCCATTCCTATGGGACCACATTTTCATAACTTTAGAAACTCTATGAAATGAAAAACAAAATTCAAAAGCAAAAATTTATAGAGCCTCCCCATCAATCTAGTGCCTGGCATGCCTGCACTTGCCATACCACAACTATCTGATGCTTTGGTTGTCCTTGCATAGCCATTACGTCCTCCAACTTAGAGCTCAAAAATTGCAATATGTCATCATCAATATGAGAGAAAATAATCCTTTTTGGCTCTCCTAGACCCTCTTATAGGCCCCTATGGTTCACTACTTCCCTCTTTGACACTCCAGTAACCACCTTTTCCTCCATCCCTATTATTTTGCAATTTAATTGTAATTTTTACACTTTCTTAGTCCTTATGCATCCTCTTGCTCACCCTAGCTTGTTGTACCTTTTCAAGTCATCATGGAGCTTTGTCTTCTCTCCCTAGTACCTTCTTGAGGGGGCATCATGTAGTCTAGGTTCTCCCCTTCTACTCATGACTGGGCTAACTCTATTGCTTTAAACAAATATTCTTTGCATTGTTTATATTTGAACTCCTTTGAAATAGTGTTGTCTCAACACTATGTCAAAGAGAAGCAAGATGTAGACACCTAAATCTAATTACATCACTAAGTAATCTTATTTAGTCATCTTCTAAGACATTATTGATTAAATATTTTATATTTAATTAATTAATCATCATGCCCTAGTTAATTAATCTATTTAATTAACTATAGTCCAATTGATAAAATTAAATGACAACCCATAATTAGTTTATCAATTAAATCTCTATTCCTCTATTAAATTAAATAAATGCATAAATCTATTTATTTTAATCTCACATCCCCATTTATTAAATAAATCATTTAATAAATTAAATCCCAAAACCCTAAACCATCCCTAAACCCTATCATCACCTAAATCCAACCCATTCACCCATGCTAACCCCACTTAGCCAACTAATTAACCTATCTCATTAAGTCCCAACTCACTTGCCTCATATTCCCCTCCTAAACAAGTACATAACTTTAAACATGGGTTAAGACTTTCTAACCCAAACCAAAGGCAAAGTTCTTTCCTCATCCTCTTACATTCCTATTCAAGAGCATTAATGGCTCTTACATGCCTTAATGGCCCTTAAATGCCTCTTACATCCTTCTTCCACACTCCTCCCTCATAACTCTCTTTGACCCTCCACTTTGACCATCCAATCCCCTTGTGACACCTTGCACAAAGCTAGGGCTTTGAAGAAGCACAATCCATGTGCTCCCCCTTCCTTGTATCCTAGCCCTCCCTCATGCTTCCTCTCTCCTTGCATCTTGGCCCTCCATCTCACTACCATGTAGCCTATAAATTGGATCGTTCCCATCTCATAATATATCCACCTTTAATGCAAACTTATAGTGCTCCATTAGCCACGACAACATACCCATTATATGCTTACCATGTTAAAATCCACCTACACCTCCATTTCTAAATCCTTCATACATTTCCATGCTTGACCACAAACCCATCACTTGAAGCTTGAGCACATTTGAGCATGCATCCCTCATTGCTGGACACATCGAAACACCAAGATCACACTCAGGGAGATTACCATTCTGGGTTTACCTGTCTATATAGTGTCTCCTTTGTCTAATCATACATATTGCTAGTTAATTTAGTTTGTGAATGTTAGACTAGTTTTTGATAGTCTTAGCACACTAGATTTTATAGCTCTACAAATGGTAGATTGAACTAGTAAACCATTTGGGAAAATGAGAGAAGACAAGTTTTATTACCTTTAATAGAAGAGTCTAAGGGTGAGAATTGTACCACTATTAGAGTTTTATTGATTGAAGGAAATCAGTTTCTAAAGGATTTGAGGAAGGAAGGAATGTGTTATTCTTTAATCCGTAGTAGACTTGAAAAGGGAACTAAGTATGAACAACCACAAGAAGTCAATGAATCATTGTCATAATTTAAGGATATTATTTTAGATAATTTACCTAAAGGATTAGCTCCACCTAGAAGTATAATCATTGCATGGACCTAATACCAAGAGCTAGATTTCCTAGGAAAGAACCACACTAGTTAACACCTACACAAAATGAAGAATTGAATAGACAAGTTCAAGAGATATTTAAAAAAGGTTTGATTAGAAAAAAAATTGAGTCCATGTGTAATACTAGTTGTGTTGGCCCCTAAGAAGAAGGGAGAATGGAATATGTGTACTGATTCTAGATCTATAAAAAAGATCACAATAAAATATCAATTTCCTTTACCACAGATGGATGACATTATGGATTATTTGAGTGAAGCAAGATATTTTGCCAAGATTGACTTGAAGAGTGGCTATCATCATGTTCAAATCAGATAAGTAGATTAATGGAAGACTTCTTTCATGATAGGTGAAGGTTTTTATGAGTGGTTGGTTAAGAATTTTTAATTGATTAATGCACCTAGTACTTTCATGAGGCTAATGAAAAAAGAAGAAGAGATTCTTAGATAAGTTTGTGATTGTTTATCTAATGATGTTCTAATATTAAGTAAGAGAAAATCATATCATTTGTTATATTTAAGGAAGGTATTATAGAGGTTGAAAGAGGAAAAGCTATTGTTTAACTTGAAGAAGTGTTCTTTCATGAAAAGGAGATTATTTATCTAGGTTTTATTGTTTCGAGTGATGGTTTTAAGATGGACCCTAAGATGGTTAATATTATTCTAGATTGGGCTACACCTAAGTGTTGGTGAAGTTAGATATTTCCATGGATTGGCTAGTTTCTACAAGAAATTTTTCATGAATCTCAATTAAGTTTGTAATGCTATGATAGAAACAATGAAGGGTGAGAAAACGAAACTCAAGTGGACACATGGAGCTGATAGGAGTTTTGATAATTTGAAGAAAAAGGTAGTTGAATAACCTATGCTAGGTTTACCTTATTTCACTAAAGTATTTCAAGTTGATTTTGATGCAAGTGTGATGCAATTGGAGCCGTATTGAGTTAGGAAGGTAGATATGTTTCTTTGTACAATGAGAAGTTTTGATTAAGTAAAAATAGGTTTTAAAGGACCTGGAACCTTTTACATAGGAACATAACAACAAGATTGGAGAAGCCTAGAAGAACTGTGCATCAGCACCTAAGAACATAACTAACTAAGAGAAGAAGCCTTAAAGCAACCAACAAGAAAAGATAGCAAAAAGAAAGTGAAAAGACATCACAAAGACAACTACAAGCTCTTCAGTAAATCAGCTGTCTAGTGTGCAAGGATATTCATGTTATCCATAGAAGCCTTTAGATCATCCATTTCTTTGGCTTCCATGACCTTAATATTTTTTGAGTTAGCCCTCATACACTTTTTGGGTCTGTGGTCATATTTCATGTCCTTGGAGTGTTGACCTTTCCCATGTTCAAATTTGTTTAGCATAGTATTAAAGTTGTCCACCACAGCCTTCAAAATAGAACAATTCTGGACAACAAGTTTCTTAAGCGTCTTCTCCATATTGACCACTATCTTATCCATACCATCCAACCTTTTCTAGAAATATTTAATTAGCTGATCCAAAGCTTTATTCTTAGCTTCTAGGGGTGGAACCCATTTCATAAGATTCTTAACCTCTTCAACATTACCAGTCACCTCAAAAAGTCTATCAATATGTTGTTCTAGACTTCTCTCCCCTCTAGTAGTTTTTCTAAGCTGATCAAACTCTCCTGAAATGTCCTACATCTGCTACTTAAAACTACTAATTTATTTCTTCATTAGCCCCAGATTACCAAAGATCCCTTTCATATAACCCTAGTCATCATTGTCCTTGTTATGAATTAGGTAATCCTCATCCCTACCCTAATTGTCTCTTTCATTATTCACCTCCTTAGGCCCTTTATTAGTAGCCTTCCCTTGAGAAAACACATTCTTCCCTTCTTGCTTCATTCTCTTAATCAAAGGTTCATCATCAAAAGGTATGTTTGCAACCCTATCTATATTCTTTCTCTTGTTTCTTGTAACAATACCATAAATTCTTTTTTTTCCATTAACCTCCTCAAACTCCTCTTCAAACTCTATATCCATCTCAGAATCGACCTCCTTAATCTTCCTTTTCTTCCTAGATGAGCTCCCAAGATCAATATTTTTCCTCTTCTTATCCTCTATCTCAGTTAGCTCATCCTCTATATCCTCATTAAAGCCCTCATTATGTTCACTCCCCTCAGTCTCACACTCCAAAGTTTTTTTCCTATAATAGGGTCTGTCCACTTTTTAGATTTGAGAATGTTCATAACTAAAACTATTAAGCCCTCATGGTAGGCATGGTCACCCTCAAGATTGTTATGAATAGCTAAAATTGTATTACCCAATGATTTCTTGAGCTAGGAGGGGAGAGTAAGCCTAACCCTATGTCTAAAGTGGTTTACCAACATAAAATGGTACCCAAATATCTTAGTAAGGAAGAAATCTAGAGTTACGTATTCAATCAACAAAAACATGATAAACCTCCAAGGAAGAGAAATGGAACTAGAGATAAAATAAGAATTACCAATTTTAATACTCTTTAGCCATATCCGTGAATTCTTCCATATCCCAATTAGAAAGCTTTCTATCCCTATAGAAATTGATCCCCTCTGTATCAAGACCTGTAGCTTCCACAATAATGTCCTATATAACCTCCATTCTTTGATTACCCACCAAAACACTACCATCCTTCTAGGTCTTGATAAATTAGCAAGTAATGGAAGGGTTGCTACCCTTTAACTTCTCAATGAAGCTCATGAAATTCTCTTGTTCCAAAATTTCCAAAATATTCATCTTCTTCTTCTAGTCCTTCTGGCTAGCTGGCTTGACCCTGTTTCTCCTACCTCCCACCTTCTTCAAGCTTTAGTAGAGTCTTACAATCTTAGCAAAAAAAAAATAGAAAGAAAAACCTAGTATCGATATCACAGCAAAGGTTTTTGTTAAATAAACAAACTCACAATCTATTTGGTAATCAATTAATTCTCTCTTCAAAACCAATCATAACCCACCACTCTCCAATCCTACCCAAATCATAATTAATCCTTATTTCCATGTTCATAATTAATAAATTTTTTTTGCAGACTTCTAACCTTTTCATACTCAATCAAGGATAGCCCATTGGTAGGAATATTATCACCATGATTCTAAATCAACTTATCATGACTTTCACATGCCACATTCATAGTCAGCAACATGGTTTGTTTCTATATAGCAATGAGTGATAACACAATTATTAAACAAGTTAATTAAATAAATAGCCTTGCATATAATATTAACCTTGGGGGTCATTCCTTTAAAGCAAGCTTTAGCCCAACAAGGCATCTAATAGTCTTCAAAATCATTATCATACAAAGAAAAAATAGAGAATATCCCATTGGGGTTAAACTTCCATATTAAAAAATCCTCCTCTTCAACTAAAAAGATAACATTCAGAATTTTGTTGAGACCATTAAGATTATTATCCACTCTATTGAGGTTTACCCAATTATCCTCTTCCCAATAATAAGCAACATAATTTCCTAAAAGATACTTGCATTGATCC
Source organism: Cupressus sempervirens (assembly GCA_028749045.1). NCBI lineage: Eukaryota > Viridiplantae > Streptophyta > Pinopsida > Cupressales > Cupressaceae > Cupressus > Cupressus sempervirens. The sequence goes on from CM053792.1 coordinate 294,636,059, forward strand.
ATAAAGCCATTCCACCTCTGATTAGAACTGAGGGTATGATCAAGAATCCAATTATCATCCCAAAAATGAATAGTCCTACCATTTCTAGCCTTCCATCTAACCCCTTTATCATAATCTACTTATTTTTCTAAGCCTACTTCTAGATCACAAAACCTCCTTGAGAAGGCTCATTACTCAAGAAGAAATTAAACCCTTAATTCTCCCTGTTATATTTATCATTACATATGTCTCTCCATTCTCCCTCCTCTTGATGTCACCACCATATAATCTTGGCAAGTAAAGAGTCATTCATAGTTATAAACCTTCTTAGTCCTAGTCCTCCTTTGTTTATTGGCATGCAAACTTTATCCCAAGTAGTCAAAGCCATTCTTTTCTTCTTTTCTATACCCATCCATAAAAAATGTTTTTGAGTTTTCTCAATGGCCAAAACAAACTTCCTAGGAATCTTAAATACACTTAAAGCATACAAAGGCATATTCTGTAAAGTGGATTTAAGAACAATAACCTTACCAACCTAGCTAAGGAGGGATCCTTTCTAGCTTGCTAACTTTGAGTGGATTTTTTCAATCAAAGAACTCTAGAAGGTCTCAAGAGGGTCAAGACAAAGGGGTAAGCCAGGATAAGAACCTAGAAGGGTACCAACCTCACAACCAATGATTCTTTTGATTAAATAATTTGTCTATTCTCATTAACATTGTTAAAATAAATCACACTTTTATTCTAGTTGATAATCTGACCAGTAGCCTGCCCATAATTCTTAAGAACTTTCTTGATATTTCTTGCATTCCTAATAGAAGCTTCTCCCATAATTATAGAGTCATCCACAAATTTCTGATGAAAGCAAGTAAGATTCTTAGAAGAAGTTCTAAGTCCTATAAATCCCCCCAAAGTAGCCATTTTTTCCACATATCTACCTAAGAATTCAGCCATGAGAATGAATAGGATAGGAGATAGCGGGTCCCCTTGCCTAAACCCATGAGAATCCTAGAAGAAAGGTGTTGGAGAACCATTAACAATAATAGAGAAGGTGGTAGAGGAAACCAACATAAGGGCCAACTCCAAAAATCTTTTATTAAATCCAAAAGCTTCCAACACACATTTAAAAAACTCCCAATCCACCCTATCATAAGCTTTAGATAAGTCAAGATTTAAAAGGAACCCTCTTTCTTGGATTTAGTAAGGGAATGAATATTTGATGCATCATAATGATAGAATCCAAAATCTACCTACTAGAAACAAACCCATTCTATTGTCTCGAAATCATATTGGGTAGGAAAGATAAGATTTTGAGAGTAAGAACTTTGGAGATAACCTTGTAAAAAGAGTTACAAAGACTAATTGGTCTAAAATGATCCACATAGTTAGCACTAGGATTTTTGGGAATCAAAGCCAAAAAGCTACTATTCAACTCCTTCAAAAAAATTTGGGACCCAAAGAACTCTTTAACATCATTAAAAACATCCTCTTGAATGATATGCCAATACTTATGAAAATAGAGGAAGGGGAATCCATCCGGTCTAGGAGATTTTTCTTCCTCAAAGGAAAAAACTACCTTGGTAATTTCTTCATTGGTGGGAATGGTAGTAAGTTTTTTATTCTTCATCAGAAATGCATTTTGGTATACAGTCCAAAAACACCTTTTGCTTATCCTTATTTAGGCTGGGATCAACCTCCAACAAATTACTAAAAATAATTCATGGCTTTTCTTTTAATAGCTTCATCATCATCAGTAGAAACCTCATGAACATTAAGCCCAAAAATATTATTAACCATTCTATGTTTCAAAGTAGTCATATGAAAATATTTAGTATTTTGATCCCCCTCACTCAAAAAAACTTTTCTAGACCATTGTCTCCAATACATCTCCTCATTAGTAATTATATCACGCATCTCTATTAGTTTCAAATCTTCCTCCTTCCTAGACACATTCTCATAGCCCTCAACCTGGATGTTGTCCTAAAGCTCTTTTAGTTCCTCAAGAATCCTCCTTTTGCTATCAAAGATGTTCCCAAAGGTTTCCTTGTTCCATCTTTTTATATTCTTTTTAACATTTCTCAACTTTTTAGCAACTTTAAACATAGTTGTTCCCTCCACATGAATACCCCACCAATCCTTAATAAGGTTTTCTAGCCTAGGATGGAGAATCCACATCTTCTCAAATCTAAACAAATAGTTCTTGATAGATATGGGTTCAACCAAAAGAAAAATGGGGTAGTGTTTCGAGCCCACTCTCACATGAGCTAAAAAGGGGCATTTGTACTTCAAAAACCAATCATTACTAATAAGGGCTCTATCCAACCTCACTTGAATAAGGTCATTTCTTGTCCTTCTATTAGTCCAAGTATAGTCAATCCCATGCAAATCCATGTCATGCAAAAGATGACTATCAATAAACTCCATCAGCTCCAATCTGCTATCCAATTTGGTTTGATTGCCTCCCATCTTCTTGTTCTCTTTTAGAGGTGTATTGAAGTTACCCATAAGATCCAATTATCATCCACAACATTATTTCTTTGATTAGAGAGAGCATCCCAAAGAGCCTTCCTACTATTTAGAATTAGGAGCATAAATATTAGTGAAAACCAAAAAGGTGCCATCCTTAGCATTAGAAAATCTAACATTCATCATATTTCTATTATGAGAGATAAGTTCCCCACAAATATATCTATCATTCCAAAAAAATTCCATACCACTTGAGGCCCCATCAGCATCACCCCCAAGAACCTTACCACTTTTAAACACCAAAAGACCTTCAAATTTATTTGAATGATGCTAAAAAGAGATATTTAATTTATGGTCAACAATTATATGTTATTATTCAATCTTTAAATAAATGGAGAAATTATTTGATTCTGAAGGAAGTTGTGTTGTGCACCGATCATAAGGCTTTACAATCTTTGGGTAGTTAAAATAAATTTAATCAAAGACACATAAAGTGGGTTTCATGTGCAAAATTTTATTTTTGTGTTGTAGCATAGGAGTGGATAGTCTAATAAAGTTGTTGATGTAATGGGTATGAGAAGTGATTTTATGACTAAAATGAGAGTGTAAGTGCTTTTTTTTGAAGATTTCAAACCTTGTATGAAACTGATCCATACTATGCAAAACCTTGGAAAGCTTGTTAGATGGCAATGATAAGTAATTAAGGTAAGTGGGTTGATTATCTCATTTAGGAAGCTATGTTGCTTAAGGGTATTCAATTGTGTATACCTAGATATCCCATGAGAGAGAACATTGTTAAAATGAATGTTGTTGGTATTCCAATGGGGGAGTATCGTAGAATTGTTAGAGAGGTGAGAGAATGATTATATGTTGCATTCGTGATAGTATTTTTCATTGATGAGAACATACTAGTTATTTTGTGAAGATTGACAAAGCAACAAACTTAGTTTGGTTTCATGAGAATCAAGGAATGTTGAGCTTATGTACAATTGGGGAGTTTTTCTAAAGAGAATCCTAATGTTATTGTTAAGAGTTCATGCAGAAATATAAATAAAATACAAAGTTATTTGATATTTATTGAAGACAGTGATTAGATAGAGTTCTTTGTGGCACATACTAATATTTAGATTAAATCCCCCAGTGGTTTCTATAGTGTTTCCTAAGGGGTCTAAGGACCCCTTGGCACACATAATACAATTAAAAAAATTAAAGGGGTCATAATGTACCCAATGAGTCATTTGATTGCATGATTTGTGTCTTAAGGGGTCCAAGGTTCCTTTAGCACATATATAATGGTTTGAATGAGTCAAATTGTGTCTTTGGGCTCCCTATTACCCCTTTTTAACATTTGATCATATAATATGTATCTTAAAGGGTTTGAGGACCCCTTAGTACACATATAATGGTTCAAATGGGTCAAAAGGTATCATAGGCTACCCTCTTACCCCTATTGTCTTATTTGATAACATAATGTGTGTCTTCAAGGATTTAAGAACCCCTTAGCACACATACAATGGTTCAAATCGATCAAAAGGTGTCATAGGATACTCTATGACACCTTTTGACCCATTTGACTACATAATATGTGTCTTAAGGTGATGAAGGGTGTTCCCCTTAATACCAAAAACATATAATAGAAACAAACAAATAAAAACAATTGGCAAGAACAAAATATGGGCTTCTTATTATCACCACAAATGTAGAATTATAGAATTTTGAAATACAATATGTAAACCCACCTGGGCACCTTCCTTATAATATTTTGCAACAAAAAGCTATGAATTATCACCTAGAGCTATCATAGATAATGTACAAGCATTCCTTAAATAGGCATTTTTAAACCACTTGGAAAGTTTCTAGACATCAACCCCTAACTCTTGAGATAGACCAACTCTAAATTACATATAGAGTTTGACACTTATTTTGGAAATTTTGGTTGATCCAACTTGGAAGACCATAACTTTTAAACTATTTCTCTAATTTTCTATTACAATCACTTTTCAAAATCCTCAGCTTTTGATCTATAGGGCTTTGACTAGTGCAAGCTCTAGTTGAGCTCATCTGGGGCCTCTAAAGTCTTCAAAAACACAAGCCTGACATTTTAATACCAAAACTGTATGCCAAAAATCCACAATAAATACATAAATACTGATGATATGTCATTGAGCCTCAACTGGTAGGCTAATATATCAAAGATGAACATATACCTCTAAAATTAGGACATTATGAGCTTGTATGGCTGACTTACTAAGTAGAAAACCTCTCGAAACAATAACTCTACACTAAGACAACCCTTATTCAAGAAACAAGAAGGAAATATTTTTTGGCGATGCAAGATTGCTCTTTCACCCAAGATGATCTTGCATCATAAGGTTCTAAGGAACCCTAAATACATATATAATGGGTCAAAGAGTTTGTTTCTTAAGGGGTCCAAGGAACCCTTTATAACACATATAATGGTTCAAATAGGTCAACAAGGCTTATAGGGTACCCTATGACCTATTTTGACCCATTTTGGGTTAAAAGGGGGTATAAGAACCCCTTAACACACATATAATGGTTTGAATGGGTCAAAAGGAGTCTTAGGGCACTCTATCACCCCTTTGATCCATTCAATCATATAATGTTTGTCCTAAGGGGCCTAAAGACCCCTTAATACATATATAATTGTTCAAATTGGTCAAAGGGTGTCATAGGGTACCCTATGGCCCCTTTTGACCCATTTAATCACATAATGTGTGTTTGAAAGGATCTAAGGATCCCTTAACACACATCTTAATATTACAATGGGTAAAAAATGGTCATTGATTAGTCTATAACCTATTTTGATCCATTCAATCGCATAATGTGTGTCTTGAGGGACCAAGGGACCCCCTAACAAACATACAATTGGTCAATTGGGTCAAAAGTGGTTCTAGGTTACCCTATGACTCCTTTTGACCCATTCAATTAAATAATTCTTTTTTTAAGGGATCCAAGGACCCATTAGCACATATATAATGCTCTAAATGGGTAAAAAGAGGTCACAAGATATATTATAATCCATTTTGACCCATTTGACCATATAATATGTCTAAGGAAAGGCAAGAGAGAGAGGGAGGCAGGGAGAGAGAGAGAGAGAGAGAGAGAGAGAGAGAGAGAGAGAGAGAGAGAGAGAGAGAGAGAGAGAGAGAGCTCAAATTAGCATGACTGTCCCCTAAATTTTATATTTTTCGTATACTTAAATGTCATATTTAATGTATATGATCCTAGTGCTCATATTGACATGAGTGTGCCCTATTTGAAAGGGTTTTCTATTCTATATTTATTGTTGTAGGATTACACACTATTGTGTGTGTGTGTGTGTGTGTGCGGGCGCGCGCGCGCGTGCCCACTATTTAAACTACTATATTTTTATAGCTTGCTAGTGCTATTTGAAAACCACTTTATTTTTCTTAACATACTAGCACTATTGTATCACTTTTTAATGATTTTCCAACACTAAGGATTGGATTTTCCTTGGAGATCCATCCCAAAGGCTTGGTGGCTTCAACTAGGTGTGAGAGGTGTTTTCCTACAAGCATAGCAAAAAATGAATAACTTTTCTTGTGTGCTCTCCATTAGGTTTTTTGTGGTTGAATATCGATAGATCAGGTTACATGACATTGTAGATCTATGTGTTATCTATATAACCATATAATTTATTTTGAATTTAGATTGTTTTAAGCCTTTCAACTATAATTTCTTTTGAACGTATGTACATTTTTATCAAAAATCAACATGTAGCATTTGGAGGTTAGATTTTGGCTCATTCATTTGATTTTGCAACAAGCTAGTGTTTTAGAAACTAGACTCCATTATACACACTTTTAAAAAAACAAGTTTTGATTTTTTATTAGTTCTGAATTATTTTTAGGGGGAGCACACAAATATTTCACATTTTTGGGATTTTTTTTCTTACAAAATTCATAAATATATACATTAAAAAATTACCCAAAAATTATAAGATAAAATACATGGTATTAGCTAACTTTTGACCAGAGTGATTAAAGAATTACCAAAAAAAATAAGGATTTTAGGGGAGCCACAATTCACAATATGTTATATTTTTATTGAAAAAGTGGTACCACTTTTTGTGGCCCCATTTTTTGAAGGCCTTAAAATCCACCATTTTAGAAACAATTAGTAGTTTAGAAAATAGATTTGGAGGACTATGACTTTTATGTTAGTTATATCTTGAAATTTTTAATGTAACTATCTTCAAATTCTCATCATGGTTCATAAATTGTTGATTTTAAAAGAAGAAGAAAAGTGGGATATTAGGGTACCTCAACTTTGTGCACTTACCCTTTTCTAAATTGAGAAATCCTCAAGGCCAACTCAATAAAAAAAATTAAGACTTTGTATAAAGGAAAGATTTTTTCCCTAAGGTAGAATGTAATCTAGTGTGGATATTTGTGTAATGCAAGTATCTGAACTTGTATGTGAGATTCAATGAACCTAATATTGAATGTCTTTTGATCAAAGAAGTGATTGGTGCAGTTGAGGCATAGTAAGCTAACAAAGAGACTGTATTTGGAAAAGAAGTTGTTGTGGATAGTTGTTTACTTGTATTATTCTAAGAAGGATAATACTAAGGCTAATTTGAATGTGTTTGGACAGTGGGTCCTTCTTTCTTCCACAACTCCTAACAAGGTTGGAATCTCCTAACATGGATTCAAAGTCTCCTAGCAGTGACTAATATGTATTGAATGTATTTCATTGACTCCTAAGAGGGTCCATCCTCTTACAAGGAACTTATATGTTAGTACATCATTTTGTGGGTACCATCCCCATCGGGATTTTCCCTTTGATTAAGGATTTCCCTAGTTAAGAAATCTAGTTTTATTGTGTATGGTGATCTTTCTACACTTGTTACATATACTATTTATATTATTGGATTTAATAAGGATATTGAGAATTATTTTAACAACATTATTGATTCACCCCCCTCGCCCCTTTCAATTTTCTTGGTGGACTTTACTTTTAAATAAGCATAATGAAGGAAAATCATAGTGGAGGACTTGTTGGACATTTTGATATTGATAAGAGTGAAAGTTTTATTGGTGAGAAGTACATTTGGCATCAAATTTATAGGGATGTATATAAAATTTTCAAGATTTGTAGAGTTTTTTAGGTTGCCAAAGGAGTTGGTCAAAATGTGGGGTTGTATAAACCATTGTGTTTATCTTGCAAACTTTGAGAAGATATTAGTATGGAATATGTTCTTGGGTTACCTATGACTCATGGGGGTAATGAATTTTTTTTTTTTGAGGTTGATATATTTTCCATGATGGCACATTTCATACAGGTTGCAAGAAGACATCAAATGTAATGCATATAGTTGACTTATTCTTCAAAGAAATGTTGGCATTGCATGGTTTACCAAAGACTATTATTGTAGATAGGGATACTAAGTTTGTGGGCCATTTTTGGAAAAAAATTTGGAAGATGTTGAATATTGCTTTTACATTTAGCTCTACATTTCATCCACATACCAATGGAAAAAAAGAGTTTGTGAACAAGAGTTTTGGTGATTTTGTGAGATGCTTAGATGGAAATAAACAAGGTAATTGGGATTTATTTTAGGCTCAAGATAAGTTTTCTTATAACAATTTAGTAAATAGGACTACTAGTAAGACACCTTTCAAGATTTCTACTAGTATGCATCCTAGAGGGATTACAAATTTAAGGTATAAGTATGAGAAAAAATCTTATGTAGAGGTCATGAAGACTTTGCATGATGAAGTTAAATTTGACTTAGAGCATAGTCATCAGAAGTATAAGGATCTTGCTAATAGAACTATGAGGCATAAGGAGCTTGTAGTAGATGATGAGGTAATGGTATACTTGAGGAAAAATAGATTTCTTATTGGAAAATATGGTAACTTGAAGATAAAGAAATTTGGATTATATAGGATTCTATGGAAATTTGGTAATGGTAATTGTTTTGAAGTTAAGTTGCCTATTGATATGGATATTTTACCAATATTCAAAAAAAATTATTTATATGATTATCATGGGCCTATTGATGATTTATTCATGGAGTTATATTATCCTCAGAACTATATGGATGGAGTTGAGAGGGTCTTGGATAACATAATTGGAAAGAGCACTAGAGGAAAGGATTATTTGGAGTACTTAGTTTGGTGGAAGAATAGACCAATTGAAGATAATTCATGGATTTCTTAGTATAAGTTAGATCATTTTTCTTTCACTAAAGATGGATATAGACCCTAATGTGTACATAAATTCTAAATATCCTTAGGTGTCTCACACAAGAGCATCTAAGGTTCTTGACAATCTTGCATCTTTTATGAATTGGCTTGTTCTTGGGCATTGGTCATCAACTTTTGTGTTCACCAATTTTATTTATCAACATTTATTGTATTTGTCAATCATTGGATTTTGTTAAGTGTTGTTTTATTCTTACATGTGGTTGTTCAAGATTCATTGTGATGATTCTTGGAACATATAAGGACCTACATCTATGATAACATCTTCTTATGTGTTCATGATCCTGGTTGTTGATCTTATCTTTGGGGTTTAACCTATGATATGTAATATGGTTCCTAATCATAGAGAAGCATGAATCTTCTAGGTTGGGTGCTGGACATAATAACCTGGGCAAAATAACCCTAGACACAATAACCCCACCATAATAACCCAAGGACACAATAACCCAGGGTCACAATAATCCATGGTCAAAATAACCCATGGACAAAATAACCCATAGTCATTCTAGATCAAGTTAGTATGCTTAAAAAGGAATTGTGAGGCACCATAGAGGATATTTAGGTCATTTTTTAGACCATGTATCCATTGTATACCCCTAAAATAGCCTTAAAACATCTTTAATATGCTTAAATAACTTATAAAATGGTAAATAATTATAAAAATAAAGAAAAATTCATGGGAATAAGCTAAATAAGAGTTACTATGAAAATATGTAAATAAAAAGGCATTATGAAGAGGCATTAAGAGGATATATAAAGTGGTAAAATTAAGAGCTTAGAGAAGTAAAGGAAGGAAGAAGGGGAGAAGAATGAAGAGTGTGTAGAGTGATAAGAAAAAGAGAAATCAAAATTCATAAAAAAAAAATATTTTTTAATATAATTTTTTAAACATTATATTAAATTTTTCTAGGGGTTTCTATAAAGTATACAAAAATAAATATACTTTTAGGGAATCAAGAAATTCTTCATAATTTTTAATACATACAATGCCTCTTCAATTTTTAACAAGTCAAAAAAATAAGAAATTACTCATTTTAAATGGTTACACATATTTGCTTCATCGAGAAGGTGTCAATAAAATGATCTGGCATTGTGTAGAATATTTTACAAATAAATTTTCAAGTTGGTGCTATACTACAAAACAAACAGAAACTGGTGATATGATTAGTAGTACAAGACATAATCATGCTCCAAAAATTGAGATGATCACTGTCAAATAGAAGTTGAATGAAATGAAAGACATGGCATGCTTGACTCAAGACTTTACAAGAAATAGCATTTCTACTACATGTTCTAATATTTCATTACTAGTAGCAAGAGCAATACCATCAACTAATGCATTATCCAAAATGATTCTAAGGAAATGAATAAAATTTGAAGCAGCACCAGCAAATCCTCAAACATTGAGAGATCTTATCTTACCAATTGAATATACAATTACCAATAGAGGGGAAAAGTTTCTTTATGATGATATTAATGATGAGAATCATTTTCTAATATTCACCACCACACAAAATTTGCAACTACTAAAAGAATCTGAAAATTAGTTTAGTGATGGTACATTTAAAACAATAACAAGTTTTTTTCAGCAGTTGTACACAATTCATGGCTTGAAAAATGATGCAATATTTCCACTTGTGTATATTCTTATGACCAATAAAACAATATCCAATTATACACAAGTACTTGTAAAATTAAAATACTTGAAACCTGATCTAAACCCAAAAACTATACTTATTTATTTTGAATTAGGTTTCAAGGGAGCTATTTCTGAAATTTTTGCAAATATCAATATTTGAGGATGTCTTTTCCATTTCTCTCAGTGCTTGTGGATGAAAGTTCAAGAAGTAGGTCTACAAACACGTTATAGTATTGATGAAGTATTTTCATTTGAGATAAAAAAAAACTAGTTGCATTAGCTTTTGTGCCTCAAATATATGTAATCGATGCATTTGAAATACTTCTACAATCTCCTTATTATATAGAACATGAGGATACTTTTTAACCCATAACTGATTATTTTGAAGACACATGGATTGTAAGACTAACTAGAAGAGACAATAGATGATCACCCAAGTTTCCAATCATTATGTGGAACTATTATTCAAGTATTCAAGATGATCTTCCCAAAACTAATAATTCTATTGAGGGATGGCATAGAGGATTTAGTGAATCGCTTCAATCATCGCATAAATCAATCTGGAGATTCATCAAAGCAATGAAAAAAGAATCAGGTCACCAAGAGAATAAGATAGAGAAATATTTGTTTGGACACACTACACAACCAAGCAGGAAAAAATACCATGAATTCAAAGAAAGACTAAAAATACTAGTTGATGGTTATGACAATAATAATATTTTAGATTATATAAGAGGCATGTTGGAAATCTGATTGAAAAGCTCATTATTGAAGATCAAAGAGGGAGATTGCTGAAAAGAAGGAAGATTGTTGTTAAAAGAATGTTTTCAATCATTGTTTTGTCATTGATGTCAAACCTGCAACTTTTAGGAATGACATTTTCTTATAAGATCCAAGCATTATCACTTAGTTGATTGACGAAGAGGATTTGATCGACAAGATGTAACAAGAGAACCTAACGGAAAGGTTGAGTTATGATGTTGTAATAAAGTGCAAGGATTAGTTAAGACAATGGTTAAATGATGTATTGATAACATACTCAAAGATACTAAAGTTGGTCACACTTAGAAACATTGGAGGAAGAAGTTGTAACAAGGTAAATTGCAAAGCTTAAACTAAGATCATTAGTGGGTATCAAGCAAGTTAGTTGAAGCTGGGAAAATTCTCAGTAGGAGCCAAGTAATAGTAAATTCTAGTGTGTGCCAAGTGATCTTCAAGTGTCAAGTGAAGATAAGGTGCCAAGCATCAAACAATCTTAGTTGGTGCCGAGCATCAGGAAAAACACAGTTGATGTTGAGTAACACAGTATGTGCCGAGCACCAGTATTTCAATAGTGGCGAGCTACTACATTATTTCAAATGATGAAGATTTTCCAAATCTAAGCCAACAAAGTAGTTACTTTGAATTTTATGAATGAGTTGGAAGATAAGGATGATGAGCTGGTGGCACAGAATTCTATGTTAACTATTTTTGAGCAAATTCAAGAGGATTATTCAAGAAGTTTCTAAAGGAAACAAAATATAAATTAGATGTAATGAATCCTATCTAATCCATGCAAATTGAAATTAAAGAATGGAAGAATAAAGCAAGAAAAAGAACTCCAAGACTTCTATTTAAGGATTCATAGACCAAGAAGCAAAGAGCTGCTAATACTGTTGCTATTGAAGAGCCAAATCTGTAAAGTAGTTAGAAGGGTGTCAGGGAGAAGACATCTAAGAGAATGAAGAGCACAAAGGCTCTACTTCTATTAGTGGTCATGAAGAGATGATTGCAATGGTACATTGAGCATGGAGACTTAAGGAGACTAACTTGAAAGGAGGGCAAGCTATCAGAGTTGCAAAGATTGAAGGCTAGGCAAGAGTATGAGTTGAGAATTGATCTGAGATCTACAAGTTAAGTTGTATGTTGTAGTTAAGTCAAGATTTTCTAATACTCTCTAGAAATTGTATTAGATATGAAAATCCTATGGACTTAGGTTGGTTTAATAGACATTTGTAAATCCTTTAATAGGATGGCATTCAAAGTGAATGTTCTAAAGTCCTCTAACTAGGCCCACTTCTATCAAGGTGGTTAAATAGTCTCACAAGGTCACATTTAAGAGTGTGTTGTAAGCCTTTAACAAGGCATCACTTCAAAAGAGTGAGAATTGAGTAGCATGTTATTGGTGGTTTTTCCCAAATTCAGTTTCCACATAAATCATTGTGTCATGTGTTGATTTATAGTAACTTGTTGATTAGAAAAGTTAAAGCTTGGATGAATGAATGATTGAATGGGTTCACTATACTTAGTGAAAAGTTTGAATAGGACACTTGGACCTTGAATAACTAATTCATACCCCCCCCAGTTATTCTAAAGCAATTCTAACAATTGGTATCAAAGCCATCTGCTGATTTAGTTTCAAGGTACTAGAAGCAGGAAGATCAATATGTCCAAGAGAGAAGTTCCCAAGCTCAACAAAGACAACTTTGCTACATGGTAGAGTCTGATGAAATTGCACCTTGGATCAATAGGTGACTATGTAAAAACCTCAATTGAAACAAAACATATAAATCCAATAGAACCTCATACTGCAGATGATTTGAATAAAAAGAAGGAGCACAATCAAGCAATGCTAGAGATTGCCTCTGCACTTAATTATGTAGAATATGATAACATCAAAGATTGTGACATTGCATTCAAGATGTGGAAAGCCTTATAATATATCTATGGAGGAGATTAGAATGTTTAGAGAGAAAAGAGAGAAAGCCTAAGAGGAAAGTTTGATGACATGAAAATTGAGGAGGGTGAAAAAGTTGCTCAATATGCTGCAAGAATGAAAGAAGTGGTAAGTGCAATAAGAAGTCTAGGTGGTCAACTAGAAGATGAAACTATCATCAAAAAATACTTAAGAACTTTGCTCCCCATATATGCTATTAGAGTTTCAACCATCCAAGAGCTAAGGTGTGTACAAGAAAACACACTAACCTTTGAAGGAATAGTGGGAAGACTCACTGCATTTGAGTTGTCGAACTTTGATAACTACAAACCTAAGAACCTTGAATTTGCTTTCAAAGCCAAGATGACAATAAAAGACACTAAGGAGGAGACATCAAGAAAAAAGAGAAGAAAAGGAAAACATGCATCCAATGATAGCAGCACAGATGAGGAAGATGTGGAATAGTTAGAAGAACTACTTTCTAGGACATTCCATAGAGGCAAAGGCAAATTCAAAGGTAATCTCCCTATCATATGTTTCAATTGCAATGAAGTAATTCATATTGTGACAAGATGTAAATAGAAGAACTAAAAAGAAGGAAAAAAGTATAGGAACAAGAGGGAAGATGATAGCAAAGACTACAAAGAGAAAGCCAAGAGATGCTACATTGTTGAAGAAGATTCTGATGAGAATGATGATGAAGTAGTCTATATAGCCATTAAGGATGAATCAAATAAAGATGAAGATTAAGCAATAGCATTGGTTACCTATGTGAACAAGAATGAAAAGTGGATCATAGACAATGGATGCTCACATCACATGATAGGAGATAAAAGTAAGTTCATTACCTTTACTCAATATGATGGAAATAGTGTTAGATTTGGTAATGATGCCCCATGTCAAATCAAAGGAAAAGGTTCTATTAATCTCATAGAGAAAATTTTATGTGATAATGCATACTATGTTGAAGGATTGAATTACAACTTGTTGAGTGTATCACAGTTAGGCAATGTAGGTTGCAAAATTGAATTTGGAAATAAAACTACCAAGATCTATGACACTGATGGAAATCTGATAGGAAAAGGTGAACAAACTAGGAGTAATCTATTTTATCTAGATATGGAAGATGTAACATGTCTTGTTGTTAGACTTGATGATGTGCGGTTGTGGCATAAAAGGCTATGTCATGTTAACTTTGATAATCTGGTCAGCATCAGCAAGAAGAAGAAGGTCAGAGGGTTGCACAAATTGAAGAAACCTGAAAATACAATGTGCAAACAATGTCAACTAGGGAAGATGACTAAGTCTAGTTTCAAAAAAAAAACATACACTTCCAAGGAAGTACTAGAGTTAGTCCATATAGACTTATGTGGTCCAATAGAAGTGCAAAGCTACCTAGGAGATAGATACATAATGCTATTTGTAGATGATTATTCCAAGATGATGACTGCTATGTTTTTAAAGCAAAAATCTGATGCATTTCAAATGTTTAAGTCATATTTGGCTATAGTTGAGAAGGAAACACAAAAGAACCTAAAATGCCTAAGGTCAAAAAGAGAAGGTGAGTTCACACCAAAGGAGCTTGAAATATTCTGCAATGACAAAGGTATCAAAAGGAAAACATCAACACCAAGAACTCCACCATAGAATAGTATTGCTAAAAGAAATAATAGGTCAATGATTGACTATGCTAGAACCTTACCGATGGAGAAAAATGTTGCACTAAAGTACTGGAGAGAAGCTATAAGTACTGCAGTCTACACATTGAATAGAGTTCAAGTCAAGAAAGGTACAAATGTAACACCTTTTGAATTGTGGTATGGTCATTCACCCAATGTTATACATTTCAAAGTATTTGGTTGTAAATGCTATATTCTTAAAGATACTACAAATGGAAAGTTTGATGCTTAAAGTGATGAAGGCATATTCCTTGGATACTCCACTAGAAGCAAGGCATATAAGTGTTTGAATACTAAAACTAACAAGATTTTGGAGAGTGCAAATGTAACTCTTGATGAACATGCAAAAGTTCAAGTTGATGAGTCCAAGAAATTAGAGGATTATATATCCTTTGTATATTTCTATGAAGGAATGACTGCTGAAGACAATGCTGCAAACCAAGTTGGGAATCAACAACAAACTTTAGTATCTGTCAAGTCTCAACCTATGAATGTCAAGTTGTATTAGAAGTTGAGCTGCAGAATGTAGAAAATACACATTCTGACTCTAAAAATAATATACATGAAAGGAATGATGAAATACTAGATAAAGAAGAACAAAATGACTATGAAGCTGAAGGACCAAACATGGAAAGAATGACAGAACCAAGATTAGCCAAGTATGTGAGAAGACATCACCCTGCAGAACAAATCATTGGTGACAAGGATGCCAAACCAATGACAAGGAATAGACTGAGAAATAAATCATGTCTGTTAACTGGTATAAAGCCATGGAAGAGGAGATAGATCAGATTGAAAAGAACAAAATACGATCCCTAGTTCCATGACTAGCTGATAAGAATGTGATTGGTACCAAATGTGTGTTTACAAACAAACTTGATGAGAATGGTGAGATAACAAGAAAAAAAGCTAGATTAGTTTGCAAAGGCTATGCACAAGAAGAAGGACTAGATTATGGGGAAACATTTGCCCCTGTTGCAAGAATAGAAGGAGTAAGAACACTGCTTGCATATGCTGCATACAAAGGTTTCAAAGTGTACCAAATGGATGTGAAGTCTACTTTTATGAATGCTATACTAGAAGTGGAAGTCTACATAGAACAACTAGAGGGATTTGTAGATGAGAAGAACAAAGACATGGTCTACAAACTGCACAAATGGTTTATGGATTAAAGCAAGCACCTAGAGCATGGTATGAGAGACTTCACAAATATCTTGTGAAGATAGGATTTGAGAGAATAGATGACAACAACAACTTGTATATCAAAGTTGAAAAAGGTAAAGACATTTTGATATCATAAATCTTTGTTGATGATATAATATTTGGAGGAAAATATGTTCTTTGCAAAGATTTTGTTGATCAAATGAAACATGAATTTGAGATGTCAATATTTGGAGAAATCAAATTCTTTATTGGATTACAAGTACATCAATTGAAGCATGGCATATTTATGACCCAATCCAAATACATCAAGGAGATACTCAAAAAATTTGGGTTAGAAGAGTCAAAACTGGTTAGCACACCAATGGAAACAAGCCATAAGCTATCCAAGAATCATGAGTTTACTGAAGTGAATCAAACATTGTATAGATAAATGATTGGAAAGTTGCAATATGTTGTACATAGTAGATCAAACATTGTTGGAATAATGGCAAGATTTTTTGCAAATCCAAGAGAAAATCACTTAATTGCAATGAAGAGAATACCAAGGTACCTAAAAGGAACTGATGAATTTGGTTTGTACTACAAGAGAAGTGAAAAGTTTGAACTAAGAGCCTACACTAATGCAGATTGGGGAGGAAACATTGATGATAGAAAAAGCACCAGTGGAGGAGCACTTTTCTTAGGAAAAAGGTCGATTACTTGGACTAGCAAAAAAACAAAGTTGCACCACACAGTGCACTGCTGAAGTTGAATATGTTACAGCTGTTATAAACTACACCAATATTGTATGGATCAAACATTTACTACAAGGTATGAAGGAAGAAGTGACTGATCTTGTGATACTTTATTGTGATAATAAAAGTCCTATAAACATCTCAAAGAATCCTATAATGCATGCTAAAACCAAGCATATTCTAATCAAGTATCACTATGTAAGAGAATTGGTGGAAGACAAACAAGTGAAGATGGAATATGTTAGCTCAAAGGAACAAATTCCTGATATCTTCACAAAAGCACTACCTATAGATGCTTTTGAGTATCTTAGAGGTAAGCTAGGGGTTATACCCCTAGCTAAGGCTACTTGAAGCAAAAGAAAGAGTGCCTTGCATCGAATGAGCTTATTGTTGAAGATTTTACACATTGATGCAAAGGATGTTTACTTTAGGATTCATGCCTAGAGTAATAGAAGTGCTAAAATTCCAAATCAGTCACAAGAAAGGTGACAAAGGGAGAAATTGAATGAACCTGAAAGAGCTACATTTGCATACTAAGATGTTAATATGTCTTTGGCATTGTTGTTAAAGAGAGAGAAATTGTGAGAAATCGATCAACAGGAGAAGTTGACTGAAGTAATCAGAAGTTGATTAGAACAGTAGAAGATGAGCAATACAGAGGGAGAAAGAAAAAGAACAAGGAGACAACAATAAAGAGGGAGAAGTAGAAATTAAGTAATTAGAATAGTAAAGGGAGATGTGAAGTTACAATTTACTTTTATGGCATTTGACTTATTGTTCTAACCTAGTTAACTTGTGGTTAAATAGTTTAGTCTGATGGTTGATCAGTTTCATTTTCCATCAATGCCAAAGAGGGAGATTGTTGAAAAGAAGGAAGATTGTTGTTAAAAGAATGTTTTCAATCATTAATTTTTCTTTGATGTCAAACCTGCTATTTTTAGGAATGACATTTTCTTATAAGATCCAAGTACTATCACTTAGTTGATTGATGAAGAGGATTTGATTAGCAAGATGTAACAAGAGAACCTAAGGGAAAGGTTGAGTTATGATGTTGTAATAAAGTGCAAGGATCAGTTAAGACAATGGTTAAATAATGTATTAATAACATACTCAAAGATACAGAGGTTGGTCACACTTAGAAACATTGGAGGAAGAAGCTGTAACAAGGTAAACTGCAAAGCTAAAACTAAGATCATTAGTGGGTGCCAAGCAAGTTAGTTGAAGCTGAGAAAATTCTCAGTAGGAGCCAAGTAATAGTAAATTCTAGTGTGTGCTGAGTGATCTTCAGGTGTCAAGTGAAGATTAGGTGTTGAGGATATAAAATTTTAAGTTGGTGCTGAGTGATCTTCAGGTGCCGAGCATCAAGAAAAATATAGTTGATGCTGAGTAACACAGTATGTGTCAAGCACCAATATTTCAATAGTGTTGAGCTATTGCATTATTTCAAATGACAAAGATTCACCAAATCTGAGCTGACAAAAAGGTTACCTTGACTTTTGTGAACGAGTTGGAAGATAAGGATGATGAGTTGGTGGCACAGAATTCTATGTAAACTATTATTGAACAAATTCAAGAGGATTACTCAAGAAGTTTCTAGAAGAAACAAAATATATGTTAGATGCAATGAATCCTACCTAATCCATGCAAATTGAAATTAAAGAATGGAAGAATCGAGCAGAGAAAAGAACTCCAAGACTTCTATTTAAGGAGTCATAGACCAAGAAGCAAAGAGTTGCTGATACTATTGTTGTTGAAGAGCCAAATCTGCAAAGTAGTTAGATGGGTGTCAGGGAGAAGACATCTAGGAGAAGGAAGAGAACAGAGGTTCTGCTTCTATGAGTGGTCATGAAGAGATGATTGCACTGGTACATTGAGCATGGAGACTCAAGGAGACTAAGCTTGAAAGGAGGGCAAGTTGTCAGAGTTGAAGAGATTGAAGGCTAGGCAAGAGTATGAGCTGAGAAGTGATCTGAGATTT
The DNA here is from genome assembly GCA_028749045.1 of Cupressus sempervirens. Classification (NCBI taxonomy): domain Eukaryota; kingdom Viridiplantae; phylum Streptophyta; class Pinopsida; order Cupressales; family Cupressaceae; genus Cupressus; species Cupressus sempervirens. The sequence continues at coordinate 294,654,644 of CM053792.1, forward strand.
GCAAGTAAAATTGTATGTTGTAGTTAGGTCAAGATTTTCTAATACTCTCTAGCAATTTTATTAGATATGAAAATCCTATGGACTTAGGTTGGTTTAATAGCCATTTTTAAATCCTTTAATAGGGTGGCATTCCAAGTGAATGTTCTAAAGTCCTCTAACTAGACCCACTTCTAACAAGGTGGTTAAATCCTCTAACAAGGTCACATTTAAAAGTATGTTGTAAGCCTTTAACAGGGTAGGCCTTTCACAGGGCATCACTTTAGAAGAGTGAGAATTGAGTAGCATTTTATTGGTGGTTTTTCCCAAATTGGGTTTCTACGTAAATCACTGTGTCATGTGTTGATTTCTTGTGTTATGCTTGCATGTTGATTTACAATAACTTGATGATAGAAAAGTTAAAGCTTGGATGAATGAATGATTGAATGGGCTCACTATACTTAGTGAAAAGTTTGAATAGGACATTTGGACCTTGAATAACTAATTCACCCCCCCAATTATTTTAAAGCAATTCTAACAAGGCATTGCTCATAATTTGACACTTTAATTAAAAATTCAAATAATTTTTTTTCTTAGAAATATACTTGTAATTTATAAATTTTGTTTCCCTTTCTCTATAATCTTATGGGATTATTTTTTCCATGGGTTATTTTGACTCTGAGTTATTTTGGATTGGGTTATTATGACCTTGGGTTATTTTTTCCTTAGGTTATTATGGCTGGGTTATTTTGTCTAGGGTTATTTTGGCCAGGTTATTATGTCATGTAATCTTCTAGGTTGGCCTATGTGTTGAAGTGAATAAATATTTAATACCTTTGATGTATCTAGGAAGTGTAATAGAAAGAAGAGTGAAGGAGATAGTGAAGGAACTTAGTAGGAGGACCTTTAGATCAATCTCTTGAGTACATAGTGATAGATTGTTGGATTTGTACAAATTATAAGGCTACAACTAGGTAGGCCTAGTTTTTAGACATATTGTATGTTACATGTCATTGAACTTAAATATAATCACTAAAATTATGTCACTTATTTCTTCCTTTTTTAAAAAAAAATCTTCCTTGTGTTACTCTTGTTGTGTGGTTGGACATCTCATTTAGGGATTCTCTATCCTAGAGTTGTGTCGGATGGGAAGAGATATAGAAAAATAGAGAGATTTTGAGAGATAATGAGATAGAGATGGGGGATTAAAAAAATCAACATGAAATGATAGAGAAAAAGATATAGATTTAAAGATTAAAGTATGCATTCAATAGGCATTAAAGCTTCAAAAGATAAGCTCACATTATAATTCCATCAACAAATATCTAAAAAAGGAATTATGATATCATAGAGTGACATAAACATGTTACTATAGTTCATAATTTCCCTTATAGATTCTATGAAGTTTGGATGAAGTGGTGCTCCTTATATAAACCAATTTCTAGAATCTTTAAAGCTATGACATTTTAATAGTCTTAAGATTATTATTTTTAAGGATGATATTTAAGAAGGATGTCTTGTACAACTTTTTTAGTGGATTTGAATGAAAAAGATTCACATGTAACTTTATTTCTTAATGTCATACTTATTAATAATATTTATTATGATAAATGAAAACATTTGTACAAGGTGCCAAAAATAAAGAAGACCAATGTATAATTTGTAATCATTTTATGTGTGGGTTAGCTCCAATTACTTATTTGTGTAAAATCAAATTAAGATTTTTTTAATTTTTAAGGAATATAGTCGAAACAACCAATAAGACAAAAAAATCATACACAAAGATATTAAAACTAACATGAAACAAAGAATATGATATAAGCTTTACAATCGAGAACACAATTGTGGAAATTAATTGAACTTATACGTGTAATATGATACTAATAGAAGTTATATGATGTTTTCCTTTGGGAAAAATTATAGCAATGAATACTTTTTAAAAAATATCCTTTTTACCAAAAAATGGATAGTAGATACACATCTCACATTTACCAGAGATCAATAGACGCAAAATCTGAGCAAACGTTCAACAAAGCGCCTAAATTAATATGTGCAAATTGTAAACAATTGAGATACAATATAATGTGTTTGTATTAAAGATAGTTTTTTATGAATTTGACTTTCTAAAATTATTTAAGAAACTAAAGTTCTCATTTGAATTTGGGAGTGCCTGCTAATTATGTAAGTAAATAGAACGAGAAGCAACAATCAAAGAAGATCGAATTCCTTTCTATCTAGATATCTTTTATAACATTCTATGTAGCCAATTCAATATATATTTCCTTACATCATTATTTATTCTTGGTTCACACTCAATATATATTTTTGGTAAACCAAACACTTTTTTGCTTTAAACCTTTTGACTCAGTAGTTGGATCTTCCTTATGTGATCTTTATTTATATGCATTATTTTTTACCTTATTTATTTGTTAGTTAGATGTTATATTGAAGTTAAATTTCATATTATAATATCTAGATATATTTTTTTAGTTCTTTCAAATCACATCTTTATTTTCTTTTCTATCACTTTAAGTCCCACATATAGTATTCTAGTTAAAATAAGCTATAGACTTACAAGCTCTATGGATCTCGAACCATCCTTCTTTCCTATTATTCTTGATGAGACCAAAATGCTCTCTAATGATCCTAATCCTATGATATATAATAACTCTTCTCATTCATCTAATGATGAAGATGAAGTATCAAGAGTTCCTCCTTTCCAATTTCAAAAACTCAGTCATAAGTTTGAAATTTTAGAAATTTGGCTAGCTCAAGAACATCACAATTCCAATATCATTCTTGATATAGAATCCTATAGGAAACTCATTCATAATTATGAACATGGCAGTATCATGTTACATCACATTTCTCATCTTATTTGTTCTAATGTTGAACCCTTAGCGAACGGTTCTCAAGAATTAGGTTTTGTTCCATCTTCTATGATTGTTGAGACTTCTTTACCAATTTTGACTTCTTTTTCTAGAATTTCAACTAATGTGCCAAATATCATTACCACTTCAATTCAAGTTTCCAATCCTACACATTTCATTCTTCCTTATTCTACTCTTCTTATGAGCTTTCCATTTGTTTCATTTCTTTCATCTATGCCTTCTTACAATATTGTTCCTTTTGTGTATTCCAATTCTCTTCCTACCACCACTTCTACCATGATTCATGCTTCTTCCAATATAACCTATGTTTCCAATGAATTTTCTAACACATCCAACATATCTCTTCCTATCATTTCTTCAAACGGTTCCACCATTAGTAGCTTTTCTCAAACTTTCTCTTCCTTGCAATAACTTTCTTCTTTGATTCAATCCAAATTCAACATTCCCACATGTGACATTTCTAAAAAAAAGTTCCTTAGAAATTATCCAAGCTATAATTCCTCAACATGTTGAGATACCTCATCTTCAGACTTAGAATGGTAAGGTTGATCATGTGACTCATTTTAAAACATTTCAAACTTTGTGAAGTATTTTTTCTCCCATCTATAGGTTCATGACTAAGTTGTTGACTAGGACCTTTTAAGAAAAATATTTTCAAATGTATTGTTCCTTAACTCCTTATTCCATTGATTTCTTTTAAGATCATTCCAATGATTCCAAATAATAATTTAAAAACTATATTAGTCATCAATCTTCTTTGACTAATTTAATGTATTGTACATAAGGAGTTAAAGAAAAAGTTAATGGCATTAGTGGTAGATATAAACATTTGCATGTTTAGATTTCTTATCATGTGCATGATGTTAATATACAACACATGTTTATTTATAATTTGAAAAAAGACGTTAGAGACAAGATTCTTTGTGCTAAGTTTATTTAATTTTCATAATTGTGTGCAGTGCTTCATTGTTATTAACTACAATCTATTCAATTTGAGAGAAACACTCCAATGGTTTTTGTTACCATCAATAAGAGTGATGTCTCATAGCATCCTAATAAGTTTTATAAGCCTAACAATTTCATCAAGCTCAACAAATCATCCAACACAATAGATGATCAATTGGTGGCAACATCTAAAGGTGTGATTCTATAGTCCTCTAGTTTTAGACCTAATCATACTTATACTTCATTGTCTACATATTTGCATGATGTGATGAAAAAGTTAAAAAATGATAATATTACTAATATTACTCCTATCAAACCAATTGAACCCAATAAACCTCTTTGTAGATCAGTTGATTCCATATCTTTTTTTCAATATCATTGGCACCCCGATCATGACACTGAGAAATGTTATTCTTTGAAGAAAAATAATCAAGACCCCACTGACTCTAATTCTATATATATTGACTTTGATGCTAATTTTGCAAATAAATATATTGCACCTCCTAATTATAATTTTTAAATTTATACTTATTATTTTCCATATAACTCCACTAATACTATTGTGCAACCCTCTTCTTCTACTACACATATTATTTATGGTCATAAAGGTGAAGAAGCTAACCATATTGAGAATATCTAACGTAAACCTAATCCTCAAATTTGCATTACCTTTGATTATGTTGAGATAATTAAATCGCCCAATTGTCCTCTTTATATTATTGCTAAAGTTGCTAGTATTCCTTCCCGTGGTATTCTTGTTGATTATACTTCCATGGTGAATTTTATATTTGAAGAACATATTTTTTAGTAACAACTAAAAAAATATTTCTGTAATACATATGATGCTTGGCTTCAAACTTACAATGATTTCTTTTATTTTCCTCATGGTTATATCTATTTTCTTATAGAACTTTGTGGTAAAGTTTTGCATACTAATTTCATTGTTATCCTTACTTCTAATCAATTTCAAGTTGATCTTGGCCTTTCATAGCTCTCTTCCATGAAAGTTGTAGCTTACCATATTCAAAAATTTATTAAGTTTCCTCTTGACAGTGAAATAAAAACCATTACCATAGTCTTTATCATCTTTCTAGGCCTCAATATTTTATTATGATGATTTGATCACACTATTTATCTTGATCATGATTTACTAGCTATACTTTTTACATAGTTATCAATCACTTCTAGTAATGAACACATTGACCTATCTTCACAACATGGTTCTTGTTTGGAACTACCTATTGTTCCTCCTATCATGCTTGATGTTGTCCCTCTTGCAAGTTTCTCACCTTCCCTAAACACTATGGACTGAGATAGGGGCAAGTAATACACTTGATTAGCTCCTCTTATGTAGTGGATTTTATGTGTTTCTTTTTTGTAATTTTCTTCCTTTGTGATGTGTTTCTTGTTATTGTTTGGCTAGGTTTCTTTAAATGACGCTTTTTCCTCTATTGGTGCAAGGTAATAAAGGAATCAAACATGTTGTAGTCATTCTTCTATTTATACCTTACTTCTTCTATATGTTATTAAATAAAAAATTGTACATGTGTCATTATTCATAAATTTTCCTTTTTTTAGTCCACTTGATATGATGTAACATGGTAGCACCTAATTATTTTTGGTTTTCATGATGTCTGTCCAAAAAGACTTATTTTTAATTCTTACATGTTTTTTTTTTCCATTGTGTTGTATTTCTTTGGTGAATACATTTTTTTTATTTAGACCTAATATTTCATTTTGCAACGTCTTAAAAAGTGTACCTCACTTTGTAAGACCTTTTTATCTCTCATTAGTGTAGTTTGGTACAATAGGGCTTCCTCTTGTATTTAATAACTTAAATCAAGGTCCCTTTTCTTCTTCCAATCATGCACAAAACTATAGGTTGGCACCAATTTATATGCATGGCTTTCCTTTCATTTTCCCAACCACATAAATCATGCTTCAAATGAATTTCCATTCATTTTTTCCACAAATGTCATCATTTTTCCTCAACCTAGAACATTTATCAATTCTATAGCCTATTTTTGGGACCTTGCACCTCCATGTCAGGAATGAGCTCATCCCCTACTTGGGGTAAGGGATGATTTCTTCCCTTACCCAAATGTTTATCCCCATGAAATCGTAGGCCCAATGTCAAGTATTGTTGTTTCCTACCTCGTGTGTTTGGCACTTTTTGGTTCATTTTTAAAAATTGATATAGAAGGGGACCTTCTCATTTTATTTGGGCATCCATTATTCATGTAAGAAATCTATAAAAATCTTAAAGTTCATTTGAGTTCTCAAGAAAGAAGGCGAGAAAGGAATTCAAGATCACCATCCTTCATCATGCATTTCCTCTACTAGATCTAGCTACTTTCTTCAAGCATGCATCATCGAGGCATATTGCAAGCACACGAGTACATTAGGTTTGGTCTTTAATAATTTTCTTTTGGGTTTTTTGAGTCAAGTCTATTGCATCAACATACTTGATGACATATTAAACATATTTGCATCAACATCATTATGGTATTCTTCATTGCTACATTTACTTATTTATCTCAAATTAAGGTTAATTCTCAACTAGGGATTGATCAAGGAAAACCCCTCCCTATCAAAAAAATTTGTCTCTCTATCATGTGCAAGTGCACATTTACATGTTCTTAGATTAGACTTACTAATCTAGGGTTTTAGCTTTCAATAGATTTTTTTAGTTTTGGATTTCTAAGTAGAGAAGGTCAAGGCCAACCTCAACCTTAACCCTATTTTCTCCTTGATCCCAAGTCATCCTTGACCTTCGAAGGAATCCATAGCCCATAGCCTCACAAATTTTTGGGTTTCTAGAATTTAGCTTCTATATCTTAGATCCAACTCTATTCCCTTTTTGGACTTAGTCTAGCAATCTATTTTCATAAATGTATCATAGTAATAATATTTCCCTCCAATTTATTTCATAAATCAAATTACATAGTAAGTTTCATTCAATTATGAGTCCTTCTCTAAGGTAAGGAGGAACCAAACCTAAGAGACTTCCATAGAAAGAAGATCCTACACTAGTGCTTCCCATTGTACTAATTAGTCCTTCCTTGTCGAGGGATCTTTGTATTCGTCCTTCTCACGTATATTGGTGATTGATCTATCCAACTTGATTTCTCACAATTTTATATGTTACACATATATTACGATTAGATCATACTGATCCCATAGTTGGTATATTCCTCTTGTGCTCTATTTTTTTTCATATTCTTATTTCCCTTAACGTATCGTTTCTTGAGGGCATTTCATAGTAGAAACATCTCTAGTGCATTCATGTCACTTCAATAACACTATATCTAGCTCTCATTAAGGGATTTTCATTTTCTGTAATGTGGAGGCATACACTTTGCTAAAATTTTGTGCACACACATTATGTTTGATGATTTTATATATCTTTGGATCCCTTCTTGGATTAGTAACAATCCTTTAAGGCCTAATCCCTACATTTTCATCTTTCATTCCTGAAGGACAAACAAATCCTTAGCTTGGATCATTTTTGTTGGATTCCCTTTTTTAGAGACACAAATCCTTAAGGATGAATCCTTGATGGGTTGATCTGCATGCCATAAAAATTTGATAAATTATCAATGCCATATTTTTTAGGATTTAACCACAAATAGAAATAACAATGAAATGAATAAAAAATATCAAAAAATAATAGATCACACAAAAGAGAACAAAAGACACCAAGGTTTAATGTGGTTCACCTAATCCTTGGGCTACATCCACCAAATAGCAAGTCCAATATTATTATGATCCAGTGATTACAACCTGATTGCAATCTATAATCCCTTATAGCTCAATATTGCTGGAAGAAGCAATTTTCACATCACACCTTATGAAATAATCCCTAACCCTAAGTCCTTTTATATAAGTATTTTTGCCACTTTAGGGTTAAAATTAGCTACAACATGTTGTCCATAAATTGAAAAATAAATAATAGCCAATTAGTTAATATTATCCAATTGGAAAATAGTAGCAGTACTTCCCCAAAGAATTTATGAAGTATGTAAAGTACTTCCTTGATCAATCACCACAAACTAACAATCTCCCACTTGGGGACCAATTAGACTCCACAGTAGACAACAATTGCATGTAGCAAGACCGATACCACATGAGGCTCCCACTGGATCAAACCACCCTAGACTCTATTGTTCTTTTATTTTTTTTAGTCTAAAAGATCAACCAAAGTTGAAGAGGAATTTAGCTTCTCCCTTGGCACTATCTTTGTAAACATATCTGTCAGATTGTCATCTGTATGTATCTTGTTTAGCTTTAATAGTCCATCATCCAAAATTGATTGAATTAAATGGTACCACAACTGTATGTGTTTTATCTTTGAATGTAAAGCAGAATTCTTTGCAAGATGATGGCACTTTGACTATCTATAAACAAATAATTATTCCTTTGAGGGTGTCCCAATTCTTCAAAGAAGAGCTAAAGCCATATCATCTCCTTGGTTGCAGCAACATACTCTGCCTCTATAGTGGATAAAGCATTAGCATTAACCTTCTATAACCTAGAAATCCAACTCACTATTTTCCCACCAACAGTAAATACATAACATGTAGTACTCAGCCTAGTATCAATATTTCCAGCCAAATTTGAGTCATAATAACCCTATAAAGAAGTAGTAGAGCCCGCAAAATCTAAACACTTATAGGATGTTCCTCTCAAATATCTGAGAATCCATTTAACTGCATTTCAATGCTCAATTCCTAGATGACTCATATACCTACTAACGACTCCCACTACATGTGCAATATCTGGCCTTGTACATACCATAGAATACATCAAGCTTCCTATAGCTAAAGCATAGGGTACCCATACCATACCATAGCATTTCAGCCCCTTAATGTGATCCATGTTAGACCCAACTACAAGCATATTATCAATATATAAATATAAAATAATGTAGCTATCATCATCCAAACTCTTAAAATAAACACAATGATTCGAATGACACCTACTATATCCATGCTCATGCAAAAAATTGCCAAATTTTAGATACCATTTTTGAGCTTGCTTTAAGCCATATAAACTTTTCTTCAATATGTAGACTAAGTTTTCCTTATCTTTGACCTCAAATCCTTGTGGTTGAGCCATATATATCTCTTCATCAAAATCACCATGAAAGAAGGTTGTTTTAACATCAAGCTACTCCAAATGCAAATCTTAAGTAGCCACAATCCTTAAAACAATATGGATAGAAGTCATTTTAACAACAGGAGAGAATATCTCATCAAAATCAATGCCTTTTTTGTATACAAATCCTTTTACAACAAACCTAGCTTTAAATCTTTTCTTACCTCCATCCTCTTCTTTCAACCTATAAACCCACTTTTCTATAATGCATTTTTACCTATAGGCAACTTGCATAAATTTCATGTCTTATGTTTCAGCAAAGAGTCCATTTCTTATTTCATTGTAGACTCCTACTGAATCTTAGTATCCACCTGTATAGCTTCATCATAACATTTAGGTTCACCAGCATCAGTAATTAAAATAGAATACAAGCAAAAAATATGTATGGAGGTCTACTTAGCCTTGTTGACCATTTAACATTCACTAGGGTGTGTGGTATTTGTTGTTTTTGTTGTTGCAGATCATGAGGAATTGATAGAACATCAACTTTTGGAGTATCATCAGGTACTACATAATCATCTTCTTTCTTCTCACGTTGTTGCAATAGATCTTTATACAACACTTTCTCATTGAATATGACATCCCTACTTCTTACAATTTTACAATTTTCAAAATTTCAAATCTTATAACCAAATTCATTAATTCCATATCCAAAAAATACACGTTTTTTTGACTTAGCTTCCAGCTTGGTTCTATTTTCAGAATCTATATGAGCAAATGCTTCACAACTGAAGGTTTTGAGAAAAGAATAATTCACCCTCTTACCAATTCATGTCTCCTCTGGAATACCACAACTCAAAGGAGTAGGGAGACCTCTATTAATCAAATATACAATAGTATTCATAGCCTCTTCCCACATGTTTAAGGGAAACCCTACATGCAACCTCGTGCTTCATGCATGTTCCATTATGGTCCTGTTCATGTGTTCAACCACTCTAGTTTCTATGGAGTAGCAATAATATTCAAATTCATGACTACAATACTCACCATCATTATCAAATCTAAGACATTTTAATTTCTTACTAGTCTCATTCTCAACCAAGCATTTCCATTTCTTAAAAGTTTGAAATACCTTAGATTTTTTCTAAGGAAATAAACCCATACTTTTCTAGTTGCATCATCAATAAATGTAACATAATAATTAGAGCCACCAAGGGAAGATACCTGAGTTGGTCCCCATACATTTGTATGGACAAGCTCTAATCTCTCACTTTTCTTTTCCTTCTCAGTCTTCACAAAACTCTCTCTTTTATTTTCCATACACAAAACTTTTATAGAAATCCATATTATCACCTTTTAGACCTAGTTAAACTTTCTTTGAATGAAGTACTTTCATACCTTTCTCACTCATGTTCCCAAGTCTATTGTGCCACAGTGTTTTATCAGAATCTACAACAACTATTTGTTCTCCCTACTCAAACTTGTTAGGATTTAACCATGAATAGAAATAACACTTACATGCACATATAAACAATATTAGAAAATAATAGATCACATAGAAGAGAACTCAAGACACCAAGGTTTAACATGGTTCATTGAATCCCTAGGCTACATCCACCAAACAAGTCCAATATCGTAATGATATAGTGATTACAACCTGATTACAATCTATAATCTCTTACAACTCAATACTGCCACAAGAAGTAATTTTTGAATCACGCCTTATGAAACAATCCCTAACCCTAAGCCATTTTATACAAGTATTTTTTCTACTTTAGGGTTAAAATTAGTTACAACATGTTAGCCATAAATTGGTGGATAAATAATAGCCAATTGGTGAATATTAGCCAATTGGTGAATCGTATCCCAAAACAAAATTCAAAAGTATATATAGTACTTCCCTGATCAGTCACCACAAACTAACAATCTTTTTTTATAGTACATCTTTTGTGTGATTCATAGTAATACAAGCATTCTTATTGGGCTGAGGTAATCACACCCTTATTTTTTTATTTTTTTATTAGTGATGTTTCTATTGTCATAATTTTGGGTTTGATGTGGACTCAAGTTTGATAGGGGCTTGACTATTTCTTTATCTCCTTATTTTTTACAATATCATCTCATGCATTTTATCTACTTTACAATGAGTATGAGTACAACTCATACTCCTACTAAAGTGGGAGCTAAATGAATAATGTTAAAGTTAGCATTCATTAATTTGGAAGATCTAAAACTTCTTAGGCCTCATTTTAGTGATCTAATATATGGATGAATTTATGCTCATATTGCACTTTTTCCACAATTTTTTGTCTATTTTGACTTTTTTTCTCTATCCTCGAGATCTAGAGGGCATCACAATGTATAAAATCTCTAGCATTGAGGTTGAGGTTGACCTCAGTTTGAGGTATTCTTCCTTATTGTTAGGCACATTTCAGAGTTTTTAATTTATTTCCTTCCCACTACAATAATCCTTTTTAGCTTTTTCCCAAAATTGCAATAAAAGGAGGCTTACTCATTGAATTTGATCATTGTTTTTGTAGGATTTGATAATGAACAAATCCACAGATCCCTAGATATCCTACATACAAATAACCTATTTACAAGAAAGCAAGAAAGGCAGGGAGAGATAAGGGTTTTCTCAATAAAAAAGAAGATTGTATTTTCTTGTGCAAAATAAAATGAATAAATTTACAACCAGTCAATCCTTATGAAGGAGATCGAAAGCCTAAAAGGGAAACCCTAAGAGGTAAATGACATTTAATAATTACAAATTAATTATTAAATGAAAATGTAGGTGCATAAAGGGAAATATTAAGAAGGTAGTAAAAGCAATTTAATAAATTAAATTAAATTAACCTTTTACTCTAACAACCCTCTTAAGATGAGAAACAATGTAGCTACAAACTAAGGAAACTACAATGCTGAAATGAAAGCTTGGATCTTGACAACAAGGTTTGATAAGGTGCCCAATCACAACTAAATTTATATGAAACTAAGAAATGGAAAAAACCATGTGGGAAAAACCCTACTCCAAAAAGAGATAGAAAAGAAAAGAAAAGTACAAAGAAAAGTACAAAGAAACCCCCCATGATAGAGGCTTGAGACTCCATAGCCCCCCCCCAGAATGGTAAAACTCTTGTGTCAATGATCATACCAATGTGGCTCGAATCTAAAAGAAACAAAGACAATGGACAAGAAGGGTGAAACCCCTTAATGTAAGGTAAAGCTAGAAGTCCTAGCTGATGCGCAAAGGAGAATGCATGAGAATCTTGAAATGGAATCTCCAATGGAGGTGGGATAATAGGTGTGTTGAATTTGTCATCTATGAGGAGATGTGTGTCCTTTGATATATCCTTAACAACTATAGTAGGTGGCTTTCTGACTGGAGCTGTAATGATAGGAAATTTTGAAGATTAATAATGTACAATGGATGGAATATGAAGAGGAGGTGGAGGTGTAGAAGTAACAATAATGGTCTCAAGAGAAACACACAAGTTCGAGTGATCTAACTTCAACTTAGTAGTCTTTCATGAGGAAGGAGAGTGATTCTTTGATAGTGGAGATGGTGGACCAAAATGAGAGGAGTATACATGAGAAGAATGATCAATAGTCCCTATAGAAATAATATTGCTTGTCTCACTATCTTTGATTGCACTAAATCTTGTGCAAACTCAATTGTCCTCCTTCTGCCACTATGTATAATTTGATAAAAAGAGAGAAGGTTAGCGGACAAAGATGGAACACAAAGTGCATCATGAAATGTACCATCATCAATGCCAATGGAACCTTTCCCACATATAGTCATAATATTGTTGTTCCCCATCAAAATGTGTAGAGTAGGAGAAGCCTCAGAAGAAGAGAACAAATCCTAAGAAGATTCCACCTGAATCTAGTAACCATCTAGAAGAGGGTGGAGTAGAAGTTGCACATAATAGATGACCCTTTCCTATATCTTTACCATCTGACTAAAATTATGATGATGAAGAAGATCTATGAGAAGTAGGAGGAATATCAATGTTTCTCTTCTAAAGGAGGGCTATCAAATCTGAAACTTGTTTGGCATATCCATCTAACTTCTTCTCATAGCAATGTTTCTCATCATGATTAGGGTTATTAAAATAAGCAAACTTCAATCTTTCTAGCTTTGGTTTATCCCCATTTGGAGGAGGTGGCCCTAATGAACTGTGAGGGTTAGAATCAATCTGAGACTCTATAGGATGTGACTTCTATTTCTTCTTCTTTATCCCAGAAGATGGTCTAGCTACCAATGCATAAGTACGTGAGCCTATGAGATAATCCAACTAAGAGAGCTTAGCTTGCTCTCAAGTCAAAAAATCATAAAAAAACCTCAAAGCATGGCATGGTAAATCTATTACCCAAAGCATCTTTAGTGGAATAGAATGTAGAAGAAAAAATTTGAAAGTTTCCATGAAGCTTAAAAAGAATTAGGTAGATGCACTCAGTATCATTCTTGGTTTTCCTTCAACCCTATAATAAAGATCTTTATTGTTTGAACTTCATCAAGAAGTCCTCAATGGAAGGAAAATAATTTGGTACAAGAAAGGTAAGCTCTACCTCAATCTAAAGTACTATGGACTCATTGATGGTACCAAACAAATCATTGAACTTGTCCCACATTTTTTAAGAAGTGAAACACTCATCAAGATGAGACTGTAAACTTTCTGAAACATTCAAAGAAATTAGACCCATGGCTCCATCCATCTTATTCCTAAGTTGCAAAGTCTAATATTGACTCTAAAATACTAGTTGCATTGTGTCTAAACAACCCTTTGAACAGAGAAGTCATTTCATATGAGATTTCCATGTGTGATAGTTGTGTGGGTTTAGAAGTGCTAGACAAGAGAAGGTCTTGGCCATTATTTTAAGAAAGTGTTTTGAAGTTTTTTGATATGTTGATATTATAATAGAAAATAATGAAAGAACACCCCACACAATACAAAAAATTGAACCACATTTTGTAGAAGGAATGTGCATGCAAGAATAGAGAAAAAAAAAAGATTTAGTTTGAGAATCACATGTAACTTTGAGAAATACTAATGCAAATAACAAATAATTTGGACAGGGCTCGAGAACATCTTTCCAATGCTTCTTTCAGATTAGAAAATAAATCTAAAACAAGCAATTTACACCCCCTAGAAGATAGAAAGCATCATCTGACTTCAAGCAAAAAAATAGGTACCAAACTAGAAAATATTATAAACAAATACCTGCACCATCATCTTTGTCTCTAAATCATCTTTTTGATGCTTCTTTTGGATTTTAAAAAAAACCCCTGTATGCTCAAGTTAGAGTGAAAGACTACCAGAGCCCATGCATGGCTTGCAATTTTTTTTTTTTTTAAATTTTTAAATAAAATAAAAACTCCAAGCGGAGCTCAGGCAGTGGCTCATAGCTGGTGTGTTGGCTGAGCATAGGCAGAGTGGTAATGACATGGCAAGATCTAGCAGTGGTGGCGATGTGGCAATAGAGTGATGGTGGCACTAGGTGGTCCCTAAGCTATGAAGGCCACTGCAATTAATGTAGATGGCAAGAGGTTTTTCTATGGTTTCTAAACTATAGTGGTGGCTCTTGCAATTAGTGTAATTGTGGAAGTCAAAAAACCATGTTTGTGTAAATTTTTTGTGATTTTATCACCTTGGATTGTGTGCAAATGTTGTACAGCCTTGTTATGCAAAGAAAATTGCCTCCCAAACCAATGTTGTCCAAAATCAACAAATTTTATATGAAAATGCAAGTTTTGACACCTTCTGAATCCGGTTGTGAGATCGTTTTGGCCTCAAAGTTCTTTGAAAACTAGAGACCCCCCTTTTTCATAGAAAATACCCAAAAAATGTTAGATTTTTTGTGTCAAAGGCTCGTTCTCCTTTTGCTTCAAATAAGAATAGGAAACTACAAGCAAGGCTCTAATACCATGTAGGATTTGATAATGAAAAATATATAGATCCTTGGATATCCTGTGAGGCCTCACCCCAACCCGTCATAGCATAGATGTTTTAATTACATTTTGTTATTTGAGACCTTGATAATTTGACAAGTTTAGATGGATAGTGGATTGCTTTACCTATAGATTTTGATACTTTAGTAGTATTTTACATTGTTGTATGCACAAAGAACCTATTATTTTGTAGGAAATGTTCGAACAATATTTGGATGCAACTTTATGACATGATATTATCAGATTTTGATGCAATGCAAAATGTTAATTTGCTTCTGAAGATTTTCAATGTATGGATGAATATTAATTTTGTTATGATGCCTATGAGATGTAGATTTTGATATCTTAACATTTTGAGTGGAATAATTGAAAGACTAGGAAAGGATATTTAATTTGAATTATGTTAATATGGATATTATTATTTTATGCACTTATTTGTATATGTTTATTTGACTCCTTGGACTATTGATGCTCGAGTTTGATGTGCAGGAAGAAGAACCATGGAATTTAATGGGGAAACAAGGTATAGACACATGTTTAATTGACTTTGCCATAGTGAATCTTTATGAGATTCGTAAACCTCTTTGTGATGTGTTTACTTTGTAAACGTGAGATGTATGTGTGTGGTATGTATTTTATGTGCAGATTCAGAATGTGTCATGTGTAATATATAGTGTATTTTGTGTGTGTCACTTGACACTTGTACTCGTTATGTGAAATGACATTTTTTTTTTTTGATGATGGATCATGAGACCACCTTATTTCGAGTTAAATGCCTTAATTGAGGAATCTAATTATTACCCTAAAATTAGTAAAGAGAACAAAGTTATCACCATGGGAAAATTTGAAAATTGATTTACCTAGCTTTGGGAGGGCCATTAAGTAACTCTAGGGTAAATTTGTGACAAAAATAAACCCTACCCATGTCAATACTATAAGTTAGGTGGCTAATAATGACCTCTAGGGTGTCTAGTAGACCTAGGAGATCCCATGAAAATGACATTGTTTATTGAATCCGAAAATGAGAAGGATATATAGAGGCATGGCTAAATTGGAAAGTCACTTGGCCACTCTCTATCTTTAGAGACAACTAGGGTTTGAAGGAAGAGGAAGGAGCTCTACTACAACTATTCATTGCCTTTGCTTGGAAGGAGGTTGGTACCCAATGATCCATGAAGTTCTTTACTTTGCATGTAGAGTAGATATGGAGTTCTTCATTCATGATGAGATTTTGGCGTATTATAGTTGTGTTTGTGGGTAAAGATCTTGTTTGTGTGTTGCATGTGAGAAGTTTTAGTGTGAATCTTTCTTGGTATTGCTTTGTTTTCATGTTATGTGTGTGTTGTGAAATGGGTGTGAAGCATCACTCACCCTTGGGAGGGAAGAGATGCTTGGGTGAAGGGGTTAGTTGGGCTCACACATGTAGTTGTGGAACTCTCCCATGTGTGGAGATGATTGTATATGATCAATGGAATGTGTTCATCTTGCTTACATGCATTTGGAAGGTATAAGGAGGTGTGTGGAAGGAAGTTATTGTATATCTTGCTTACTTGCATTTTGAGAAGTATAAGGAGATGTGTGGAAGGAAGATATTGTAAGCCCTGAAAGGGCATGTTGATAATGAGAATATGTATATATTGTGATTCATAGCTTTTGAAATCCTCCTCATGGTGAGAGCCCACCTTCACCCTATTTTTGATTCAATTGTTGAATCTTTGTGCAAAGCCTTGGGATGGGATGTGTTGCAATGTATTGTGTTAAATCTTGTTATATTGTTGAGAATATGCATGGCATGTATATGTGTAGTATGCAACCGTTTATGCCTTGTTTCCCCAAGCTCGGTGGGTGGCCTCTTTGAGGCCTAGGTTGGGAGGTGAGCCTCCATGGTTCCAAATGATTTTCTTTTTGTTTTCTTTTGTAGGTTTTCTTTGAAGGGATTGGAAGCTTCAAGTTATGTAGTCCATCCATACATAAGAGAGGAAGACTCTTAAATATTGTATTGGAAATGGAGTAACAAACTCCACATGCTATGTGAAGTAGTTTGCATCATAGGAGTATTGTCATTGTGCTCATGCAAATGTTCATAGAGTGAGAGATTTGCAAATCTATGTATCAAATGGTCATTCCATTGTATATAGCTTGATATGGACATTCCACCACCCTTGTTATGCTTTATATTGTGATTGAAAGTAAATTTTGAAAGAAATATGATGGAGAGATTTGTTATGCTGATATTGTCTTTTCTATACTTAAATATGGAATGAGTGGAGGAATGAATTCGTGTCATTTTACACCAATAAGAATGAATTGGACATTATCTTCTTGACATCTTTATCTTTCCCATTTACATGAGAATAAATGAGTTGTTGATGTTTAGCAATGAAAGTGAAATTAGTTGAAAGATATGCATTTGATAGTAATGGCCTTGTTAGTAGCATAATTGTTGAAATTGGATGATATTAAAGTATTTTGATTACATGATGCAATAAATTTTTAGTTTCAAAGATTTCTTGAGTTCTATATTGCAACTTGATTTTTGTTAGCAACATGATAGTTGTTCATGTTAAATTGTTTATTAAGATAGAAAAAAAAAATGATAATGCATAATATAATAATAGATCATCACAAACTTAATCTTAACATCCATAGAGAATGTATGAGAGGAACTATATAAATAGTGAGCTTAAATGAGGTTTGTAGATGTATATTTTCATTTTGGAAAATGTATGGGTCAAGCGAAAAAAAGGTCTCATTCTATTACAGACAAATAAAATAATAGACCCTATATAAAATATTAGTATTTTGGATTGACAACTCAGAAATAAATCTTTTCCAATAATCTACCATATTAAATAAGGGTCGGACTTGGTCCTTATTAGAATATGACCTTAAGCAAGGGACAAGTACATATTTTAAAAAAATTTGGTAGAAAGTAAGTATAAAATTTGCTTTATAAATACTAATGACCAAACATAATAAATGAAAAAATATATATATTCTAACAATCCCTTCTTACCTAAGCTTGGAGTACTGCAAGAAATAATTTTCAAATTTAAAAGGGGGCACTTGCAAGGTTTTCACCTACCTAGCCGACCACCCCATGATGTTATCATCAAGCAAACATTAAATTTAGGCTAGTGTTAAAACATCTACCCCTAGGTAATACATGTTTTAGAAAACTCATGATAAATCTTGCAAGACCTTGTCATAGATGTGACACTTGTGAGGACCCTTCATCCTATCTTAGGTGCATGATGCCTTGTGATTTGCACATGGAACTTAGTAAATCCTCTTTACCCCTGCAAGAACACCTAGGAAAGTACTCTTGCCTATCAGCATTTATTGAGTGGAGAGGAAATCGATTCGCTTATAGTTGAGAAGTTAGATGTAAGAAAATATTGTTGTTGAATTTTCGAAAAGAGGCACGTAAGCTTGGGTCTACTTTACATGATGTCTTATAAAAAAATGCCCTCTTCATTAGTGCCAAGTTAAGTACACATGTCTAGGTAATAGTGTTAGATTGGGAATTAGAAAATTATAGAAACTATTAGGTAAAGTTAATGGAGGTTTAAGGAAGCAATAAACCAAGGTTAGTATTATGTTAAACTCTATAAATGTCAAGTCAATATAGGTGGATCTTCTAGGAAAAAGCACAAAGGATTATTTCTTTGTTTTGTTTATGACTTTTTTTAAATATTATAATTGGATTTTATAGGATTGTTGAATTAGGTTTAGTTATTTTGATTTTAGAATTTGAACTAGATGACAACTTAAGAAGATAGATATATACATTTATTATAGGATATTTTAGTTACAACATATTCTGTTTTAGATAATTTAAACTTTAAAAAAAAAAATGTTAGCAATATCTTGTTTTAGATTAATTGCTAAGAGTAGCATAGGTGGAAATGAATTGATGATCATTTGAATATATACAATGTAATAATTTAGTACATCCTATGTAATAGTAGTGTTAACTACTAAATAAGAATGCATATTAAAATAGTAAGTATGGGCATGTTCAATAATAAAAATTATAGAATATATGAAAAAAAAGAAATTATTAAAATAAAGATAAAATTCAATATTAATGGAACTAAATTGATTAATGGATAAAACTCCTTCACATTGCATCCTTAGATCTTCACCATCACTTTGACTCAAATAGGGTCACCCTCTCCCATCATAGGGCTTCACAACAAAGGCTCGTTTCCATGACATTCTAATGTAGTTTGCATCTAGTAGATAGAAACCATGTGTCTCCCCATAAGGAACTTTAATTCATAACCTTAGTAGGATAGCTTCATTTCTTTACCTTACTCCATCACACCAAGTTTAAAAAAAAAAAATAGTTGTGTTGCCATGAATCAGTATGGGCATGACATATCCTACATGCAAATAACATGTTACAAGGAAGTAAGAAATGCAGAGAGAGAAGGGTTTGCTTAATAAATAAGAAGATTGTATTTACTTGTGCAAAATAGAATGAATAAATTTACAACCGATCAATCGTTATGAAGGAGATTAAAAACCTAAAAGGGAAACTCTAAGAGGTAAATGACATTTAATAATTACTAATTAATTATTAAATGGAAATGCAAGTGCATAAAGGGAAATATTAATAAGGGGGTAAAAGTAATTTAATAAATGAAATGAAATTAACCTTTTACTCTAATAGTTTATTTATCCATATTTTTATGAGCTAGCCTACTTTCAAGCCATCATTTGCAAGAAATATTTCAATGTCCACTCAAGGAGTTCAAGTCAAAAAAAAGGACACATTGAAGGCCCTCATTTCATTAATCATGTATTTCCTTCTGTTGATCTAGCTTCTTTTTCCATTGGAGATAATAGAGTTGGCCATTAAGGAAAAAGATCTACATTCATTCATCAACATTGCACAAGTATTTGAAGAATTTATCCTAATTTCAATAATTTGAGCATACTTACATCCATGCGTCTATTATTTGACACTTGTGGATCTAATATATTTTTTAAGACATCCTACATCATCATAATTGTACATACAAGCATTCATCCATCGTTGTGAACAACAAATTCAAATCGATTCATAGAGGTTTGGTAAGTAAGGTGAATATTTATATTTGTATTACTTTACATTTTTTGATCATTTCAATGTTAATTCCTAAATGGGTTCTTCACCAAGGAAAGCCCCTCCCTCAAAAAATCATTTTTTCTTCTATACGGGAGTAGATTTGTGAAATTTCAGATTGACACATTCAAGATTGCAAATCTAGGGCTTTTTGTTTCTATCAAAGCTTCATATTTATAATTTTTTTGTGTTGAGTGGGTTAAGGTCAACCTCAACCTCAACCAAGTCGACCTAGACTTCCCAGTTTGAACTAGACCCAAAGCCTCCTAATTCTAGATCTTAAGCAATTCAAGTCATCCTTTAGTGTATTTATTTATTATTAGATCTAGATTGACATCCTCTAGTATCCCTCAAGGTGAGTTTGATTTCTCCCTTCTCATTTCATAACACTTTCTCTGATATATTGGATCAGATATCTTTATGTGTTTGGTAATCATGTATGCTCTTACAGTACTTGCATTAGATCAATCTATTAAACATTATTAATTAATCCAAATTACAATAAGGGGAAAGAAAAACCAATAGAATGAGATCCTTAAGCATGCTCATTTGAATGGATTTTGTTGAATATTGGCACCCCTACATCCATTTTGGGTTCTAATAATCTAATCTAAGTTTTCTTGAAGGTTACGATTAAGGTTCCCTCTTTATCTTTCCCCAATGTTCGTAGAAGGTTGAGTAACAACCACAAATAACAACCATAATCCTTTGTGTACCCAATCATTTATGATACAATTGTTATATGTTTCATGCATGTGCTACTATTCATAGATGTGCCTTTTTTTTTTGGATTAAGGATGGTGCAAAATAGTAGCTACCTTTTTCTGTCTTTATGATGTTGACCCAAAAATAATTTTCTACCTATTTTTTTGGTCTCTATGACATGACATTCTTCAATTATGTATTGTAGTTCTGCTAATTTGGGGAATGATGACAGTTTATTTTGATATAATATTTCATGTATGATCATATTGGACCAAAGTTAGCATATTACTTTTGTGCTTTATTTTTTCTTGTGCATATTTCCCTTGATTTGTCCTTTCTTGGAGTCTCATAGAAAAGAGGTTTCTTGTGGGTGCATGTATGCTCTTTCAAAGCCATTGATTTTGTTAAGGTATTTGGAATTGTTTTAACTTGGGAATGTACACTCTACTCTATGTTTCACATTTTTCACCCACATACATGATGATTTAATGTAGTCTCTCTTCTGTATGACTAAGGAGACAATGTTTTCCTTGAGTTTCTCCTTCCTATTGAATTTTTTTTATCAAAACAAGGGTTTACTTAAGAATTGTTGGACTTCTTTTTCAACCCTAAGGAGATAATTTTTCCATTAGGCTTGATCACTTTTCTTGAAGCCCAAAGAAATTTTTTTTTCCTTAAGCCTAATCACTTTTCGTAATCCCTAAAGAGACAATTTTCCTTAGGCATGATGTCTTTTCTTGATCCCTAAGAAGATAATGTTTTTCTTATACCTAATCATTCCTTTATTAGATACCTTAAAAGAGATAATTATTTCCTTAAGGATTTTTTTTTTATATGGACTGACTAACATAGTAAAGCTTTCTAGACCTTCAACACCATCTTTGGTAGTGTTTTCCTTTTGTGTGGTCCCTAGTAAGACAATCACTTCCTAGGACTATGATTAAAATTTTCCCTTATTTCTTTTCCTTCCTCCCTCCTTTTAGAAATACCTCTCTTATCTTGGTTTTAGATTTTGATGAAGACTTAAGTCACTTGGAGACTTGATGTTTCTTTGTCTCCTTGACCTTTATAATATTTATCTTATACATTGATCTACTTTACCATGAGCATGATTTCATCTCATGCTCCCACTAGAGTGGGGGCTAGATTCATCATCCTATAAAGCTAGCATGCATAATTGGATGCTTCATGACCTATTAGATCTTATTTTGTGATTTTAAGGTCCAAATGTATGTTATTCTATATCATAATACCTTATATTTTCTCCCGCTACTATACGTTACCATCCTTGTCATCCCTACAAATTTTGGGCCCAATTTACCTAGGACTAGTCACAAATGGCAACTTATCCCTAGGATTTTAGGCCCAAATTTGGCTTGGGGCCCAATGATAGGGTTTCCTTTTGAGGTTTTTAGTGATAACCATAAATATATCATTGTTTTCAATAAGTACTTCACAAAACAAGTTGAATCCATTGCACTCATGCTTCTAGAGCTCATATTTCTAATTTTATCCTATACTACATCATTTTCCACTATAGAACCACTTCTGCTATCCTCACCAATGATTGAACTCCTTTCAGAAAAATAATGCATAGGACCTAATTGGTATATTCCATATCCATCTACCCATAAGAATTAGGCCAAGCTAAGGAAAATAATAAAACTATTCTATGTATCCTTAAAATAGTTGTTGATTTACACTAATTATCGTTGATATCTCCACCTTCAATCTACCCTCAAGGCTTACCATGACAATGTCCACTCCATACTCCCTTATTTATGGTGTCTAGGTTGTCTTACCAATCAAAGTTGGACTTTCATCTCTAAAAAAAAAATTAGGGACTTAGTCTCCAATGAAGAATACTATATAATGAGGCTTACAAAGATCTACTTGACAAAAAACATCAAAAGAAGATTCTCCCTCATGTTTTTGAGGTAAGTTATTTGGTCTTGTTATGCCATGCATCCCCTTCCCTAATTTTTGTGAGCAAAGATTTAGGTCCCCTCTTTTTTCTTTTTGCCTTGTCTAGTTTGAGACAAGTCCTTTATGTTTTGTTTTAGTCTTTAGTGTTTGGGTCCTCGCATCCCTATCTAGGTTGCTGGTACCTTTTTTGTGGGAGAAGAGAGTAAGGATCCCTGGCCTCATGCTAAGGGTCGACAACTGATAAGAAAATTAATTTCTAAACATGTTAGGAACCCTTTCCCTCATGTCTTATGTGGAAAGAAAAGGCTTATGTGGTCTTGGGTTGGACATGTGTCACGATTTAGTAATAAAGGACAAGTATAATTATTTCACGCTTTAACTACCATGATGGATAGGTTTTTTAAGATGCCTAAAGGGATTAATTATCACTTTTTTTTATATTCACAATTGTACTTTGCAAGATCAAGTTTTAGTTAGGATTTCCACCCTACTTGTGAGTGATCATTTCTTTAGTCTAAAAGTGTTGTGGTGGGTTTGACTAGTTCATGTTCATGTTCAGATGAGGGCGGGTCCCAGCACTATAGCACCTCTACAAGTTAGTGTTTGAGGTTGGCTTTTATCTTCATTTTCTTTTCTTTTTTGTAGTTCATGTTTTATCTTATTTTTCATTGCTTTTCCATTCATTTATTTACCCTTTTGGTGTTGCTTTGGGTTTTGTTTCAATTTTTCTGCCTCCTAAGGTGTTGTTTCAGTGGCCATCACTCAGATTTCTTTAGTCATGTTAATGTTTTATTTATTTTGGTCATTTGTCATAGGGTGGAGCTTGTCGACTCCATTCTTTTCTTGT
Organism: Cupressus sempervirens; assembly: GCA_028749045.1. Taxonomy (NCBI): domain Eukaryota; kingdom Viridiplantae; phylum Streptophyta; class Pinopsida; order Cupressales; family Cupressaceae; genus Cupressus; species Cupressus sempervirens. The sequence goes on from CM053792.1 coordinate 294,678,100, forward strand.
GTAGAAAAAGTTCACATTCCTCCCACAAAATGTACTTGGTATCCTAAACTTGGATCATTATTTGGTGATTTAAGTTCATGATACAGGATGTATACTACTGTAGGAAAGTTTGGACTTGGTTATATTGTTTTTCCTTTTGCATTGTGTCATTTGCTAGTGAAAATTTTCTTCTTTTGGTTATTTTTTGGGGTTGGCTCTACCAAAATAGTGGTTTGCATCCTGAGTTCCCCTTGGTGTCCATTTTCTGTACTTGGTTTTGCACAGGGTTGCATCCCATAACTTGATTTGGTTTTCTTGGCTCAACTAAGAAGTTATAGGCACACTTTCATGGGTGCCTCGTTGGTGGTTTTGGCTCTAAAAATTAGGGTGTGGCATATGTTTTCATTGTTAAACATACACATATGGCCTCAATCCCAGCAAGTTAGTGATACCTTGTTGGCACTACATTGGCAGTCTTGTTCATGTTCTTGGGTGACTATAAGAAGTAGGTTTCGCCTCTTACCATCTACCAAGATGTATTCTCCATCCTAGGGTTGAGTGCCTTGCTCATTAATAACAAGTTGGTTGATTTTTTGAATTCAAATGACTATCACATCCAAAGCACAATGCACTAATTGATCACATGTGTCACATGAGAGAATATTGAGTAGTAGTCTTGTGAATCACATAAGGAAAACTCAATATTGTAAGATGCATCATTGGAGTCTTTGTACAAGTGATGTAATGAGGGATTCTGATGAAAAATAAATAATCAATATTTTTCTAGTTTGAAACTATCCATTTTTCACTCACAAGTTGTAAAATTGTACATTTTTAGGGTTAAGAGATTTTTCCTCCATGACTGGTGAGGGATAGTTCTATGATTCCAAGTTATGGCTTCCAGATATCATCTTTTTTCTTTTATTAGCAATTACTTTACTTGTTTCAACTTTTGGGGTTCATGCTCCCCCCCAAATGGTATATCCATCTTCAAGGAAAGGATAGGAGGCTCAAGGTCCCAAGAACCCTAATATCTTAAGCCTAGTAAAAGTAAGATTTATATGGATCATGGTATTTACGCATATCTGAGCTTCTTAGGTGCTAATAGATTTCAACTCCAGAGGACTAAGAAAATTATTTGAGTATCAGGATAGGACAAGAGCCAACATAAATTCTAGAATATGGTTGTAACATTGTAAAATAGGAACTTTCAAGAAAAGAAAGGAAGACAATTCACCAAGGGTTCTAGGCCAACAAAAACATGAGATTCTAACCATGGAAGGACTAGCTACCCACACAAGAGGCAAGGCTTCCAAGCAAGGAAATCCATAGAAGGATCCTTGCATGTTCAAAACCCCATAATAATGGTTCTAAAATGTTTATATTCTAAGATTAATGGGGCTTCCCCTTCTATTGTCAATGAATCTTCTATTGTGACATAAGGACCCTCCTACAAGAAATATTTTTAGCATCAAATGATCCTCTTGGTTTTATTTACTACCTACTTAGAATGAGCTTCACTTACTTTCAGAAGCACCACAACTCTACAAAGTATAGTTCCAAGACCACGATTCTTTCTTCATAATGACTTGGTTGAGTGAGCTTGAATTCAATGATAGTTGGCACTCTACATTATGAACCTAGAAATCTTGAAAATTAAGTCCTTCTACAAAATGTTCAGATGTGTTGGGATTCCTTCTAGACCCTACCATCTACCATGGTTGTTGGTCGATATACTTATTAATGACACATCGACAGTTAATGTTGGAAGATTAAATTCCTTTAATTGTTTATTTCCTCGCATACCTAATGGATTGAAGGTTTTCAAAGAAGTGGAGTGCCCTTATCAATTAATGGGTGTCTTGAGCAGATAGCTTGTAGAAATTTGACAAGAAAAGTGTGTAAAGATCACCATTTCATATCAAATTTCCCTCTTTCCCTTTCTGCTTCTTTTTCCCCTTTCATGGTTTTAATTTTATGTATTTTATTTTACAAATGTCTCTTTGTGAAGATAGAAGTAGATTGTGTCAATAAAGATGGTAGGTAAGTAAGTTGGCATTGGGAATCATTTTTCTGCTTGAACTATAAGTTCTTGTCTATAAATAAGAAGAATGTCAATTGTTTTGGGGTTAGTAAAATTGATGATTTTATTGTCCATACTATTGTAACACCTTACTTCATAAATGAAAATAGTATCATCATTTTCTAGAATATCTTTGTTTCACCCAGTGCTTGCTGGTATTTATTAACTATGTTTTAAGTAGAAGAATCTTGGAGTAATTTCTATGGGATTCATTTACCTTCAAAAATAGTGAGATATTTCTATTTTATTGCTATCATCTTCCTTGGCTTCAATAAAATTAATTTTTTATTTTTTATTTATTTTTTAATAATACTTTGGTACCAATTTCATTTGCAAAACTTGTATGTGTTAGATTGATTAATCAAGCATGCATCTAAGTTATCCTACCATTTAAGCATGTATTATTGATAATAATAGTGAAAAAGTAGACTATAGTTTAATTAAATTTCTAACCTCATCGGCTCTTTACATGCTTGTTATTTAATTTCCTTGTATTTCCTCATTCCATTCTGAGATATTTTCCCTAACCTCATTCATGTGATCCATTGGCTAACCAAACATAGAGGGAAATGATGAAGCTTCAACCTATCTTATTACAAATCAATCACCTTGTCATCCAACTTTTCTATTCTTGCATGGTTGAGACTCGGTCTACAAGGAGCTTTGGAGTAGAATTTTTTTGTTTCCCATTATTTTTAATTTGTTAGTTGGACACAAAACAAAGTCACATTAACAAATAAATGGTCTTAGAAGTATGGCCCATCCAATCCTTTAGGCAATTTCCCTGCACCTTATAGTGAATCTTAATGTCATTTAGTTATGTATGGTGTAAGAACTAGCATAGGGAAGTTCAAATTTTCCACCTCGGCCATATCTTGGCTTTGAGTCGGAAGATCATGATCGGTCTTCACCTAAACAACCATTTAGAAAATACCTTAGCCCCTAGACTTTGCATTGACTTGGATCCTTTTCTATGACTTCCCTCTGGTAGTTTTCATCTACCATCTTTGTAGAGTTTGTAGAACTTGGGTTGTCTATTTGAAATAAGAAAAATAAACTAAAGAGGAAAGGTAAGATTTTTTCTTTCATATCTATGTCCCAATTACCGACTGTGACAATGGTCATGCTACAACAACTTGCCTACCTTGGGGTACAATTGCCACCCTTGGTGACTTTTGTAACAATGCACATTATGCCATCTCAACTCGAGAAACTATGTCTGAAATTTGAACATTTAGATCCTCAAATAGATAAAGAGCACATCTAGGCATTCAAGGATGTCTTGGCTAGAAACAATGTCGAGCACAAGGATATTTCTTTCCACATGTTCCCAATGATACTAGGTCCCAATAAGATAAATTGGTACCTTAACCTCCTTGCTAATTCCATCAATGGATGGGTCAACATGGAGAAAACTTTTCTATCAATTTTTTAGTCCCATATTGACCTCACCTTGTGTCATTGCTAGTTCATCAGAATCTAAAAGAAACCAAACATGCCTCTACCTACCTTTAATAATCAGTTTCAATGTGCCCTTAGGAGATGTTCTGATGCCTTTGCAGCTACTATGCAACTTACCCTGAGAACTTATTTTGATGTTATTGATCGAGTCTTGTCAATGTTTATCATGTAGATTGTACCTCAAGGAGATCAGGATACCTTTGCCAAAGTCTATGCCATGGCCTTTGGAAGTCTTTATCCAACTTATTGATCATTGGATGGAGACATAGAAAAGAATTTTATGTCATCCTCACCCTGGAGGAGCTCCTCACCTAGGTAGTTATAACACGATCCCTATGGTGGGGTTTCAATCCTATCCAACCTCCTATTATACTTATGCACCAGAGGATGCTCCTCTCCTAGCTCCAGAGTGTTCCTATTGGAATCAACATGCGATACCTCAGCTACTGAGAACCACATTTCCTACCTTAAACTCACAAGTCATATCATCATATGAGGTCCCTATCTTTCTATCCATTAGACTATTTGGGTAGAACCTCATTGCTCATGTCACTTAATTAGGCATGTAGGAATAGTCCTTGCAATTGCCAAATCAAGTTACGCATCTTACAACTAACATGAAGCCTTCCAAAGAATTGCTACTAATATGGCTAGTGACATGAGCTATCCTAGACTAGATAAGACTGCAATGACCAATCAATAATTTGGTCCACCGAAGTAGGGGAATATATTCTTTAGACAAAGAGGGTTTTGCAACTTTTGTCCTTGACATGCCAATAATGGAAATTATAATCCATAGTCAGATAACTAAAAATGGAATAACATGCCAAATAATGGAGATGTTCCCCCAAGTCAACTAGACCATTAAGGGAATGTAGGACCTAGTTATTCCTCCCATATAGAAAAGTTTTACCCCTTGAAAAATTGGTGTTGGTTACATGATACAAGGTTGCATTCAAAGGAAAATTTTGCCACCCTGGAGAAAGTAATTCAAATCTCTCATTTGGATTTATAAGTGTGGTCTGAGAAAACATCTCCAGGGGATTCGGTGGAACCCTCTAACTCTGCCTTCATTTGCAAGATTTCCCTTTACAGAAAGAATGAGTGATGCAAGAGCATCCATAGGTATAAGGGCAATCTTGTGTCACCAAAAAAAAATGTACTTAGACTTAGTTTCTGTTTCATGTCTTTACATTTTTGGATACCCATTTGGGTCAAATAAAGGTTCCAACTCTCACAGTTCAACTATCAGTGTGCTAGAAAATCCTGAAAAAAATAGGAGCATGCAATTTGGCCATCATTTTGGTGACCTAGAAGGTGTGAATTGGCCAAATGAATGTAATTGCAATTTAGAGCATTCTAGAAAAAGAATTAGGTCAAAAGGCCCCACGGTTTGAAAGTTATTGCAGTTTTTCGAGTTTTGGAGACCTCTTAAGAATGCTTCAAAGTTAGGTTAGGGGCATTAAATGATCTCAAAAAGGGCTGAAAAATGGTGGATGAGCAAAGCTTTTCCATAGGGCTATAGAGCACTTCGAGAGCTTTTCAAAAATGTAAACGGTTCGTCAATCGGAGCTACGGTTCAAAAGTTATGCCTCCTGAAAGTTCAATTACCATTTCTAGATTCTTCTAGATTTGCGCCAACTTCTACCGCAGCTTCCAAAACCTTCTATTTGGTCGGTGGATGCCTACTAGCACTTTCTAGAATGTACTCCTAGTCCTTAACCCTCCAGGGTCTATTTAAGGAGATTTCTGGCATTGTAAAAGGCAGTTCAGAGTGGAGTTTGAGGGGAGGTACTGTAAGGAGAAATTATCTCTAGATTTATGCTATTGTAAGCCCTTAGGGCATGTTTTGAAGTTTATTTTCTCTGTACTGTTTGTACTAGCTTATTTTCTCAGTTAATACAATTTCCCTTTTCTATTGTGTCTATTTTGTTCTTGGGTTGTGTCCCCATCAATGAGAAAGATGACAAAGAGCTCTTTCTTTAGGGATTCTTCAATGACTCTATCACTACTTATGAGGCCAATGCTTTTACCAATTCATGACTTCCTTATAATATGAGGAGACAATTCAACAAAGGCCCCTTCACAATGCCAATCCCACCCAAAAACATATCTATTCCCCCAAACCCTCATGCTAACTTAAACCATCCTTCCAAGGGACCTACTCTGTAGCTTTGTGACTCCATGATGAAAGGCTTTGGGCCCTTCAGAGAAAAGTTTGATATTAGAAGGGTAATGGAAGAGGAGCCAATTCAAAAAAGGCCCCTCCATAATGCCAGTCCCACCCAACAGTGTACATATTCCCCTAGAGCCTCATACTAATGTAAACCCTACTCCCAAAGGACCAACTCTACACCTTTATGATTCCATGATGAAAGGATTTAGGCCCTTTGAAGTGAAGTTTGATATTAGAAGGGTAATGGAAAGTACCAACACTTTCATGTTTGTAATGGATGTATTATTGAGCTACCCAAAGCATTAGAAGGCCCTCATACAATAGCTTGACCTACTTATAATGTGCCCCACCACTACGAAGATCGTAACTTTTATCAATACCAATACATCCATCTTGAGGAGATATTGAGGACACTCCCTTCCTTCTTAGCCTAAAAATCTATGAAAATAACTTGCACAATTGCCTAATTGACTCTGGAGCTTCAGAAAACATCATGCCCATATCCATATGTAAGAATCTTAGATTGGTCCCCTCACCGTCAAAATGTGTGGTAGTGCAACTTGATAAAACTATCATAAAAAATGGTGGGTAAGCTAAAAAATGTCCAAATCTAGCTCGCCTAAGAACCTCGAGTGTCCAGTGTCATTAGCATCCAAGTAATAGACATGCCTGAAACCTATGGAATGTTTTTAAGTTGGAATTTGTGATGTTGGTTGAATTCCTACAAGCCTTGCCTGCTCAATGTTGGGAATCTCAACACAATCTTAGCCAACTTCAGAGATTGAAACTTAATAATTAAATCTCCACACTTTATCTTCTATAGTCCTAGGCAGATGCACCTTTATCTCAATCCTCTAGGTTAGGTTGAAGCATCCTTTGGTAGACTTTATGGATGATACTCTTGAGTTGGAAAATATCTTCTCAAGGAGAAATCAAAATTATAAGGTTGAATGCTTTTGGAATGCTTTTAAATTATAATTGGAAATATGGATGAGAATGGATGAATGATATGCAGATGATTAAGGTGAAGAAACACACCAACATGCAATTGTATATCAACTCAAATGAATCAACAAACCAATCCCTTTATCCAATTTGGGCAAATGGAGTCAACCTTGCACGTACTTATCATCATACTCTTTTGGAGATAGTTGGCTAAACCATCAACTATTGGATGGACAACTTAATCGAAAGTCTAAATGAATTTAACCCCAATTAAAGGAGACCAATTAAAAAAATACCACAATGCAATATGAAAATATCTAATAAGAAAGAGTATTCATGAAGTTTGATCTATCTAACAGTAGTTTTGGATCCAAGAGGACATTATAGTATATAAGTATTGAAAAACTAATTTCCCAAATTGAGATAGAAATAACATCTTTTATTGATTTAAAGAAAAGAAATACAATTGGGTTGTGTTCAAGTTGCATTGCCTAATCATACTACAATAAGCTTCCATCCAGTGTCCCATAATTTGTAGTCATTTATAGCTTTGTAAAATTACATTAAACCATGCACAAGATCAAACATTATATATTATGTTTTATCATAAATCAAAAGATATCATTATTTTAGAGAACATTTAATTAAAGTGTCCTTCCATAGTAATACTTGTGAAAAATGAAACTTTGGTAATATTTATTGAGATATTATATCTTCAATAAAGTATTTTCTAATAAATATTGACATATATGGAGAGAAATAAATCTTTTACTTAGGTAAAGATCATATTCTTGATAAAAGGATAATCTTTGAAATAAGAGATTATCTTTGTAGAAATTTTAAAATATATTTTACTTATATTTCCTTTCAAAAAATATGTATGTCTTTCTCAAAATATTTAAATTTTATCCACCTTTCCAAATATTCAATATACTTTGAAAAAAGATATACTTGAAATATGTATTATGTTCATAAATAGATTGAAATGAAAAAACAAAGTAATATTAAAACTTACCTCATACTTAATATTTACCTCATGCATGTTGCGATATTTTTCCATTTGGTAGTCCCCAATGATGCAACAGAATATGTTTTAGGTTTAGGGTTTCCATGATATCATGTCTCCTTACTTCATTTTGAGAGCACTTATTGACTAGTGGTCTTTATAAATTTATAGTCCTATTATGCGGCCACGTGCGTTCATCACTGTGTTGCAACACAAATAATTTATGGAAACAAAAGCCATCCTTACTTATTGTTGCACATGCCGCTTTCAAATAGAGATGCCTCTTTCAATAACTGATTTGAAATTAAAATTTTATTCTTCATTTTCTTGTGAGCATATATTATCATTGGAATACATAGACAATTGTGTTGGGCTTTCATTCTGATAATGTTTTTCTATTGTAATTTCTCTTCTTATCATGTGAATTGGGATGCATCTTCTATTGAAAGTGCATATTGATAATAGTTGATATATGTTGGTACCTTTCTTCTCACTTTGATTGATAACCAATTTAAAGGTTTAAGCAATACATTTGAAGAATCTCATTTTGCATTGTGACCCTAGAAACACATACATTAGAAACATCTTAATAATATAATGTTAAACCATTAATATTGCTTGATGATTTTTTTCATACATCACCAAGGGTGCAAGACCTAGAAAAATTAAAATAATCTCATTCCAATCATTGCATGTGAAAGAATAAGGTTTTATTGTTCTATAAGTCCATTTACATGAGGCTTGTGAAATAGCGATGATGCATAATAGATAGAAATTGTTGCTTTGAGCACATATCTAATTGATTATTTAACAAATATTAGAATAAGGCTTAACATATATTTACTTCATAGTCAATAGTGATGCAAAATTATCTATACATTAAAAAGAACTTGTTGCTATAATTGTTATAAAATAGTTATGATTATTATAATAAATTTATTTTAAAACTAAAATTTTCAATGAACTATCAAATAAATCATTAGAATAATGTTCTTATGTTTTTAAAAATGGAAGATACTACTTATCTAGTGTGATGTCATGATGTGGGGATTTTTCCTTTTTGATGAAACAACTTTATACAAGGATGAAATTGGCTTCCAAATATGACCATATTAATTTTATAAACTATCAAATGTTATTATAGAAATTTAAAATTTGACATGATCATATTCAAAAGATACTCAAACTCAAAGATATTAGGGTCATGGAATGCATACCTAAGGTTAATATATTTGTGAATACATGCTTACCTAAGAATCAATTATTTTACCCATGCACTAAGCTGATATATGAGAATTGAATCTATGAGGACATGTTTGCATATGATTGAAATAGAAAGATTTGCTTCAAGGCTTTAATAGGGGACTCCAAAATTTTGTAAAAATCTAATGTCCCAATAGCTCAAAGGCCCTCAATGGGTATATTTCCACTTACTCTTCGCACTTATTGCTTCCCTGGAGAGGGGAAGAGAATCATATCAAAGTTCACAGTGAACCCCAAATAAAATAGGCTCTTACTAATTATGATCAGGTGAGTGAAGCCGTCTATGCTCAAGTTGAACCTGGCCTATATCAGGCCATGGAGACCTTGGCTCTAAACTTCATTCTTGGAGGGGCATTCCTCAATGAGGACCCAACCATTACATAGAGGATTCAAGACCTCATGTTTCGTTGAAACATGACTCAACCTTCAGGGTGATTGTGCCTCTATGTCTAGTCTCTTATTTGATTCATGGTGTAGGATCCATTGCAAGAGGTATTTTGAGTTGGAATGTGAGCCCTATGTGAATGTAGCCTCTATCTAACTTTCCAACATCATCAAGGGGGAGTGGAAAGAAGAAATTTCCACACTAGACTACCCTATGACAATCATATCTAAAGGGCTAACTATTGAGGGACTAATCATGGTGTCACCTCCAGAGGTAAATCCTACACTTCTGTCCCCCACTTTGGAGGGAAAGATGGAGTCTCCTCTACCCCAAGTCCTACCCTTTATCCCACTCTCAAAGCCTTCACCCACAACTCTTGGTCTATGGACCCTAAATTTTGATGGATCTCGAGCCAAAGATCAAGTGTGAGGGTAGAATAGATTGACCCATGGGGGAAATCTTTCCTCACTTTTGTATCAGTTGCAATTTGAATGGACAAACAATGTATTTCAATATGAAACTTTGATTATAGGTCTCTTATTTTCTCTATGGAAAGTAATCACCTACCTTAGATGTAATGAAATAACTTGCACAGTAGAAGAAATAATATGAAATATTATATAAATACTTGATATCAACTAATAGTAATAGGCCACTTCAAGGGGGAAACCTCCAAATATCTCCAATGAGAACACACTTCATAATATCATTTTGAAATAATACTCACAATCTCCTATATATACCTAATTATGCTTAGGTTGAATAGACATAGCCCTACATAACACCTAGGCCAACCTACCTACCTATATAATAATATAATAATGATAACATGATTTAATTAAGGATTAAGATAGCCACAAGTTGACTATTCATAACCCTATATACATGAATATTAAGGGTGTAGCATGCCCCCTCTCTTGAAAGAAGCATTGTCTTCAATGCTAACCAAGTGTGGGTTCTTTTGAATGAACTCCTCATCCTCCTATGTGACCTCTTAAACTAATAAGCTCTTCCATTGGATGAGATATTGAGTAAGGATTTTTTTCCTCAACTTCTTCATCCATGTTTGAAGAATTCACTCTATTTCCAAGATTATTCTTCCTTCTTCATCAAGTTCTAGTAGTAATATTTAAGTAGGAATATTTTTCCCAATTACCTTCTTCAAACAAGAAACACAAAAAATCGGATGTATCTTTGTTGTTGGTGGCAACTCAAGCTTGTAGGAAACATTACCAATCTTTTTCATGATTTGGTATGGTCCATAATATCTTGGAGACAACTTATTATTCTTTTTTTGTTGCTTCATTGAGATTTGTTTATAAGGCTGCAATCTCAAGAAGACCTAGTCCACAACTTCAAAATTTATTTCACTATGATGTTGGTCCACTTGTTGTTTCATTCAATTTTGTGCCATAGCTAAATTCTCCTTAAGTCCTGAAAGTACCCGTTGTTGATGAAGCAAGTGGTTCTCTACTTCTTGAACTCTTGGTGACACCTTTAATGATGATGTGATGGAAGGAGGATGATATCCATAAAGTGCCAAAAATGGAGACATTTTTGATGAGCTATGAAAAGATCTATTGTACCACCATTCAGCAAGAGGTGGCCAATCTACTCATTGAGATTGTTTTTTGAAGTGAAACAACATAGATATCCTTCCAAACATTTATTAACAACCTTAGTTTTCCCATTTGATTGAGGATGGTATGAAGAACCAATTGAGTACCCAAACATGAGAATAAATCTTTCCAAAAGTGACTAGTAAAGATAGGATCATGATCACTAACAATAACCTTAGGTGTATCATGTAGCTTTTGGATATTCTCCAAGAAAATTTTTTCCACTATACTTGTTGTAAAAGGATATGATAATGTAATGAAATCTGCATATTTAGTGAGGCGATCAACTACTACCATGATGACATTATGACCTTTAGATTTGGGAAGCCCTATGATGAAGTCCATGGATATGTCTTCCCAATATTGGCTAGGAATAGATAAAGGTTTCAAGAGACCTGGTGTTCTAATTGTTTCTCCCTTATTTCTTTGACAAACCAAACATTCACCCACAAATTTTTGAACATCACCTTTTAGCCCTTACCAAAAAAAATCTTACTCGACCTGATCATATGTTCTTGAAAAATCCTAAATTTGACCACCAATTAGGGACTCATGTAGTTCTCTGAGAATCTTGTGTTTAAGAGTGGAATTCTTGCAGAGATAAAAGTGTTCTTTATACCAAAGAATATCCCTCTTTGAACTACTAAGGTCAATTTTTATTTGCTAGATGAGATTACTTGTTGCAACATAATTTTTCCACTCTTCTTTGGCTTCTAACACCCAATTTTCTTGTAATATTGAAAGGGAAGACAATAAGGTTTCATCTCTTTCATCCTTCCTGGAAAGTGCATTGGCCACAATATTTTCCTTCTCTTTCTTGTACACAATTTCAAAGTCATCCCAACATCTTAGTGACCCATTTTTGTTGCTCTTCTGATGATAGTCTGTGTTCTAAAAAATATTTTAGGCTATCAAGATCTGTCTTAACCTCTTGAAGTGTCAACCCATTAAATAAAGCCTCCATTTTTTAACTGCATGAAGGATTGCTAGCATTTTCTTCTCATAAATAGGTTTGAGTTTATTTTTAGCTTTTACTTGATGAATCTCAAAAGCAATTGGTCAACCTTCTTATATGAGAACTACTCTTATCCCATTTCAAAAAGAATCACATTCCACAATGAATTCCTTGGTAAAGTCTGGAGTGACAATCACTGGAGTTGTACACATAACCTTCTTTAACTGCTCAAATGATACATTAGAAGTTTCATTCCAATGAAAAGAATCCTTCTTCAATAGAGTGGTAAGGAGTGATGCTATATGACCATAATTCTTCACAAATCTCTTATAGTATCCTATCAATCCCAATAAACCCCTCAGCTTCTTAATAGTTTTTTGGAATAGGCCATTCCATGATAGCCTTAATTTTTTTAGGGTCCACCTTTACTCCTTCATGTGAAACAATGTGTCCCAAATACTACACCTCCTTAAGACCAAAAGCACACTTGGATAGCTTAGCATAGAGTTGATGACCTTTGAGTAATTCTAATGCTTGATCTACATGTTGCAAATGTTCTTCCCAAGTCTTGTTATAAATTAATATATCATCAAAAAACACTAACACAAACTTTCTTAAGAACTTCTTAAAAATGGAATTCATCAAACTTTGGAATGTAGATGGTGCATTGGTAAGAACGAATGGCATCACCAAAAATTCATAATGACCCTCATGAGTTTGAAATGTTGTATTACAAATATCTTCCTCCTTAATCTAAATTTGGTGCTAACTTGATCTAAGATCTAACTTGGTAAAATCCTTAGCTCCATTTAATGCATCTATAAGACCATCAATGACTGGAATAGGAAACTTATCTTTAATTATGTACTTGTTGAGCACTCTATAATCTAGAAACATGTACCAAGTTTCATCCTTCTTACACACCATCACGATAGGTGAGGAGTAAGCACTTTGGCTATGTGTGATAATTCATTCCTCTAGCATTTCCTCAACAATTTTTTCTATCTCACTTTTTTTTATGTGTGGGTACCTATAATGCCTGATGTTTGGTGATTGTTTCCCTAGAACTAGTTGTATGCCATAGTCATGATCCCTCTTAGGAGAAATTCCTTTAGGTATATCTCCAAGAATCACTAAGTGGTGATTAATTATTCCTTGTAAATTTGGATGAGTAAGAGAATTAGATTGAGACACTTCTAATGAACATAGCTTGTCCACAAATCCATATGCACCTTTCTTTAAAAACTTTTTCATTTGATAAGAGCTTACCATATATGGGGATTTTTCTTTCAATCCCCTTAGCTCCACTACCTTTCCTTTTGATTGAAATCCATGAATAGTTCTTGGAAGTTAATCTCAATTGTTCCCAATGTAGTAAGCCATTGTACTCCCAAAATAATATCTATTGCACCCATAGATATCGCATACATTGGGGTATCAAGTTGATAATCGTCCATGCATAATTTGATGCTATGACACTTCCCTGAACAACTAACTATGCTCCCATCTACAATCAAAACCTAAAACTCTAGGGTTTTATATATATAAAAATTTAGAAGAGTTTCCAACTTTTTGTTGATGAATTATGAGTGCTACTTGAGTCAATCAACATTATTATTTTCTACTTCTTTAAGAAACTCACTATCTTGAGAGTTTGTGGTGCATTGGAACCTAAAAGTGCATGACAAGAAATTATTGGTTGAGAATCATGTGATTCCTCACCCAACTCTCTATCCTCCTCTAATATGGGCTCATCCTCTTCTTCCTCACTTGGAGCTTCAATATAGGAAATTTTATTTTTACTACATTTATGTCCTTGACTATATTTTCTATCACAATTGAAACACAACCCTTTTGCTCTTTTCTCCTCAATTTGTTGTAGAGTCAACCTAGTAGGTTGAGGAAGAGAAGGTGTTGAATATTCTTTTTCTCTTTTTCTCTTATCACATTAGCCCCTTACTTTCTAGGAATCAAGAACTTCTCCTCTACCCTACGTGCAAATATAAAAGACTCATTTACTAAGATGGGACAAAGCATATGTACCTCATGTTGAATGTGATCCTAGAGACCACCAAAGAATAAATCATTCAAGTTCTCTATAATTGTATACTCTCTTAAGGATAGATTTTGGAATTTTTGAATATAATCCTTAACGGATCCTGTTTGTTGAAGCTTAGAAAGTTGGATAAAGAAGTTTTCTATCACACTATTGCTATATTGTGCTTGGAGTTCTTCTATAAAAATTGACCATGATATAGTGAGACCCTTTTTCCTCCTATGACTAAAAATTCAATGATACCAAATGAATTGATCTAGTTCTAGATATAAGAAAGCCATCATGACCTTTTCTCCAAATGGGATTTAATGTACTTCAAAAAAAATTTCCATTTCATTTATCCATGTTAGAGGATCCTTGCCATCAAATTTATGAATATCCACCTTTGGAAAAAAATTCCTAGATCCCATAGGATTAATAAAATTTGTGTCATTATTAGTTGACTTGAAGGTTTCACCTTGATTGTTGGAGAGCTCCTTCCTTGTTTCATTTATATAATTGCTTAACATGCTTTGTATATCTGATATATCTCCTCGTAGGTCACACATATCCCTCTTAACCTCTTCCTTGAACTTACTAAGTTCCTCGTTGGGATTACTATCCTCTATTACTTTCCAATCTTGATCAGAGGATTTTCCCAGTGTGGTAGCATTCTTTTTGCCTCTTGTTGAAGGCCCTGTCATGATGGAAACCAATATTTTTGAAATAAATCACACAAATGAAATGTAAATTCTACAAAACAAAATTTAAAAAAATTTACTGTAACTTACTAGGGCCAAGATACCCTTACTAAGAAAAAGTCCCAAAAAAATTAGTAAATTTGCTACCTTGAGAGAGAACTTTCATAATTTTCCAATATCTTGCTCTTTTTAAAAAATTTCTCCAAGCTTATAAATTTAGGCTCCTCTACTATGTATTCAAAAACCCAATACAAGTTATACTCCAATTTGGCAAGATGTGAGAGATATGAAGATCTCAATAAATTGTGTAGAAATAGTAATTCTGCAATAATTTTCTCAAATTTTCTTCAATTCCTCTAAATTTTAAACTATAGATTCTTTAATATGGTCTTCAAAAACCCTTTAAAAATCTTTGAAAATTTCACTAAAATCTGAAAGTTATGCTCTTCCCAAAATCGCCCCAATGTTGACAAAAGATCTTGCCTCTATGGTGCCAAGATCATGCTCTAATACCACTTGTAATGAGATAACTTGCACAATAGACAAAATAATATGAAATATTATATAAATACTTGATATTAACTGAGAGTTAGGCCACTTCAAGGGGGAAACCTCCAAATATCTCCAATGAGAACACACTTCACAATATGATGTTGAAATAAGACTCACAACCTCCTGTATATACCTAATTATGCTTAAGTTGAATAGACACAACCCTGCATAACACCTAGGCCAACCTACCTAACTAAATAATAATATAATAATGATAACATGAGTTAATTAAGGATTAAGATAGCCACAAGTTGACTATTCATAACCCTATATACACCAATATTAAGGGTGTAGCATCGAAACTCATTGTTAAACAAGTTCAGAGTCAATACATGTTTGGGTGTTGATTGAAGACTTTAGCACTTTCAACATTGAAGTCATCCTTAAAAAAAATTTATGTCTCTAACACCCTTGTTGTGTCTAACATCACCCTTGAACCCATGGTCATTTCTTGCCTCAGGTGCTTTTCGATATAAATGGTAGCAACCCCATCTATCCTAGATAACATTAAACATTTATAGGTCTTTGAGGATGATTGAAATACCCTTTTCTTCCTAGCCAACAATATCATATTTAAATATTAGATCCTAGAAGAGGAAGAACATGATGACACAGGACATGAAAGTGATCTAGAAGATATCTTTGACCTCCCCACAAATACCATGTATTGAAGGGGATGATAACCCTCAAACGTACATTTAACTCGAACCCTTGGGTCAATCATAGACCTCCTCCCTCCTTTGAGGGAGGGAAATATGAAAAGATCAATCTTGGGATAGACATTGAGAAGAAAAACATATTCATTGGAACCTCCTCCTCCCTCAAGGAAAAGGGGAAGATTCTTGTGGTCCCTCAAGAATACATTGATGTTATAGCATGGAGCTTCTTCATTCTATCTAGTCTACAGCCAGAATCTAGTGTTCCTCATAAATTTGCAAATTCTAATCCTACGATTCATAAGGGAGTTCGACAAGAGGGATAACATTGTAGAAGTTTGCATCCTCAATCTCATCTACCTCAAAGAATGGAGGGATGCAACCCTTGAGAATTTCATTAAGCACCAAGGTGTAGTCAAACAATGGTTTGACAAAAGAGCCCAATATAAGGCCTTTCATATTTTGGATCTAGTCCTCCTATGCGAAAAGGCCTATGAGAAGAAAGGAAAACATACTAATTTCTAACAGCTTTGGCTTTGGCCTTATTAGATCTCAAAGATCTATAGAGCCAACAATTATCATCTCAGCTTGCTAACTGGAGAACTTATCCCATTGCCAATCAATGGATGGATTATTAAACATCACTTTGAATGAAGAGATGGGGTAAGGGTTTTCATTCCCTTTTTTTTGTTCCATATGTATAGTTTCTTGTAAATATTGCTTTGGTATACCTCTCTCACCCTATAAATTCTTTTTGCGTTTTTTTCTTTTCTTTGTTGGCCCTTGTAAGTAGTTTGGTCAAGTCTTTATTTCTTATTTTGGTCTTGATTTTTAGTTTTGGTCTTTTTGGGGGTTTTGTTTCTTATTCCTCTAAGTGGGTAGGTATGCTTCACATGACATTGTGTAACTTGATGGAAATTTGTCTCATGGTATTCAAGCGCTCCTTTTCTCATCTCACAAATTCCCTTAGAATATTTTCTTGAAAGCTAAACATTGTAGGTATGAACTCAGGAAATGGCTAACCTTCATCAAATCTAAAAAACTCTACTCCTATCTCAAGCTAATTCAATGACCAACTAAGTTAGTAAGAAAAAGGGAAGAGAAGAATCATGATAAGAATAGAGTGAATAGATTGGTCCTTCTCAAACTTGATAAAATTAAATGCTAAGAGGTGTCTTGGGAAGTGGGTGTCTTTTGCCTTCCTATCAAAAATGAGAAAATGCATAAAGATGAGATGGTGAAAGAAGTGCTCCCACATGAAAAAATTAATTTTTTTATTCTAAGAAAGAAGTATTGCCTCCCATGCCTTGAAAATACAACAAAGAGTGATGGAGGAAGGAGATCCCTGATTCCCAAAACTTCATGATATCCAATAAAAGTTAAACAAAGGGAGTCTTGTGTGAGATTAGTTTCTTTGTTTTCTTCAAGAATTAAATGATTTACCCCCTTTCAATTCACACACCTCATGAATTGACATTTACCTTGATAATGTTCATGGATTATAGCGAGTTAGGATGTTTAGACCTAGATTTCATGCTTAAATGGATTTTGCTTCAAAATAATAAGCCACAAATGATTTAAAGGCCAAGTTCAAGCCCAACCCTACTTTTTGTGAGAAAAAAGTTGGGTCTCCTCTTTTCATTTTTTTTCATGTCTCGTTTGAGACAAGTCCTTTTTGTTTTATTTTGGTCTTCAATGTTTGGGTCCTTGCATCCGTATTTGGGTTTTTGATCCATTATGTGTGGGAGAAGAAAGTAAATATCCTCAACCTCAAGTCAAGGGTGTGTGACCGATGAGAAAAGTAGTTTTTGGACATGTTAGGAACTATTTCCCTTATGTCTTATGCAGTAGAAAAAATCTTTTTTGGTCTTGGGTTAGACACATTGCAAGGTTTATTAATGAAGGACAAGTAAAATTAATGCACCCTTTAATTATTATGATGGACAAGTTATTTCAGCTGCATTAAGAGATTAATTGTCACTTTGTTTGATAATCACAATTTTTCTCTACAAGAAAAAGTTTTCCTTTGGGTTTTCACCTCACCTGGAAGTTATTGTTTCTTGAGTCTACAATTTTTTGGGTGGGTCTAACTAGTTATGGTTCATGTTTAGATGGGGGTGGGTCCTAGCATTGTGGTACCTCTACAAGTGAGTGTTTGAGGTTGGTTGTTTTTCTCTTCATTTTATTTTGTTTGTAGTTCATGTTTTCTCTAGTTTTTGTTGCTCATCCTTTTCTTTCTTTTCCACATTGGTGCTGCTTTAAGTTTTGTTTCTCTCTTTTTTCCTCCTAGGGCATTATTTCAATGGTCATCACTCAACTTTCTTTTGTCAATTTTTTTCTTTCCTTTGGTCACTTGTCATGAGCAGAGCTTGTCAACTCCCCTCTCTTCATGGGCAAAAAAAATTTTCATTCCTAACATGAAATGTACTTGGTAGCTTGAGTTTGGAACATTGGTTGGTGGTTTAAGTTCATGATACAAGATGAATTCTATTGTAGGAAAGTGGCCTTGGTTCTATTGTTTTTACTTTTGGGATGTGTGGTTTCATGGTGCAAGTTCACTTCTTTTGATTTTTTTGGGGTGTTGGCCATACCAAGAGTGGTTTTCATCATAGGTGCCCTTTGCTGCCCATTTTTCATCCTTAGTTTTATGTGGCATTTGATCTCACCAGTTGATCTAGTTTACTTGGCTCCCCTAAGAAGTTGCAGGTACACCTTCATGGGTGCCTAGTTGGAGGCTTTGGCTTTGAAATTTAGAGTGTGGGATATGTTATCATAGTTAAAAGTAAATATATGCCCTCAATCCTAGTGGGTTAGTGGTGACTTTTTGGCATTCTCGTTTATGTTCTTAGGTTAAGTTATAAGGGGTGGGTTTTGCCTCTAATCGTCTACCAAGATGCATTCTCCATCCTCAGGTTGAGGCCCTTGCATCATTAACAATAAATTGGTTAGTATTTCAAAAGTTAATGTTGTCACATCTAAAGTATGAACCATTAATTGATCCCATAATTCGTGTGAGAGACTATTGAATAGTATTCTTGTCAATTGCATAAAGACAATGCAATGTTGTAAGCTATGTCATAATTCTTTTTCTGGGTGATGTAATTTGGGATTCTAGAAAAGAATAAATAATTGATATTTTTCTAGTTCAAAACTATCTATTTTGCGCTTACAATTTCTACAATTTTGGGTTTTCAAGGTTTAGGGATTTTGTCTCCCATAAATGATGAGGGATAGTTCTATGCTTCCAAGGTATGGCTTCTAGATACCATCTTTTATCTTTTGTCAGGAGTTGTACTTTACTTGTTTTGGATTCCACATTTGTACTCCCTCTAAGATGCCATATTTATTTTCAAGGAAAGGATAGTTGGGAACAAGGTCTTGGGAACCCTAAAA
This sequence comes from Cupressus sempervirens, assembly GCA_028749045.1. Taxonomy (NCBI): domain Eukaryota; kingdom Viridiplantae; phylum Streptophyta; class Pinopsida; order Cupressales; family Cupressaceae; genus Cupressus; species Cupressus sempervirens. Next base: position 294,697,309 of record CM053792.1, read on the forward strand.
TCTTAGGCCTAGTGAAAGTAAGGTTTTTATGGATCATGGTATTGATGCATGTACAGTCTTTGCATGTGCTAATGGATTCTTCCTCCAGAGGATCGATAAAATTATTTGGGTATCAGGATAGGACAAAAGTCGATGTAAAGTCCAAAAGATAGTTATTTCCTTTAAAAATAGGCACTTCCTAGAAAAGAAGGGAAGATGATTACCCAAGGGTTCTAGGTTAGTCAAGTCTTGAGATCCTAGCCATGGAAGGACTAGTTTCCCACACAGGAGGCAAGGCTTCCAAGAAAAAAAATCCTGGGAAGTAATGAGTAAACAAATGGAAGGGTTCTTAAACATTCAGAACCCTATTATAGTGGGTCCAAAATGTTTATCTTCAAAGATCAATAAGACTTCCCCTTCTAATTATGATGCATCTTTTATTGTGACATAGAAGGATACATGAAGAGGACCCCCTACAAGCAATTTTTTTAGCATCAAGGGATCTCTTGGTTTGATTCAATACCTTCTCATAAAGAGCTTCACTTCCTTTCAAAAGTACTACAACTCTATAGAGTATAGTTATGAGTCTCAAATTCCTTCTTCCTAATGACTTGGTCAGGTGAGCTTGCATTCTATGGTAGCCAACACTATGCGTTCCTAACCTAGAAGTCTTGGAACTCAATTCCTTTTGCAACATGGTCAGATGTGCTAGGATTCCTTTCAGACTAGACCATATGTTATCATTATTATTGATAGACTAATTAATGATGTGATGGTAGTTAATGATGATAGATAAAATTCCTTTAACTGTGTTTTTCCATGTGCACCTAATGCATTTAAGGTTGTAAAAGAAGTGGAATTCTCTTATCAATCAATGGGCATCTCGAGGAGATAGTTGGTAGAGATTTGAAAGGAAAAGCTTGTAAAGATCATCATTTTAGATCAAAATTCTCTTGGGAACTCCCCTTTTCCCTTCCCTACTTCTTTTTTCCCCTTTCATAGTTGTAATTTAACCTATTTTATTCCACAAATGTCCCTTTTTAAAGATAGTAGTAGATTGTGTCAGTAAGGATGGTAGATAAGTTGGTACAGGGAATTATTTTCTTGCCTAAATTGTAAGTTCCCATTTGATAAAATTGATGATTTTATCATCCATACTATTCTAGCACCTTATTTCATGAATGAAAGAAATAGCATATTTTTATGTAATATCTTTGTTTCATCTAGTGCTTGTTGGTATTTATAAGTTGTATCTTGAGTAGAAGAATCTTGGAGCACTTGCTATGGGATTCATTTACCTTTGAAAACTGTGAGATCTTTCTTTCTTGTTGTTGTTATCTTCCTTGGCTTGGATAAAATTAAATGACTTTATTTACTTTGGTACTAGTTTCATCTGCAGCAGTTGTATGTGTTAGATTGATTGATCAAGAATGTATGATAGTTATCTTACCATTCAAGCATGTATTGTTTAAAATAATAGCACAAAATTAGATTGTAGTTAGATTAAATTCCTAACCCTCACTACAACATTTGGGATCAAATTGTGATGACAATGTGATTTATTTGTGATTTTTATGTTTTTTTGTAAGTGTCCTTGATGTCATTGCTATACCAATGTTGGCATCGTAGCTATGATGGCTATGTGATTATAAAAAAAAAAAAAAAGAAAATGTGACATTAATCATTCCCCATTTGATCGATTGTGGAGAGTTGTACTTGAAAGAGTGTGGAGAGTTCCAAGTGAGGGTGGAGATCAGTTGTGAAAGAGTGTGGAGAGATTTGAATGAGGGTGGAGATTAGTTTCCTAGTCATGCTCTTGTGATCTTCGCACCCTTGCTCTACATTCTCCCTACACAAAAGATTGAGGAGTTTCTAATTGGTAGGTGTCTTTGCATTCTCCCTACACAAAACATTAAAAGTTTGCAAAGCCATGCAATTCTAGAGCAAAGCTTTTGGGTTCGAGTAGAGGTGTAATTTACATATAGTAAGAAGCACAATAATATGTGAGAGCATAATGATATTTTTGTTGGGTCTTCCTTTTACTTAATCCACATATATATTCTAATTAAACCCTAAGTTGATAAAATAATATACTTAATGAAATTCATTCCGAAATTAGTTTATTTTATTTTATCTGGCTTAGTGAATTGTGGCTAGATTTAGTGCATTTTAAAAATGTTAGTTTCTTTGAGGCCAACTAAAGCCATAATGTCAAGTATTAGCTAGAATCTTCTTTTATCTTTGATTCATGAGAACAATCACTTAGTTATCTTTAAAATTAGCATAACAATGCCTTGCATCCATTTTTAGTCTACTTGAATATTTAGCCCCAGTATTTTGTTGCATTGAATGAATTTTTAGTATCAACCCTAAGCAACACAGGACTGATATGTACAGCCAACTCCAAATATAAGAAAAGGGACAACAATTTGTTAAATCTATTTTAGGAATAATTCTTGTTTGAGAAATTTATCATGAAGCTTGCATAAACAAGCCATCCTTGAGCTTTGTTGAGTACCTCAAATAAGTCACTTTTTTTCAGTTGGTAAGATTTTTTGAAGCCACTATATTTTTATACGAAACAACATATAGAAGGCTACAGTCATGCTTGTTTTCCTTGCATCTACATTGATATATGTAAATTTAAGATTTGTGTCTATTTTAAATGTTTGTTGATTAAATAGAGGAAAGTTGTTGAGGTATAATTTTCTTTTTCTATTTAGAACATGCATCAAAAAATGAGAGAGATATTACATACATGACAATTAATGAAGCACATTAGCTAGCTCATTTTTGTAGGTTATTACTACTAGAATTCAGTCATTTTCCCCAAATCTATACTTCATGTTAAATAATTTTAAATTTGTTATAAATATAAGCTCCAAAACTTTTAGTAATTTTTTAAATTAGATCCAACCCTCTAGAAAAAAAAAAACACTTAACTACATATTTGAAACACAAGTGGCACTTCTATTTGTTACTTATACTAACACATCTTATGGTGGATTCTTAATCATTTTATGAATATAACTAAGTTCATTAATCCAAAACCAATAGCATCTCAATATCATCACAATAAAGGTACAACCACATGATTCAAAAACTTGTAACTAAACCCAAATACCTCATCTTCAATAGTCTAGTGACTTAGATTTATTCTCCTCAAAATATCAATGCTTTGAATATTCTACTTCTACACTAGCACACCCAAAAGAATATATCTCTTCATACAAGTCACTCAAATACTTTATGAGTTACGTAGTTAGTTTTATATTAGCATATTATTCCTTCAAAGGGTTTCATCTATGATTCATCTTAAAGCATATTCATAACAATAATTTGGAGCTCTTAAAACATAAAATATGATTTCTAGCTAGAACTCAACTATTTTTCTTAGGACGTGGTGATGCTAATTCAGCTTATTTATGTCTTACCATACCAATTTATCTCTTCAAATAAAAAAATCTAGACTTTCAATTGATCTTCAAGTTCAACATTGTTCTACATTTGGAATGCATGCATCCAATTTAGCAATGTACTCAACCAATACTTATAACTAACACTTTAAATTGGTACTAGTTATAATGAATCCAATATGGGTGTATCATCAAACTAGTAATATACATTTGAAGTTATCAAATTCTTAATGATCACATACTAGTTATCTCCTATTCATTCAATACCAAAAACATCACACAAGTTGATCCTAGAGGTGATTTCTTTGGTAATTTACCTCCATATCAACCAACAATTATACCACTCATCTAATGCATCTAATAAATGTCTTTCACCTCTTCTATAACAATATGAAACTTTGACTCTAATATCAAATCATGATATCAAATCATGGGGAGATAGATCATGTAGAATAGATTAAGTAGATAAAATATAAAGGGTGTTTCCTTCAAAATATTTTCATTGCACTTACTTCTCATTCGTTGATAATATTGGTTTGATACATAATATTTTGTTTTGGCCACTCACATTCTATGACAAAGGGTAACACTACCTTTACCAAGTCATAACCAAAAACATAACAACATGGAGATAAAAAGAAAAGAAAATATTTTACATTTAGCATACATTAATACTTGAAAATCCTTACAAATTCTTCAAGATGATAGAACTCTAACTTCTTACAATATGGGAAAACTTCCAATATACGATCTTAGTAAACAAAATGGTCCTTTTCTCTTTTTTCCCCTTCCATTTTTCTCCACTTTCTCTGCATCATATTGTTACTTGGCCTCTCTATGCCTCTCATACTTAGGCTTACAATGACTAAATATAACTAATTTAGAAACAAAACATATTTGTTTTAGATACTAAAATCTCTCTAACTATTCCTATTTAAATCTTACTATGATTCAGTCCTAGAATCTCACAAGTGCAACAAGATAAATTCATGACAACCAACTCTATCCATTTAGACCTATGACTCATCCTCTCTATAAATTATTCATAAACATAGACAACATAATTATTTACATCAAGAAATTAGAATTCCTCATAAATGCCAAGACCACATTTTTAGAGCTTTTTCCTCCATAAGATTGATGACTTGGAAGTTGGGATGCTCCTGCATTACATAGACGATCATCCTACCATTTATTTTATTTCTCAAGTTTTTGAAAGCATTTTTTTATGTGGACTGGTGGTTGAAAATATTCAAACATGAATTAGGGTCTTCTCAAGAAGGTTGTGATTTCCCTTCTTTCTACTTAAGTTGTAGAGTAAATGGAATGGATAAGCTTATGTAAATTGAAGTCGGATTTATTTTTTTACAAATGCATATAAAGATTGGATTTTAGAAGGAAAGTACAATATCATTTTTCTTTTATATTTTTTATTAATGTTAGGGGATTTCAAAAATATGATTTAAAACTTAATCTAATTTAATTTAATATAAATGCATACACACATACATACATATAATATATGCATACACACATGTATACTATGTGTATGTGTGTGTGTGTGTGTGTGTGTGTGTGTGTGTGTGTGTGTGTGTGTGTGTATCTATATGTATGTATGTATGTATGTATTTATATGTGTACACACACACACACACACACACACACACATATAGATACAAACATATGTATATGTATATTGTAACACCCCACCAAGGGATCCAAAAGAACTAACCTAAAGTTTTACTAAGTTTGCCAAACTTTTTTTTTTAAAAAATAACATGTACAACAATCATACAGTAGTGGAAGCAATAACATACAATCATACATAAGAAAACATAACAAATTACATTCTTTAAGGATCCCAAGGCATTGAGTCACATTTAATTTTAACTAATACTAAGTCAAATAAATAATACATCCACATAAAAGAATAACTACAAGTCCAGTCCATTTAAACAATATACATTTGTTCTGAGTGCCACTTGGCAATAAATTCAGAATGCACAATCATTCACTGTACATGTCACAGGGTATGAAAGGTTGAAAGAATATATATTTATAAAAATAGAATTACATCATCCCTTTCAGATCCATGAAACAAAGCATAAAGATATAACCATCCATCACAATACACAAAGATAGAATGAAAGGAAATGCAGAACAAACAACTTTAGCCACAACATCAACAGATGGATCTCAATGGTAAAAGTAAAAACCACTACCACTCGACCTCATAGCAACCCAAAAAGGTCCACTCCCACCACACTAAGGAGATAGTCTCAAATCCCAAGTAGGATATCATTCCCAAAAAACAAAAGTAATATCTAGGTCAAGGAAAACCCTAAAAGTAATATAACTAAAATTGACATTTAAACCTAGTGGCGAACAAAGACACATAGGAAATATATATTGCTAGTGGGCAAGTGTCATCACATGAACCAACTCTAGGGTTATCAGGATAGTCTTTTAATCCTCTAGCCCCCTAGTGACTCTATGTGGGTATAGTATCCTTTTGTACTGACAAGGCATACTAATGATGCATGGTCACAAGTGTCCTCTCCACTCCCATCCTAATATATACTAGCACTCGAGCCATGGGTGAGGAAAGATAAGACTCTTATTAGGTTAATTTTACTCTAATTTAGTGTAGTGTTTCCACTTATTAACTACTTACAATGGGTTACACTGGCAACCACTTTGGGCGGGCCTCAGCCTTCATTGCAAGCCACTTCCCAACTTAACATACAAATTACCTACCCTAGGCTCATAAAAGTACAAATGAAAGAATCATAATTTTCACCTCAGTCCTATACAAGTGACTGAAAAGCATCAAAAGATAATTCACAATAACCCCTCAGTCATTTACAAGCAACTGGAAAGCATTAAAAGATATTTCACAATAACCCTCAGTCCTTTACAAGCAATGGGAAAGTATCCCAAAACAACTGATTGAAGAATGAAAGGTTAAGTCAAATATGTCATACCATTCATCTTAGTTTTACACAAGAATACTAAAAGCAATAACAAAAAATAAATTCAAACTCATTATAGAGCATACTAGACACATTACCATGTTTGAGTTTTAAAAGATCAAGATCAAATCATCATCAAGACATCACAAACACAGAACTCCCAAGCCTCTGGTAAACATCCTTATTTGGTTAAAGCTAAGTCAACCCCAAAACCCAAATCATAAAATATGCATCGCATATAGAACACAAAATGTAGCTTTCTCAATACATTATGTTTTGAAAACACAAAGGTTTTAATATTACTATAGGTTTCAAGTTTCCATTTTTTCTAGTTATAGATTCACTAAAGTTCTCGATTTCAAACAGAGTTTAGTTTATGTCTTTACAACATATAATAACTATTAAGGTTTTCAAATCATAAAATTACCCTAGTGATAAAAATCATTTTCATTATTATTATTTTTTAAATTAGACAATCAAGCAAACCCAAGACTACCAAATAACCATTCATAATTTACGATCCAAAAATATTTTAATAATAATTTAACTAAAATTGTTAATTAAATATTATTAAAATTTAAATTGATAATCACAACATGTTATAATAGATAATAATTATTTGTGTATCAATAAAATAACTTATATCAATTTATTAATAAAATAATTATTAATCTAATTATAATAATAAATAATATTTTTTATTATTAAACAATATTTAATATTTAATAATTTTAAAACATTTAATAATTTTAATTAATATATATTAATTAAATAATGTTTTTAAAATTAAATAATCTAAAAATAAATTTAGAAACTTACTCCTAACTTTGTTTTAAGCCCATGTGGTTGCTTTATGTAATTGCGGACTATCACTGGCGGCAATGGTCTGCCTTAGGCAGCCACGATTTGCATGGTAGCCACTAGTACCAAAGTAGGAGAAGGAGAAAGGGGGGTGTGGAGTGGTGGCCCCCGCCGACCCACAATAAATTTTTATTTTTATTTTGTTTTAAAAAGAGAACAAGCCTCCCCCACTACCATAATAAATAGCCAAATTTCCACTTTAACATATTTAATAATGGGATTACATGATAGTTATATTTAATTGTTCATATTTTGATAATACAGGAGGAAAGATATTCTCTGAATTGTAAGATTGAATAGTTAATTGTTGATATAAATAGTTGTAAATATCGATAATCTTTATTATGAGCGATGATGCTAGGTTTTCTTACTGATTCTTTCTCGGTTGCGATCTTTTTTTGAATCAGATTTTATTAAAAAATAATATATACAGTGGTTTGTCCACTGTTGCCAAATTAAAATTATTTAATAATGGGATTACATGATAATTATAAATTACCATGTAATTTCATCATTATATATATAATTAAATTTGCCAATATAAACTTGATATAAAAACCCAAATCAAATAGTCAAAATTGATAAAACAAACTTGTCTTCCCTTCAAAACCCATATTTTAGTTTTTTAATCAATTTAAACAAAGGTTTCAAATCAAATCCATTCCCAGAAATTCTTATGAAACAAAGAGTGATAAAACATAAACGAGGGTTTTCTAATTCTTAAAGCATAAACAATTATTTCTCAATCAAGAACAATATGCTCACATACAGCGATTTCAATCCCTAAAGAATTCTGAAAATAGGAAACACAACAGACACAAAGAAGACAAAAGATCAAAGAACGAAAACCATAATACAAATAAATCACGACATCCTACCTGGATCTAATGTTAAGATGACAACCACATGAAGCATGCAAATAAAACCCTTTCTCTAAAAATTTCTTCCTCAAAATTGCTCCTCCAAAAATTAATTTAATGGAACATGAACTCTAAATATCCAATAAGGAGTTCTCCCCTAAATTCGAGGCACTAATTGTGTGATCACCTCAGGAACTCATTGATCACAACTCTTTAACTTTTTATTTACTTATCTTTTATGTTTTCATGCATGCTTTTTGCAATATAAAATATCTTTATTAAATTTATTTGCTTTCTCTTTTTTAATTAATTTATTATATTTTAATCTCATGCATCAGCTTTTGCAATTTAATAAAAATAAACTTTATTAACTAATTGCTTACTCTCTCTTATTAATTTTTGAAGCATTTTTTTAATATAATATTTATTAACTTAAGTAATAATAATGTTTAGCATTTATTTAAAAATGATCTCCTAAATATATTATTATTAAATTAAATAAATATTATTACGCTCTTAAATTAGAACTATAATTTACTCTTTTAATTTAATTCTTTTTTATTTAATTAGTTTCCAATTAATTAAATATAATTAAATATTGAAATTATCTTAATAATTTGTCATTAAATTAAATCATTAATTATTCTTTAATTTGACTTAATTAATAGAAAAATCACCAAAGACTTACAAGATGAAATATGGAAACCCATCATAATATACAACATATAAGATCAAACTCAAGGGTTATAATCACAAATTTACATCATACGATGAATTTGAAAGGATGATCATCTCAGATACTTGTCCTAATTTTCTAAAAAAATTGGTTTAAAGGTTAGGATTTGGACTCAAGAATTTATCTCCCCTCTCTTACCATTCAGATATTGTTGTAGGGTACACTCATGCTAGAAATTCAGGGAAGTCGATACCCTGTACCTACAATCTGCATAAAATCCACACATGTACAAACATATAATGGCAAGAAGTGGTACATCATGTAGATCCCGACTAGCAGGTGACTATGACGCCTTTCCTTAACCACATCAGTAATGTCATACATAAAAAAATATTTACACACACCATACACATGCAATATGGGGCAAGTATTCATAGAAAACATGTATAAATAATCCATCTAACTAACATCATTAAATAACTAAAATCACTATAAATCATCATCATCAAAGTATAATCATGCATACATGAAGTAACTAGTACCAAAGTAGTCTAATCATATAATATACTATGTATGAGAACAATACCTAATAATCTGAAAAAATAATGCTACTAATCATCAAGCATAAACTAGCCTAAAAGAGTTCGACAGTAATAATTGAATGTAAACTAGGGGTAGGCACTACATATATATTCATACACACATGTGTGTGTGTATGTCTATGTATGTATGTATGTATGTATGTATACAAAGAGATCTTTTTTAAGGTGCTTATTACATCTTAGCACAATAAAAAAATTGATCTAGCTGTATATGTATTCCAAAATCCAAATAATAAAATAATAAAATTCACTCAACCCGTGCTAAGTGACTTACGTCAAGATCTTGTACAAAAATAATGCAGACTAGGAAAAATGGGTAGAGTTCACAAGAAATTTTACAAAAACATATCATAGTAGATATTTTTAAAAAGAAACAAGCCATAACCTACTTAAATTGTTCTAGTTGCTAGTTAGCTAGGTTGATTACAAACTTTTGTAGAACTATCGTTAGATTAGGTACAATAAAATGAACAAATTAGTTGTTCCCTGCTAATACGATCAAATACAATTTTCCAAGGTGATAAAATTGCATATGTAGATGCATCACTTACATGTTAGGCATGAAGTGCATTCCGCAACTTACAATGAATGGTTAGATATAAAGGCTCCATATAGTAGCCCAACAATGGAAACCAAGGATGTAACCATGCATGTATTGGCATAGTCTCCTCTTGAAGATCCCAAATATCTATTGCTGCTATTAACTTGGACATCACTATATGATCCAAAATGTTATGAAGTACTGAAGCCAGTAGCAACTTCTCCCACATCTCAAAAAAATGTAGCATAGGTTCAGGGTCCCTTGGCTCCCAAGAATTTATAGCAGATATTATCATTTTCAGAAGAATAACTTTAGTGAAGAGTTGAGTTTAAGGAGTTGAACAAGCAATTTTTTCTTCTATATGTCATAATCATGAGGCTCATTCCCTTGCAGGAGCCTTTTCAATAATGAAATTACCTCTAAACCATGCAAAGGATGTTGAAGTGGTTCCCAACATTGAAACACTCTTATAAGCAATGGCAAAGAAAATGAAAATGCAATACATGAAAAATTTCACAACTTGTAATCCTCCTGATATTTGGATTGTAAATTCTCAAAGACACTTTCAAGTGATTCCAATGTCATAGTACCTACAGAATCACTTTCCTAGATTCTATCCAGTACTCCCATAATATCCTCTATGTTGTTTATCTATTGTTTGTGTCATGTAGTCTCTTTCTAAAGTCGCTCCTTCTCCTTCTGGTATATTGCCACGGACTCTCTCTCATGCCTTCAATTTTTATCAAACTTCTAAATATCTACCTCTACTATATCTAAAATCAACTTCACATTGTGTTGTAACTTTGGCATAGGTGTTTGATCCTTGATAAAGCTTTCATTTCAGCATTCAAGTTTTCAAGATTGGTCAACACACTCACTTGTAGACCTCTCATGTTAAGCATTTTTTGTATTGTTTCAACACCATGTTCTTGCTTCTAAGCTAGCAGTTCTTCAAGTATATTTTCTTGTAAAACATTAATTTTGTTGAACAATTGTAAACTCTTAGAAAGTGCATTGTTATTTTCTATTAGCATTGATGGGCTTTCCTTGAATGAAATCAAAATGAAGAGGCATAAATGAAACTAAAATTATGACATTTTCTTCATTGCACCATATCTTCTGTTTATGTCCCTAAGCTAGACAAAAATGCCTATTGGTTCTCATCAAAAACTAAGATAATTAGTTCTCTACCTCTATCAAAACTTATCGATGGGAGAAAGATAGTCTAAATAAGTAACCAATATGGAATTGGAGTTGTGTTGATGTGGTAGATGGAGATGCAAATGGATCATATTTATAGGAGTGAGATGGGTCAATCGATGGGTGAGAAATGTGAAATATAGGATGAAATGTAAAGGTAGGATTTGAAAAGGAATAATGGTGAATTTGAGCAAGGTGACCAAATTTTTCTTTCAAAACCATATGTGCAGATATAAATATTAAGTACAACATGTCCAATATTTTTGCAAATATACACATTAATCACACCAAATTTTTCTTTCAAAACCATGTGTAGATATAAACATAAAGTACCACATGTCTAATATTTTTGTAGATGTACACATTAATTACATCAATTTTTCTTTTAAAACCATATGTGCAGATATAAACATTAAGTACAACATTTCCAATATTTTTGTAGATATACACATTAATTACACCAATTTTTTCTTTCAAAACCATACATAAAAATATAAACATTAAGTACAACATGTCCAATATTTTTGCAAATATACACATTAGTTACACCAAATTTATCTTTTAAAACCATATGTGTAGATATAAACATTAAGTACAAGATGTCCAATATTTTTGTAGATATACAATTAATTACACCAAATTTTTCTTTCGAAATCATAAGTGTAGATATAAACATTAAGTATAAATAACTCAATAAGGGAACAATAATAAGTTATTACCATGAAGAAGGATCATGTTAGATAATACAAGGGAATTTGATCAAAATAGGCAGACAATGGCTAGATTGTTGTCTAACTTTCAAAGAAAAGGTGATGACAAAAGTTATTGTCCTTTCAAGAGTTGTAATGGCTTAAAGACAAGAAGAATCAAAATCAAAATAGCTAAGAGACATTGTAGGGAGAATGGTCACATTGAAGGGGGGGTTTGATATCATCCATTGAGAAAAAAATTGTTATATTATTTTCACAATTAATATATAGATGAACCACGGAACGGGGGTTTGATTATCATCATTTTTATATAGGTTGATATCCCCAGGGTAGTACATGATATGGACCACCACATCTCATATGAACATGGAGGTGTGAATATGGAGGAACACATTTGAAGATAATGGTATGAATGCATTGATCCATGACACATTTGGTACTGGTGTTATTATTGCTAATGATGATGATTATTATGATGAGGATGACATTGAGATCATCCATGATATGTCTCTACTTGAGAAGAAAATGTTGGTCTTAAAATAGTTTTGACAGTTGAGTGTCAATACAGTTAACCACTTTCTACATTGCATGTCGAGTACACTATGTATGTCAAACTACAGTGTGTGTCGAGTCAGATTTCCAACAGGTGCCAAGTGACTTTAGGTGCCAAGTAGTATATAAGTGCTGAGTGATATATAGGTGTCGAGTCATAGTTAATGTCGAGAAATCTAGAACTATACATGTGTCAAGCAAGACAGAATGTAATAGGCACTGAGCAAGCCAGGATAGTATATGTGTTGACCACCAGTAGTCCAGTATGTGTTGAGTATCATAGAATCAATATATGAGTTTGTGCCCTCACAAACTCAGATGTAAATTGTTTTTGGAGCTAACATAGAAGGATTTCAAAGGAGAAAAAGGATAACAATGAATCTTTTACATTCCCTATGCAATCAACATGCAACCAATCATAAAAATGGAGAAGGTATGCAACCAACAAGAAAATTGCAAGGAATGAGCCAGAACTCAAGATTCAATATGGATCATAGATCCACACCTAACCCTAAGTCTTCACAATTTTTAAATGAAGATCAAAAACCCCATTGCATATGAGGAAGAGAGCAATGTATGGGTAAACTATAGTGACATTTAGTATGAAGGGAGAAAGACTTAGAGGAACAGAGAAACAACTACATATCCTATTGATCAAAATAGTACAAGGTACATGATCAGATATCAGATCTTAGAGGATCAAGATCAGAAGGAGCAGATCAAGTGCCTGAAATTAGCAATTGAAGATTGTAAGTAGTCAAGTCAAAGATTCCTAATATTTTCTAGCCATTGTATTAGATAAGTGAAAATCCTATATTGATAGGTTAGCTTAACAACTACTTTGTAGATCCTTTGAAGAGGTGACTAAATCCTTTAATAGGGTAACACTTCATGTAAAGTATTTGTAAATCCTCTAACTAGATCACTATTGACACAGTGTAAAGATTTTAACAAGGCGGGCCTTTCATAGGGTAGACCATCAAAAGTGGTCAAACATTTATTGTTGTAGTAATTTTTGTGGGTATCATCACCACCCCAGTTTTACATTCTTATTCCTGGAGGGTTTATGGGTTACCAAATCTAGTGTTATGTGTTACTGCATGTGTTTACTTTATGTTCATTTATATGTTTACATGTATGCAGTTTACTTTTCAATTATTTGATTTAAAGGATTAGAAAAGGTTAAAAAGTGTGATACTTTTGATTCACCCCCCCTCTTAGAAGTACTCTCTCCATTTTGAGCATTCCAAAAATTAGTATCAGAGCTTTGGTTCTCACAAGGAATAAGCATAACAGCTTAGAGAAAAGGTTAGAAGATGGAAGTCTTCAAACTTGGGAAGATCATAGACAATCAAGTGATTGATATGCACCTTGCTCTACAAAAATTGGAAGAAGCCAGAGAAGAATTTGATGTAGCAATAGCAGCATTGATGGAGAAAAATAGAGCACAAGCTGAAGAAATCAGATTACTCAAGCTTGAACAAGAATCACAAGCCATAATGCTTTGTGAAGTGACTGAACAAAAGAAGAGAGCCATTGAAGAGAAGGCCATGATAGAAGATGACAAGAGAAATCTTACCAATAGACTAGAAGAGAAGACAAATGAGTTTGAAAGGATCTCAAACATGTAGTTAGACACCTTAAGTCAGATGATAAATGCTCATCATGAGCTAAACATGAAGGACATTGAAATTTTCACCTTGAGAATGCAAAATGAGCAATTGCATAATGAATTGAAAAGAGAAAAGGAGATAGTAGAAAGCTTCAACAAACCCAATGAGGCTATCAAGTACTTTGAACAATTGTTGAAATCACCAAGGGCTAGTAATGATACTTCAGGACTTGGTTACACCAACACTGAACAAGGAGAATCATCCAAGACTGCAGAAGAAAGGAGTAACAAAGGTAAGAACACTAAACCTACTTGTCATTTATGTGGTAAAAAGGGACATACCTCTAATTTATGTAGGAGCAAAAATAGTCATCAACATGATAAGCCTACAAATGCAAGCGTTTGTCACAAGCGCAAAAAAAAAAGGACGTCAAGCACATGAACGTAGAACCAATACCATGAGGACACCAAGATTTGAAGGTCATTGTTTCAACTGCAAAAAATATGGACATAGAGAATTTGAGTGCAAATCAAAGCCTATGTGGACACCTAATCAATCTACAAGAGAAAACAACCATAGTCATCACCACAACTAGGATTACAACACTAGGTATAGTTGTCACTATTGTCAAGAGTATGGACACATTCCTAAAAATTGCATAAGAACACATTTTAAAGGAAATTATAGTAGATCGTTAAGTCAAACTACATGTTTCAGTTTCTTGAAAATTGGTCATATCAACAGGAATTGCCCAACAAAGTCTAAAGCACCCAAGACAGAAGTTAACAAAGGAAAACAGAAGGTTGATGTTAAACAAATAAGAGGGAAAATGAATAAGACTTGAAAAAAGAAAGATGAGTGCACCACATCAGATGGAGGGATCACTTCACCTAAAAGGTCAAGTGATCACACCTCATCAAACCAAGCAAAAATAGATGTATGGGACTAATATACAAAGTTATATCATATATCAGTCCCAAAGAATAAAGGAGTACTGCAAAGAAGAAATCAGCATGAGAAAAGATGCCAAGTAAAATTTTGAAGAAGCTGTTGAGTTACCTTTCAAGTGTTGAGTTTACAATTGTATGCACTAAGCAATTAATGCTAGGTTTTGACAGGTATAAAGTTGAATTTCACTCATTTTCATATCATTCAAACATAGAGCAAAGATGAAAAGAGTGAAGAAGCGATCAAGAAATAACCTAACAACCATTTGCACTGATTTCAATAGTAGTTTAGCACAAATTCATCGATTCAAAGGTATTTATCAAGTGTCAACCTACATAGAAGTTAAACTTTTAATACATTTAAACCCTAGTTCGGTAAAATTGCCTCTAGTTCAAGAGACCCTAAGGGAAAGGAAGGTCATGATGTTCAATTAGTTAGCAATGAGGTAAAGCAACCCGAATTTAGGCCAATCCCTGAAGTTGCCTACAAAAATGACCCAGCTGGTGCATTATCCATTATCCCACCTAAAGTAGTCATGGTGCAAGATGTAAGAAAATGCTATAACTACAAAATTGGCACCATAGGTGATCTAGAGATATTCTAAGCTTATGATAAACTATGTGAAAACAAGATTCTAAAAAAAAAAATTCAAGATAGTTGAGAAAAAGGGTTTGACAAATGCCCTAGTTTTTCCCATGGTGTTTAAGATAGAATGGATACGGATTGTTTTGAGTAGAATTCACAATGGATGTTTATGGTTGGAGACAGGACCAGTAGAGATTACTAAAAGGATAGTACATGGGGTTATGGGTTTCCCAATCCTAGATCGGCCTAAGACCCTGTGCAATGATTCCAAGGAGATCATTGTGTTGGAATATTCAAATAGGAAGAATGCTTCTGAGGGGGGGGGGGGGGGGTGTGAATCAGAAGTACTAGATTTTGACCTATTTTTAAACCCTTAATAACGTATTATTGAAATGAACATGCATGCATATAAACATTAAGCAATCATTAGAAACATAGATGCATCACCACATAACACTTGAGATTTTGGTAACCCAGAAACCCTCCAGGAATAAGAAGGTAAAACTGGGGTGGGGATGATACCCACAAAATAACTATAGCAATAATCTTTGACCACTTTTGATGGTCTGCCCTGTTAAAGGCTTTACATTGTATCAATAGTGCCCTGGTTAAAGGATTTACAAACACTTTATATGAAGTGTTACCTTGTTAAAGGATTTAATCACCTACTTAAAGGATCTACAAAATAGTTGTTAAGCTAACCTATCACCATAGGGTTTCCTTTCTAATACAATTGCTAGAGAGTATTAGGTATAATAAGCCTGATAGCTTACAATCCTTTGATTGCTGAATATAGGCACTTGATCTACTTTCTTTGATCTTGATCCTCTAAGATTTGATACTCATTTGTATCCTTTGCTTTGTTCGGATCAACTGAATATTTCACTGCTACTCTCTTCCTCTAATCCTTTTTACTCTTTTTTCTAAACTCCAGTATAATTTCCCCATACACTCCTTTATCCATCACATATACAATGAGATTTCATCTTCCTTATAAAGACATTCGAAGACTTAGGGTTAGATGTGGATCTATGATCCATATTGAATCTTTGTTTCTTGCTCATTCCTTGCACTTTTGTTATTGGTTGCATGTCTTCTCCATTTTTCTTATTGGCTGCATGTAGATTGCATAGAAAATATAAAAGATTCGATCTTATCTATTTGATCCTTTGAGATTCATTATATGTCGGCCATGAAAATGATTTATATCTGAATTTGTGAAGTTACAAACTCATGTGTGCATTCTGTGTTACTCGACACTTACTGATTCCTGATGCTCGACACATATAACAAACTAGCTTACTCAACTCCTATTGCATTTCTATTTTTCTCGGCATCATCTGTGACTCAACACTCAAATATCACTCGACTCATGTATCATGCTCAACACCTGAAGTCACTTTGCACTTGATCTTCACTCGGCACCTGAAGGTTGCTCGGCACCTAAAGATCACTCGACACTTGTTGGATTTTTTGACTCAACTCATGCTGTGGCTTGACATACGTAGTGTGCTTAGCTCCAATGTAGAAAATGGTTAAGTGTGTTGGCACTCAAATGTCAAAACCATTTTGAGACTAACAATCTCCCCCTTTGACATGAGTGACAAAAACACTTAACTGACCTTATGAGTACATTCACTAATCTTCTTAGTATATACAGAGGTTTTAAAACCTTGATCAAAATTTTGTAACTTACAATATATACCTCAAAATTATTGTAACTCCCCCTGAGTTGATTGTGCCATTATCTGTGCTATCTTGGTAACCAAAATTTTATGTTATATATCATGCTCCCCTTTTATCTTGTCTCCCCTATTCATCTTATAATATCTCCCCCTTTTTGACACTTATGTCAAAGGATTTTAAGGGTTTAGACCATATTTCACCAAAAATGTGCTATTTACCTCCATAATCATCTTGAGAGCTGCATCCCAATTATGCAAAGCAATTTCCAGTGACTTGTGCTGGATGGCAGTCTCTATAGCAAGGTGAACAAGTCCATCTAAAGTAGAAAGACTAGGATCTTTCTTGAGAATATTTTTTGCATAGACCTATTCTTTATGGAGTACTTCCAAATGTGGGGTAATGGAGGATTGGAGCTGTATCAGTTTTGCCTTGATGGTGGCCTCTTCTACTATTAACATAGCTACTTCTTTTTGAGTGTGAAGCGTTTGATTAAAGTTCTTCTCACTTTGAACTAGACCTTGGGGTAGTTGCATGCTTGAAATCTTTAGATTCCTCTCCAGGCTCATTATTCTTTGGCTTGTCTCCTGTGTGAAGTATGAAAAGTCACACAACTTGTTGTACAATGAGAATATATTCTGAAGTACCTTTTTTACTTTTTCAATCATCTTTGCCAATTCAACCTAGGAAAGTGCAATTTCAATAGATATTTTCTCATTTACTTTCCCTTGGAATTTCCTTTCAGACCATTCCATAAGTTTTACATTCGTTTCTTGGTCTTCATTTGTCACCTGGTCAACAATATCTGATAATTGCTCCATTATATGCTTTGACTCATCTGGTGACTACAAACTAAAGGCATCCATAAAGATGTCCTTAATCTCATGTAATGTTTGCTTTTGTTTATACTCCTTCCTGAGTATATCATGCCTCTTTCTTCTATTCAATGCTTCCTGCACCTCATTGATTTGATCAATGCTTTTTTTTTTTGAGTCATAACTTGGTACGACTATCTCCTCATCTAATTCAGGGTCTCTATAGTGAAGCACCCTTGCAACTTTTGTAGTGCTTGATCCTGGTGCTAAAATTTGTAGTGGCATTGCATCAGTGCTTGGCTGTTTTGAAGGAGTTCCCGAGGTA
Organism: Cupressus sempervirens; assembly: GCA_028749045.1. Classification (NCBI taxonomy): domain Eukaryota; kingdom Viridiplantae; phylum Streptophyta; class Pinopsida; order Cupressales; family Cupressaceae; genus Cupressus; species Cupressus sempervirens. Next base: position 294,715,647 of record CM053792.1, read on the forward strand.
GGAAAATTTATCAATGTTTGTATTGCTTCTTGCTCTTTAGGGATTTCCTCTACTTCCTTCTCATGTGTACTACCTTGATCAATTATAGTAATTTTAGGAAGTGCACCTTGTGTTTGTGCTGTAGGATCAGATGTAATAGTATGTCCTGTTTGTTGTACTTCTTTGTCTCTTGTTGCACTCGGCTTCTGTATTGTGGTATCAAAAAAAAATTTCATTTGAAGTTGACCACAATTATCTATAGAGATGATGGAAGGTGGTTCTTGTGGATTCACCTTATCTCTAACTATGTTTTCTACTAGTTTTTTTAATTCATCCACATTGACCAATACTGGATCTGTACATAATTTTTCTTGTTGTGTGGATTGGTCAAGGATTCTTTTGAGATCCTTTGTAGTTAAAGGATTGATGTTCTGAGTAGAAGTGTCAGGAACATCCTATAAAGTTATAGTTTCTACAGGTGTGATGGGTACATGAGGAGGGCTAGAAGGTGGAAATTGTGTGTCTTGCACATTCTAGTCTTGTTGATGCTCCTGCTTAGTTGTTGCCATTTCATCTTGTTTTTGTGTCTCCTCCTCCTCTGTTTCTTTCTCCTCTCCATCTTTCTTTTCTTCTCCCTTATTCTCTTCTTCTTTCTTTTTTTCTTCCTTCTTCTCTTCTTATTCTTTCTTTTCTTCTTCCTTCTTCTCTTCTACTTCTTTCTCTGCATTCTTTACTACTTCCTCCTCTTTCTCACTAGGCTCTTCATGTTCTATGTTTTGTCCCTCAAGGGATCTTCTTCTACATATTTGACAGTAGTCAAGCCATATATCAACTTCCATATTTTGTTGACTTACTGGCTACATTTACTATCTTGTTTTGTAAGATATCAAAGGCTCTATGCTTTGGTGTGAAATTGCCACTATATTTCTTATTAGCCTTTGTTATTTGACCTCTTGTTAGGTTAGGTATCACTTGTGCTAAGGTAGATTCTCTTATCTCCTTTTCAATTTTTAGACAATGATGCCATTTGTTTTCAATTATCTCATATAATTCTCTAGGCATGGTATTGTCCAACTCTAGAGGTGTAGTCTTGAATTTAGCCATCATGGCATATACTAATTCTTCTATTTTGTTTTGCTCTTCTTTACTGAGCTTGTTGAAGTCAATTTTTTTCAAATCAGTAAAGTCTACATTCTTAATATTTTCACAAATTTTATCTAAGGCTGATTTTGGAGGATGACTTACCACTTTGAATTGGCTAATATCTTCTGACTCTGTTCTTTCCTCCTCATCAGAATCTAGTTGTGCTACATATTTTCTTTTTTTTCTTAGTGCTTCACCAGTCTGTTCAATAGCCTTCTTCTTCTCTTTGATTTGTTTCTTGGCTTTTTGTGAAGATGCCCTTGTAGTAGCCCTTGTAACTGGTATTTGTGGCTTGGCTTGAGTTGGCTTAACACCCTTCTTTGTTTTGGGTTGAGCTGGAGGCTGTATTGTTTCTTTTCTTTTCTTTGGCTCAACTTGAGTTGGTGCTTCATCGGCTTCTTCTTCCTTAGCACCTTCCTCCTTGTCTTCACCTAGGCCTTGAGTCAATTCTATTTGGTCTTGCTCTTGTTCATCCTCATCATCATCATCATCATCTTCTTCTTCTTCTTCTTTTGCTTCAGCCTCAATTCTTTGACTAAATTTCTTCTTAATTTTCTTCACCAATTTATCTTTCTTCTTCATTGTGGAGATATTATTTAACTCCATATTCACCTTTGACCTTACCACATCATAAGTACCAAAGTGTGGGGCACTCTTGTCTATCTCTTCTGCCAATAATGTTGTTATTGTTGCAGATGCTTCATCTGTGTTGATCTCATAACCAAATGGCCTTAGCCATCTCACCCTTGGAACTATTGCTTGGATATAGGTGAAATCAATATCAACTAAGAATCATATACCATTATTATTTTTTTCCACTAAAGAAACTGGTATTCTTACCCTTTGCTTCATGGATTTCTTGAAATCCTTAAAATAGCTTGTCATAAGTGTGTCAAAATTGTCTCCCATCTATTCTATATATTCATTAATTTGGGCAATGATAGTTTTATCATTTCTCCATGTAACTTTTCCAAAAGAGGGAAATCCATTCAAAACATAGAAGAATATACAAACCAGAATTGCTCCAAATTTGCATTGGGCACCCTTTGTCCTTCTTATAGTAGCTAGGTTTTCATTAATTTGTTGTAGTTGCATTTATGCAAGATCATAAGTATGATCCTTTTTCACCAATTTGTAGCCCACATCTACTACAATACATGGCACACTGTTGAGTCTACTGGATTGATAGAATTTATGGGCAATAACTCTAACAAAAAATTCAACGAGAGGATCTTGAATGGTCTGAATTGTCATTCCTCTTTTATTCCACTTGGCACCTATTTGTTTCTCAATAACCTCCTTGGATTCACTTCTCAAGGTCTTGAACTGATCTAGGGTAAGATATCCAGTTACCCTATGAATAATTTTTTTCGTGATCTTGATGGGAACATCTTCTAGCCATAGACTACCATCATGTATTCTACTTAACACAAGTTTGATCCATTCTGTCTTAAATACGGTGGGAAAACTCAAAACTCATGTTAAACCCTTCCTTTCAACAATTTTGTATTCATCCTTCAAAACTCCATCTACACGCAACTTCTCATAGGCTTACCTTATTTCCATATCTCCTATGGCTCCTATCTTACAATTATAGCATCTTCTTACATCCTGAACCATTACAACTTTTGGGGCTATGTGAGAAAGGGCTCCAGCAGGATTGTTTCTATATGCAACTTTAGGGATGGGACAAAAATCAGGCTTCTTGACCTCATTAGATACTAGCTGGACTTCAAATGACTCTTTGTCATGGGTTTTCTTAGAGCTCAAAGCCATTTGTGGAAACTAGGGTTTCCTTTACACAGAAATATGAAACTGCATAGCTCAGCACAAATGAAAATACCTCAAGATTGATGAAAACATGTTGTAAGAGGTTGGAATCTACTTGGAATACTAGATTCTCTGCTATGAAGTCACTCCACTCTCTTTCTCTTCTTTTCTTCTTGATCGCGATGAGGAAGAAAAATTGAAATCACGATAATATACCCTATTTCCATTGCATTAAATGCTCAATTGTCCACTTGACTTCTGAAAGAATTTTAACATTACTCGGCTTGCACTAGATTTCTACTTCACTCAGCTTCCATTGGAGTTATTTAACTTGGCATCCACTAGAATTTTACTCAGCATCCAAAGACAACTCGACATCATCATTTAAAATTTTGTCTTGGCATCTTGTCTCATGCAAATTTATACTTTGCATTACTTCTTCATGGTTTAGGGCTGATGTATGATACTTTCTTATATGTATCAGACCCATAGGCTCATCTTGTGATTAATTGGATGAGAAATGATCACTTGACCTTATGGGTTAAGTGACCCTTCCATTGGATGTACTTGATTCATTCTTTCTCTGCTATGCCTTCTTCATGTCTGTTCTGATGTGTTCTTTATCAATATTTTCTTTGCCCTTATTTACTTCAGTCTTGGGTGCCTTTGACCTTGTAGGACAATTTCTACTGATATGTCAAATTTTCAAGTAACAGAAACATGTGGTTTGGTTTAACCATCTTTTATAGTTCCCCTTGAAATGTGTTCTTATGCAGTTCTAAGGTATATGTCCATATTCCTAACAATAATGACAACTATACCTGGTGTTATAGTCCCAATGGTAGTGGTTTTCTTTTGTTTTTTCTGGTTGATTTGATGTCTACATAGGCTTTGATCTACATTCAAGTGATCTATGTCGATACTTATTACAATTATGATAATGTCCATCAAATCTTTGTGCCCTTGTGACTTTGGATCTATAATCTTGTGTCATATGTCCTTGCATGTTGCACTTGTGACAGTAACCATTGCTTTTGGGTGTGTTTGGCTGATTGATTCTTCTACTCCTACAAATATTAGCAGTATGCCCCCTTTTATTACAGTAATGACAAGTGGTTTAGAATTCTTACCTTTGTCACTTCTTTGCTTAACACTCTTTGATGATTCCCCAACGTCAGTGCTATTGTATCCAAGTCTTGATGTATCATGGGCTGATCTTGGGAATTTCATCAACTATTCAAAGTACTTGATGGCTTCACTTGACTTGTTGATATTCTTTGCTATCTATTTTTCTCTATATAGTTCATTCTATAGTTGTTCATTCTGCATCTTCAAAGTAGAGATCTCAATATCTTTCATATTGAGTTCATGATGAAGGTTCATCATTTGGGCAAGTGTATCCATCTACATGTTTGAGATCCTTGTTAATTCAGTACATTTTTCTTCCAGTCTGTTATGCAAGATTTTTTTTGTCATATTCCATCATGACTCTATCCTCAACTGCTCTTCTCTTTTGTTCAGTGATTTCACATAACATTATGGCCTGTGATTCATGTTCCATCTTGAGAGATCTTATCTCTTCTTCTTGAACTTTATTTTTCTCCATCAGTTTTGCTATTTCTGCATCAAACTCTTTAGTGTCTCCATTGGAAAACACTTGTGTGGTATCAATCTCCCTATAGTTTATATTATTTTTAGCTATGGCTATCTCTTTCCTTCTTTTCAAGGATTCTCTTAATTCCACTCTAGCTTCTTCTACCTTGTGTAGAGCGAGATGCACATCTATCACCTGGTTCTCAATGATCTTTCCAAGTTTGAAAACTTCCATCTTTAGATCTTTTCCTCCAAGCTATTAGGCTTCTTCTTGAGAGGACTCTACTCTAATACCAATTGTTGGAATATTCAAATAGGAAGAATGCTTCTAAGAGTGGGGGGGGGGGTTGGGGAGGGGGGTGAATCAAAAGTACTAGCTTTTGACCTATTTTTAAACCCTTAATAACATATTATTGAAATGAACATGCATACATATAAACATTAAGAAATCATGAGAAACATATATGCATCATCACATAACTCTTGAGATTTTGGTAACCCAGAAACCCTCCAGGAATAAGAAGGTAAAACTGGGGTGGGGATGATACCCACAAAATCACTATAGCAATAATGTTTGACCACTTCTGATGGTCTACCCTATTAAAGGCATGCCCTGTTAAAGGCTATACACTGTATCAATAGTGACCTAGTTAAAGGATTTAAAAACACTTTACATGAAGTGTTACCCTGTTAAAGGATTTAATCACCTATTTAAAGGATCTAGAAAATAGTTGTTAAACTAACCTATCACCATAGGGTTTCCTTTCTAATACAATTGCTAGAGAGTATTAGGTATAATAAGCCTAATAGCTTACAATCCTTTGATTGCTGAATATAGGCACTTGATCTGCTTTCTCTAATCTTGATCCTCTAAGATCTGATACTCATTTGTATCCTTTGCTTTGTTCTGATCAACTAAATATTTCACTACTACTCTCTTCCTCTAAGCCTTTTTACTCTTTTTTCTAAACTCTAGTATAATTTCCCCATACACTTCTTTATCCATCACATATACAATGTGATTTTTTCTTCCTTATAAAGACATTCAAAGACTTAGGGTTAGATGTGGATCTACGATCCATATTGAATCTTTGTTTCCCGCTCATTCCTTGCACTTTTGTTATTGGTTGCATGCCTTCTTATTTTTCTTATTGGCTGCATGTAAATTGCATAGGAAGTATAAAAGATTCAATCTTATCTTTCTAATCCTTCAAGATTCATTATATGTCGGCCATGAAAATGATTTATATCTAAATTAGTCAAGTTACAAACTCATATGTGCATTCTGTGTTACTCAACACTTACTAATTCTTGATGCTCGACACATATAAAAAACTAGCTTACTCGGCTCCTATTGCATTTTTGTTTTGCTTGGCATCGTCTATGACTCGGCACTCAAATATCACTCGGCTCTTGTATCATGCTCGGCACCTAAAGTCAGTCAGCACTTGATCTTCACTTGACACCTGATCTTCACTTAGCACCTATTGGATTTTTTGACTTGGCTCATGTTGTGGCTCGGCATACGTAGTGTGCTCAGCTCCAATGTAGAAACTAGTTAAGTGTGTTGGCACTCAAATGTCAAAACCATTCTGAGACTAACACATTGAAAAGAAAATTGGTGCCGAATGGAATAAGACGGGTATGACTATTGATACTATCACTGATCCTCTTCTAGACTTTTTTGCAAGAATAATATCCCACACATTCTATCAATCTAGCAAATTGAACAGTGTGCCATGCATAGTTGTTCATGTGGCATACAAACTGGTGAAGAAAGATCACACATATGATATGTCAAAACTTATGTTGCAACAAATTAATGAAAACTTAGGAGCAATAAGGAGATCAAAAGGTGCTCAATGAAAATTTGGTTCAATTCTTATGTGCATATTCATTTATGTTAATGAAGAGTTTCCTTCTATAGGAAAGGTGAATTGGAACCCCAATAAAACTAAAATTACACAAATCAATGAGTTCATTGATCAGATGGGTGGCAATATTGAGGCAAAAATGACAAGTTATTTTGAAGATTTTAAGAAATCTATGAAACAAAGGCTTAGAATGCTAGTTTCTTTAGTAGAGCAACATGTCAATGACATATGCTTCTTGGTTGACATTGATAACACCTACATCTAGACAGAAAAACCAAGAGTAAGATGGCTAAGGTCATTTGGATATGAGCTTGATGTAGATGAAGCCTCAGTAGTAATCACAACATTTCTTGTAGAAGAAATTGGTAAGGCAGCTCCTCACTTTGGAACATATGCTATTGTCAAGTCCAAAGTTGAGACTGAATTAAAAATAGCCAATATTATCAAAAAGAAAGATAAGTTGGTAAAGAAGATAAAGAAGAAATTTGGAGCAAGCATTGAAGGAGAAGTAGGTGGTGAGGAAGAAGAAGAATAAGAAGGTGATGAAGAAGAAGAGCAAGGGCAAGGTCCAATAGAGTTGATCCAAGGATTAGGAGAAGACAAGGAGGAAGGTGCAGAGGAAGAAGAAGCCAAGGAAGCACCTACACTTGTCGAGTAAAAGAAAAGAAAGGCAAAAACATAGCCTAAAGCTCAGCCCAAGCCTAAGAAGGTAACTAAGCCAGCTCCAACAACAAGGGCCACTACAAGGGCATCCACTCAAAAGGCCAAAGAGGAAGCAAAATAGAAAAAGAAAGCCAATGAATAGTCTACTGAAGAGCCCAAGAAGAGAAGGAGGTATGTGGCTTAGCCAGATACTGATGATGAAGAAATAAAAAAATCAGAGGATATTAGCCAATTTAGAGTGGTAAGTCACCCTCCTAAATCTGCAATTGATAAAATTTGTGAAAAGATTAGGAGTGCAGATTTAAATGATTTAAAGACTCTTGATTTCAATAAGCTCAGTAGGGAAGAAAAAATAAAGTACAGGAATCTATGTATGCCATGATGGCAGAATTTGAGAACACACCTCTAGAACTTGACAATATTATGCCCAAGGAACTATATGAGATAATTGAGAGTAAATGGCATTATTGTCTAAAAATGGAAAAGGAGATTAGAGACTCTACCTTGGCTCAAGTTAAGCCAGACATGACAAAAGGAAAAATAACAAAGGCTAACAAGAAACATGGTAGAGGAAACAAATAAGGCAGAAACCAGTGCCAAAGAAAAGGTAGAGGCAAAGGAAATAGAGAAGCAAGAAGAAGAAAAGAAAGGGGAGAAAAATAAAGGTGAGGAAGAAAGAGAGGAAGAGAATAAGGAGAAAGATGAGGAGGAATCAGCTAAGGACAAGACATGGCAACAGCTAAACAACAATAGGAACAAGAGGAATAGAGTGTGCAAAACACACAAATGCCACCTCCTAGCCTTTCTCATGTAACTATGACACCTAAAAAGACAATAATAATTAAGGATGTTCATGAAAAGTCAGCTCAGAACATTAATCCCCTTACTGTAGACGATCTCTTTAAGATCCTTCACCAATCAACTTTACAGGCACAATTATGCACAAGCCATGTATTGGTGAGTGTAGATGAACTTCAAAAGGCAGTAGCAACACTACAAAGAGAAAAGGTGAAACCACAAGAACCACCTTTCACCTACACGACTATTCATACTAAAGTTTTGATGCTTCCACCACCTACAACAGTAGGTGACAACGCATAAAAGCCAAGCATAGAAGAAGGGAAATCAGATGAGAAGGAGGATACCTCAAAAGAAAAGGAGAAAGCCACCATTCAAACACTGGTAGAACTACCAAAGACTAGCACTCCTACAAAGACCCTTCACAAGCTAAGGATTGAAGCCATTCCTTTGTAATTCTCAACTCTAGGCTTGAGCTCAACTAGAGTGGCCAGGGTACTTCACTATGGAGACCCTAAATTAGATGAAGATATTGTAATGCCTTCCTATAATTCCAAGACTATAACAATGGCACAAATCAATGAAATGAAAAATGCATTAGATAGAAGGATGAGGGAAGAAATACTCAGGAAGGAGTTCAAACACAAGAAAGCACTACATGAGATTAAGGACATCTTCATGGATGCCTTTAGCTTGCAGTCACTAGATGAAGCAAAGCCAATAATAAAGAAACTATCAGATATAGCTGACTAGGTGACCAATGAAGACCAGGATACTAATGCTAAACTCATGGAATGGTCAAAGAAAATTTTTTAAGGAAAATTAAATGAGAAGATATCAAGTGTAATAGCACTTGAACAAGTAGATTTGGCCAAGACAATAGATAAGGTCAAAGTTATACTTGATAACATTTTCTCATTGTATAGGAAGCTGTGTGATTTTTCCAATTTCACACAAGAAACAAATCAGAGAATAATGAGCTTGGAAAGAAATTTGAAAATTTCTAAAATGCAACTACCAAAGGATCTAGCTTAAAGTGAGAAGCATTTTGCACAACTGCTTTACACTCAAAGGGAGTTAGCTATACTTGCAGCAGAGGAGGCCAATATTAAGGCTAAATTGATGCAAATTCAATCCTCTATCACCCCATAGCCCTCCACAAGGAGAAAGTATATGCTGAAACAGTTTTAAAGAAAGATCCAAATCTTTCTACTCTTGATGGACTTGTACACCTTGCTGCAGAGACTGCCATCCAACATGAGTCACTTGGCATTGCTTTGGAGAATTGGGATGCAACTCTAAAAATAATAATGGAGGTAAATAGTAACTTTTTGGCTAAGTATGGTATTACTCCTTAAAACCCTTTGATATTAGTGTCAAAAAAGGGGGAGATATATGTATTAGGGGGAGATATAAGGGAGAAATAATAAGGAAGATAAGGGGAGTATACATTTTGATTACATTCTTTCATTTTCAATAAAAGGGAACTTTTCTAGATAGCCAAAAGGGGAAGATAAGTAATAAGACAAAGAAAGGTGGAGATACAAAATTTTGGCAATCATATGGAAGATAACTCTATTACATATAAGATTTGATACAAAATGCAATAATTCCATAGCTCTAATAGATCAAATACAGAACACGGGTACATATGAATAAAATAGCACATAGCTAGATTAAAAATACAAGGCAGAGGCAAAAGAGTATCAAGCACATCCAGCATAGAATTTTGATTGCAAGAATGACAAGGCACAGTCAGCTCAAGGGGAGTTATAAGGTATTTTCAACAATTTTTTTGAAATTTGTGTTCATATGTAGAATAGATTGGATAGGGTACTCATAAGGACAGATGATAATGATTAGTTAAGTGTTTTTGACACTCATGTCAAAGGGGGATATTGTTGGTCTTAAAATAGTTTTGAAATTTGAGTATCAACACAATTAACCACTTTCTACATTGCATGCTAAGTGCACTATGTGCGTTGAGCCACAGTGTGTGCTGAGTTAGATTTCCAATAGGTGTCGAGTGACTTCAAGTGTCAAGGAGTATATAAGTGTCGAGTGATATATAGGTGTTAAGTCACAGTTAATGCTGAGCAATCTAGAACTATACATGTGCTGAGCAAGACAAAATGTAATAGGTTTTGAGAAAGCCAAGATAGTATATGTGCCAAGCACCAGTAGTCTAGTATGTGTCAAGTAACATAGAATTAGCATATGAGTTTGTGCCCTCACAAACTCAGATGTAAACCATTTTTGGAACCAACATAGAAGGATTTTGAAGGAGAAAAAGGATAAGGATGAATCTTTTACATTCCCTATGCAATCAGCATGTAGCCAATCAAAAAAATGGAGAAGGCATGCAACCAATGAGAAAATTGCAAAGAATGAGCGTGAACTCAAGATTCAATATGGATTGTAGATCCATACCTAAGCCTAAGTCTTTACAATTTTTAAAATGAGGTCTAAAATGCCATTGCATATGAGGAAGAGAGTAGTGTATGGGTAAACTATAGTGAAATTTAGTGTGAAGGGAGAAAGACTTAGAGGAATAGAGCAAAAACTACATATCTAGTTGATCAAAATAGTACAAGGGACATGATCAGATATCAAATCTTAAAGGATCAAGATTGGAAGGAGTAGATCAAGTGCTTAAAATCAGCAATTGAAGATTGTAAGCAATCAGGTCAAAGATTCCTAATACTTTCTAGCCATTGTATTAGATAAGTGAAAATCCTATGTTGGTAGGTTAGCTTAATAGCTACTTTGTAGATCCTTTGAAGAGGTGACTAAATCCTTTAATAGGGTAACACTTCATGTAAAGTCTTTGTAAATCCTCTAACGAGGTCACTGTTGACACAGTGTAAAGCCTTTAACAGGCCAGGCCTTTCACAGGGCAGACCATCAAAAGTGGTCAAACATTTATTGCTACAGTAATTTTTTTGGGTATCATACCCATCCTAGTTTTACCTTCTTATTCCTAGAGGGTTTTTGGGTTACCAAATCTAGTGTTATGTGCTACTACATGTGTTTACTTTATGTTCATTTATATGTTTACATGCATGTAGTTTACTTTTTAGTTATTTGATTTAAAGGATTAGAAAAGGTTTAAAAGTGTGATACTTCTGATTCATCCCCCCTCTTAGAAGTACTCTTCCCATTTTGAACATTCCAAAAAAAAAACACGTCCCTTAAAGGATCTCAATAAAATCTTGTCTTTGTTGTATTTTTGTTGGTGAATTTGAAGGTTATGAGTGGTTTATCCAACATAACAATGTCACATATGCTAAGGCTTTTCATATGCATCATTGTAGTCTATAAAAGGTGAAACATGTACCATTAAGATTATTTATACTAATGACTTATATTTTTTGTTGTATATTGATAGGTGACTATGTAGGATTTGAGAAAATATGCAAATCAAATCCACAAAGCCTAAGAATAACTGCATACAAAAAACCTATCACGAAGAAGAAAAAAATAAGAAGAAGCAAGGGTTTGATCTGAAAATATAAAAAATTGTATATTTAGAAGAAGATTAGATTATTCAAGATATTAATAATTACAAAGAGATCAATCTTTATAAAAGGAGATCAAAACCCAAAAAGGGTAACCTAATAAGTTACAAAGGGTAGCCTAAATGTGAAAGCTATTTAATAATTAGTAAATAGAGAAAGCTAAAGAATGCACAAAGTAAAATCTTACGAAGGGAGAAAAGGTAATTTAATAAATTAAATTAAATTATCCTTTTTCTCTAACACCCTCCCTTAAGATGAGCAACAATGCAGCTACAAATGATGCAAAAATAGCAAGGAACTACAATGCAATGCTGAAAGAAAACTTGGGTCCTAACAACAAGGCCGAATGAGGTACCCAATCATAATAGAATCTCTATGAAATGGAGAAATAGAAAAAAACCTAGTGGGAAAAAATCTAATCAAAAAAGAGATAGTAGAAAATCTAGTGAAGGACTACAGAAGCCTCCAACTAGACAAATGTTCCAGAAAATAGGAACAAAGAGTGATCATGAAGAAAACCATTGAAGCATGAAGAAGTTGCAAACTCTGTCAAAAAGAAACTATTGATCTGTAGAACCTCTCTAAAATAGAATGAAAAGAAGAGTGTCTATATGGTAGATGATCCATCTCACCGAAATGCATAGGTATCCAGCCACTGCAATTGCCTAGTACATAGGATCAAATACTAAATACATAGATCACTCCAATGAACCAAGGAAGCATTAGTAATAATAGAAGAACCCCTACTAATTTACACCAAGGTGAAGTGACAGGCAACTAAGAAAGTGGACCAAAAATCTCTTGAAGAATAGAAAGAACCAAGAACACTAAGAGTGAGGAAGAGGTATAGACACCTATAAAGGCACGTGTCACTGACACATAATAGGGCTAATATCATGGAAGGGACACTCAAAAAAGGAAGAGAGCCTAAATGGAAATCAACTATCCTCCCATGGCACTTTATAATATAGTGCAAGTACAATAAATCACAATGATGAAAAGGATCCTAAAAAGAAAGGAGTAGCACTTTATCTCAATGTGTTTTCATAAAAATGCTTACAAATGATATCAACAAAGATTAGGAAGGAAAAGAAAGCTAATATAACAGATAGTACAACCCAAAAGAAGAGATTCCATGCCATGAAAATGATTCCTGGACTTGAAACAGCCAAGATATCCACCATAGAGAAAAAAAGAAAAAAACATGATAGAAAGAGCATAGAGTAGAATCTAGAAGAAATTAAAGTATTTTTGAAAATACAACAGAACCAACTTTCCAAAAATATAACATTTTCTAAAAAATAGAGATGGGACACTCAAGATATGCCCTCTAGAGTAAAAACTAAATAGCTAGCCTTGACTACTAGAATAGGAAACCAAACTACATCAAAACCAAAAAACACCTATGATAATGTCTCTAACTCAAAATCAGCTTTTTGTTGCATTTTTTGGATCGAAAAAATACATCCATATGCTCAAGTTATGGAGAAAAAACCAATAGGACCCCTGAAAAAGCACAAAAAAAATAAATTTAAATTATATATATATAATTTTTTTTTTTTTTTTTTTTTAAAAACTCTTGCACCACCAGGGAAGTGGCTAGATGGCTACAGGGTGGAGATGCTAGGCAGGTCACTAAGCAATAATCGTAGCAGTGACCATAGTGGTAACCGCAACAATTCTGCTGCAGTTAGTTAATCATGGTGGGTAAAAAATTGCTTTTTAATTTTTTTTTGAAATTTTTGATGAATTTCTCACCTCAAAATGCATGTAGTGGTCGTACAACCCTGTCGAGCAAAAAAAATTTGCCTCCTAGATCAACATTGTCCAAATCGAACAAACTTTATATGGAAATAGGGGTTTTGACGCCTTCTAAATCTATTCGTGAATTTTTTTTAGCCTCAAACCACTCCAAAAATTGGTGACCCCCTATTTTCTCAAGAAATACTCAAAAAACACTAGATCTAATCTACCAAACCTTTGTTCTCCCTTTTTCTCCAAATACCAAACAAGCTATAGTAGATTTGGCTCTAATACCATGTAAGATTTGAGCAAATATGCAAATCAAATCCACAAAGCCCAAGAATAACTGCATGTAGAAAACCTATCACAGAGAAGAAAAAGACAAGAAGAGGCAAGGGTTTGATCTAAAAACATGAAAATTGTATATTTATAAGAATAATAGATTATTCAAGATATCAATAATTACAAAGAGATCAATCCTTATAAAAGGAGATCAAAGTTACAAAGGGTAATCTAAAGGTGAAAGCTATTTAATAATTATTAAATAGAGAAAGCTAAAAAATGCATAAAGTGAAATCTTAAGAAGGGAGAAAAGGTAATTTAATAAATAAAATAAAATTATCCTTTTTCTCTAACAAACTATTTGTTACCACCATCAAATGTTCTCACTTGCTCATACTGAGAATTATGTGCCACTATGAAACATATTGGAATGCAGTATCAAGCAATCGATGCTTGTCCTAAAGATCGTGTTATTTCTCATAAAGAACGTGAAAATGCAATAGAATTCCCCAAATGCCATATGAGCAAGTATTAAGATGATCAAGTGACAAAAAGGGTGCATGAAAAGGTTCTTCATTACATCCCCATTATTCCACATCTTAAACTACTATCGGAGTGTAGTACCTTAGCACAATTTATGGATTACCATGCATACAATAGGAGTTGAGATGACATTATGTGAATGCATGCAAATGGTTCAACATTTATGGACATAGAGGAAAAGTGGCCACACTTTAAATAAGAACCTCATAATCTCAAACTTTCTCTGGCAACTGACGATGTCAATCCATTTGGAGAGATGAAATCTATTCACTCGGTGTGGCCTATTTTTGTTATCAACAATAACCTTCCTCCATGGATGTCAGTAAAGAGGGAGCACATTATGTTGGCAATTATTATTCTACGTATTTTATTATTTTATTGTTATCTACATGGAATTATAAGTCTAGGAGTGAAATTACCACAATAATTATCATATGTTATTCATTCAACTAGGTAAGTACCAAGTGAAAGATATTAATGTATATGTTGTGCCTCTTCTTGATGAGTTTTTGGTGTTATGGAATGGTTTCACTATGTACGATATCTCTAGACCAATTGGAAAAAAATAATTTCAATTCCATGCAATGCTTTTGTGGACAATTCATGATGCCCCAATGTTGATACATTTCTGTGGTATGTTATGTTGAAATCTAGTTGTACATGATAATACTAATTTCAAAAATGAATATATTTAATCCAATTGTATCATTATCTTGTAGGTCTTCAAACAAAGGAAAAATTTGCATGTCCAATGTGTGGTCCAAAGATGAATCTCATCATCCCAAAAAGTTTAAGAAAGTAGGTTTTTGATGAGTATAGGCACTTCTTCTACATTAATCATAAGTATCAAAGTGTTGAAAAACATATTCTCAATGGTAAAGAAGAGACTACATCAAAGCCACAAAGAATGAAACCTCACCTACGGCAATTGGAATATAATAGAATTTGATGTAATATTGCTTCACCTAATGGTTTATGTTTGGAAATTATATATTTTGATTGTGTGTTATTGGCTAATTATATAATTGATGATCATGAAGATCATTAAGGCATCACTGACCACCTTCCAAAGAAACTAAAATGTATCCCAGAGAATTTAGTAGGTTTCCCTACAATGAGAAGCTAAAAAATGTGTATTTGTTTGATACTATGTATATTGGAAATAATGTAATAGAGACATTTTGAAAAATATTGGATGGAAGGTGTGACAAAGAAAAACTTGCAAAATTTATAGTGGCATTCATGATTCCAATCATGCAATGAAAAATATCATTGAATCAAATAGCAATGGATACCAAATTAATGTAAGTGCCCTTCTTTGGTTATTAACGGAGCAGAAAAGTAATGCCATAAAAGAAGTCATACGAAAAATTTGATTTACTACAGGATTTGCTGCAAATATAAGTAATCTCATATCAAAGAAAAGTGAATTTAGGTCAGGACTAAAAATGCATGATTGGCATACTTTCATCAAGCTAGGTCATAGTCTTTTGTATTTATAATATATTTGTGAAACTACTTTCAATTTTCATTCTATTTTGTTAGAAAAGAAAAAAATGATTAGTTGACAATTATTGGAGTATGTGCTACCACTATCACTCCTAGAAAAATTTGACAGCAATATCAAACAAGTGATATATGATCTTGAAAAATACATGAGGTAAGTAGTGATATTTGTTCAATATATCAAACAAGTAATATATTGTAAAGTCTCATATTTATATATTTTTGAGTCTTGAATACCTTGCAGATGGTTTTCATCTAAAGAAATTCATAAAGAAGATATAAAATATTGGAAGAAAATAATTTGTCTACTAATGTGTGAAATGCAAAAGTGTTTACAATCACCTTTTTCAATGCACAAGAACACTACCTCATGCACCAAGTTGAGGAGGTTGAATTGTGTGGACCTATATAGCCTAGGTCAATGTGGATGGTTGAGAGGAACTTGAAATTTTTGAAGATTTGGGTTTGACAGAGAGCATGTCCCAAGGGTTTTATAGTTGAGGGATATATGGTATACTAGATGATGGTGTACGTTACTCAGTATCTTCCTAATCTTGCAACAAAGACCCATATAGATTATATTTGGGATCTCAGCTCCATTAAAAAATTTAAAGGGGAGTACTTGGTGGGGGACAGTAGATTTAGGAAAGTGAAAGGTAATAAATTATGAGATGTTGTTGTAGTTAGTTAATTCTTAATCTTCAAAATAAATTTGTTGTAAGTCATCTATTTACTTTTGTATAGTTGTTAAAGAGTGGGATGCAATTAGTTTATCTATTGCAAATAATCAAAGATTAGATGATAGTATGGATTGAACAATGTCAACATTATGGTCATAGATTAAAAAATAGGAATTTGTGTATTCATTGGTTATACAAGCTCGTTGTAATGGAGATCTTGTTGAGAATAGATTGAAGAAGATTGTTGAAGGAGTATGATCAATATGTTTCATTCATTATTTTGTCACTGATCTCAAACCTGCTATTTTCTGGTAAGATAACTATTTATATGATTTAAGTACTATCACTTATTTGATTGATGAAGAGGATTTGATCAAAATATGTAACAAAAGCACCTAGAAGAAAGGCTGAGTTATGATTATGTAAAGGAGTATAAGAATTAGTTAAGATAGTGATAACATGATATATTGATAATCTACTTAAGGTTACAAAGGCTAGTTACACTGAGAAGGTATAAAAAGACAAGTTAAACAATGTTTGTTTGCCAAGCTTGACCAAGTGGATAGTAGGTGTCAAGAAAAGTCAGTGCAAGTTGGGCAGACAATAAGTTTAGGTCGAGTAAAAGTCTATTCTAGTGTATGTCAAGAAAAATAGTGGATGTCAAGTAAAGTTTAGTTGATGTCGAGCACAACTAAACTTTAGTTCATGCAGAGTGATTTTACAGAGGATGTCAAGCAATGCAATATGTGTCGAGCATCAAAAGTAAGTTAATGTCGAGTGGTTGCATTATTTGAAAGATTGTGAATTTGATGGATCTAAGCTAACAAGTATGTTTTCTTGGATTGTGTGAACCAGTAGAAAATAATATTGATAAGCTAGTGGCACAAAATTCAAGGTAAATCATTTTGAGGTGAATTCAAAGAGGATTTAAGGAGAAGTTTCTAGAAGAGATATGAAATAAGTGATAGATTCATTGTATCCTACCTAATCTATCCTAACTCTAAATTGGAATGGCTAGTCAAAAGTAAGGGTTGTCATGTGCGAGAACCTAAGGAAGACAAGGAGTCAAGGGTTTTGATTCATCAAGTGACCTAAGAGAAGAGTTTGCATTGGCATGTTAAGCAAGAAGGCTTAAGGATATGAATACTTGAAGGGTGAACAAGCTATTAGAGCTTAAATGTGTAAAGGCCAAGTAGAATGGAGGACTGGAATAGAGATTTGTAATCTACAAATGGAGTTGTAAGTTGTTATCTAATCAAGTCTTATTGCTACTCTCTAATAATTGTATCATTCTAGGGTAAATCCATTGGATTAAGGTTGACCTAATAGTCATTTGTAAATCCTTTAATTAGGTGGCATTCCAAGTGAATGGTCTAAAGTCCTCTAACAAGGCTCACTCCTAATAGGGTGATTGAAATCATTTAACAGGGTCACAATTAACAGTGTGTATTGTAACCTTTAACAAGGTTGGCCTTTCATAGGGTATCAATTCAAAAGAGTGAAAAAGAGTAGCATGTTATTGGTGGTTTTTCTCAAATTGGGTTTGCACATAAATCATTGTGTCAAGTGTATTGATAAATCTATTATATTTTATGTTTACATTTCTACAAGTTGATTTGACAGTAACTTACAAGTTTTAAGTGATTGCATAATCTTATGAATGTATGCATGATGATTAATATTTTATGAGTTCACTAAGCCGTGAAATTTTTTATTTATAAATATGTACCTTAGATAACTAATTCAACCCCCTCTCAATTATTCTAAAGTATTCCAACAATTGGTATCAGAGCCATCTGCTTAAGAGGACTAGTTTGAAGGTACTAGAATCACAAAGATCAAGATGTCAAAAAGAGAAGTACCCAAGCTTAATAGAGATAACTTTCCTGTATGAAAAATTTTGATGAAGCTATAGCTTGAAGGACTTGGATATCATGCACAATCTACCATTACTACTAAGCATGTTAATCTTATTGGTGCCTTAACTACTAAGGATATGAAAAAGAAGAATGAAAATAACTAGGCAATGTTGGAGATTGCATCTACCCAAAGTTATGCTGTGTTTGATGATATCAAAGTTCTTGACAGTGCAAATAAAATTTAGGATGTCTTAACCACCATTTATGGAGGAGACACTAATGTTTAAAGAGCCAAAACTAAAAGTCTCAGAGGTAAGTTGATGATATGAGAATGGAAGTGGGTGAAAATATTGCTCAATATGTTGCAAGGATAAAAGAAGTTGTTAATAAAATAAGAGGAGCTACTAGTAATATAGATGATGATACTATACTAAGAAAATTTTTAAGTATATTGTTTCCTATATATGCTATTAGAGTTTCTGCAATTCAAGAACCGAGATGTATACTAGGGAATAATCTATCACTTGAATGTCTAGTAGGTAGGCTCACTAATTTTGAGCAATCTAACTTTTATAATTGCAAACCTAAAAATATTGAATATGCTTTCAAAGATAAGGTGTAAATAAAGGAACCTAATGAGAAGAAAAAGAAGAAAAAGATAAACTATGTGTCCAGTGATAGTGATACAGATGAGAAGGATGTAGAACAACTAGAAGCACTACTAGAAAGAAGATTCCACAAAAGTAAACGCAAGTTCAAAAGTAAATTACCTATCATTTGTTTCAATTGCAATGAGGTTGGTCATATTGTTGCTAGATGTCCAAAGCAAAAAAAATATAGAGGTGGTGACAAGTACAAAAGTAGGAGAGATGAAGATAGCAAAGAGTACAAAGATAGAGGCAAGAAGTCATGCTACATTGATGAAGAGGAAACAAAAGATGAATCTGATGAACATGATGGTTAAGTGGTGTATGTTGCAATGAAGGAAGAATTTGATGAAGATGAGGCAATTTCACTTGTGACTTGTGTAAACAAGAATGATAGATGGATCATTGATAGTGGGTGTTCACATCACATGACTGGAGACAAAAGTAAGTTCATTACCCTAAATTGTTATGATGAATAAAGTGTAAGATTTGGTAATGATGCACCATGTTTGATAAAAGGAATAGGTTCTATCAAACTCACAAATAAGATTTTATGTGACAATTCTTACTATGTTAAAGGACTTAATTGTAATCTCTTGAGTGTGTCACAACTGAATAATTTAGGATGTAAGGTTGAGTTTGAAAACAAGATTGCTAACATATATGACACTGATGGGAAACTAATTAGAAAGGAAATCAAACTAGAAGTAATCTATTCTATCTTGATATAGAGGATGCTACGTGTCTAATTGTAAAATTTGATGATGTATGGTTGTGGCACAAAAGGCTATGTCATGTCAATTTTGATAACCTGGTTAGTATTAGTAATATGAGAAAAGTTCAAGGTTTTCCTAAGTTGAAGAAGTTTGATAATATAATGTGCAAAAAATGTCAATTAGGAAAAATGACAAAGACAAGTTTTAATAGTAAAACTCCCACCTCTAAAGGAATACTAAAGATTGTTCATATTGACTTGTGTGGACCAGTTGATGTGCAAAATTACAAAGGAGATAAGTACATGATGTTGTTTGTTGATAACTATTTTAGAATGATGACAGTTATGTTTCCAAAATAGAAATCTGATGCTTTCCAAATGTTTATGTGGTACTTAGCAAGAGTTGAGAAGGAAATAGGTAAAAGTCTGAAGTGTTTGAGATCTAACAGAGGAGGAGAATTTACATCAAATGAGTTTGAGATGTTCAATAATGATAGAGGAATCAAAAGACAGACATCTACCCCTAGAACCCCTCCACAAAATAGAATAGTTGAAAGAAGGAATAGATCTATAATGGATTGTGATAGAACACTCATAATGGAGAAAAATGGTTGTTTAAAATACTAGAGAGAAGCTATAAGTATAGCTGTCTATACCTTGAACCGTGTACAAATCAAGAAAGGTACTCATTCAACACCTTTTGAACTATGGTATGGATATTCACCAAAAGTAAAATATTTTAAGGTATTTGGAAGCAAATGTTACATTCTTAAAGACTTCAAGAATGGTAAACTAGATGCAAAAAGTGAGGAAGGTATATTCTTAGGATATTTCACAAGAAGTAAAGCTTATCAATGTTTAAATACTAACAATAACAAAGTTGTGGAAAGTAAAAATGTAAATTTTGATAAATATAAAGAAGTATATGAGGCTGAACCTATGAAAGAACTAGAAGAATACAAAAAAAATTTATACTTTTATGAAGGTATACTTATTGAAAAAGATGTTATAAATCAAGCTACAAACCAAGAGCAAGTTCCAATGACTATCAAGTCACATACTATGAATGTCGAGTTGCATTCAGGAACCAAGCTACACTCAAATGCCAAGATACAAAATGAAGTTGAAGCACATTATGATTCTATGATTAATATACATGAAAGAGATGCTAAGCTACCTAATAAAGATGTACACAGTGACTCTGAAGTTGAAAGACAAAATGAAGTAACTAGAGCTAAACCAAGATTATTCAAATATGTCAAGAGACACCATCCTACTACACAAATTATTAGAGATAAAGATGATAGACCAATGACAAGAAATAGATTGAGAAATGATACATGTTTACTGAGCATGAAAGAACCTAAATCAGTGAGAGATGCATTAGCACATGTGGACTAGAGTAAAGTCATGGAAGAAGAGATTGAAAAAATTGAGAAAAACAAAATACAGACTCTAGTTCCTAGACCAAAAGACAAAATGTGATTGGTACCAAGTGGGTATTTAGAAACAAGCTAGATGAAAATGGTGAAGTCATAAGGAACAAGGCAAGATTAGTTTGTAAAGAACATGCACAACAAGAAGGAATTGACTATGGAGAGACATTTTCTCTTGTTGCTAAGTTGAAAGGAGTAAAAACTTTACTTTCTTATTCTGCATACAAAGCTTTCAAATTTTATCAAATGGATGTTAAATCTGCATTTCTAAATGGATATTAGAGGAAGAAGTTTAGATAGATCAGCCAAAAGGTTTTGTTGATGTTAACAATAAGAACATGATATGTAGATTACACAAAGCTCTATATGGTTTGAAACAAGCATCAGGAGCATGGTATGAGAGACTTCATAATTATTTTGTGAAGATCAGATTTGAAAGGATTGATGATAACAACAATCTATACATGAAGATAGAAAAAGGTAAACGTATTTTATTATCTGAAATTTTTGTTGATGATATCATATTTGGAGGTCAAGAGCCTTAATGTAAGACTTTTACAAATGAAATGAAGTAAGAATTTGAGATGTCTATGTTTAGAGAGATCAAGTTTTCTGTGGGTTTGCAAGTGTATCAAATGAAATATGGTATATACATCACTCAGTCAAAATATGTCAATGAAATACTAAAAACATTTAGATTGGAGGATTTCAAACTAGTAAATACACCTATGGTGATAGGACACAAGTTGTCAAAGAATGATAATTCAGCTGAGGTAAATCAAACATTGTACAAGCTTATTATTGGAAAATTACAATATGTAGTACATAGTTGACTTAGCATTGCATTATCTATGGGGATAGTTGCAAGATTCTCTGCTAATCCCAACGAGAATCATTTGATGGTTGTAAAGATAATAATGAGATATCTAAAAGGAATAGAGGAGTTTAGTCTATACTATAAGAAAAATAAAAAAATTTGAATTAAGAGTCTATACTGATGTTGATTGGGCTATAAACATTGATGACGGAAAGAACACCAGTGGAGGAGCATTTTTCTTGATGATAGAAAGAACACCAGTGGAAGAGCATTTTTCTTAGGCAAGGGGCTCATCACATGGACTAGCAAGAAACAAAATTGCACCTCACAATCTACTACTCAATCTAAATATGTCATTGCTACTATAAATTGTACAAACATTGTATGGATCAAACAGTTACTTAAAGGTATGAAGGAAGAGATCATAGAACCAGTGACACTTTATTGTGATAATATAAGTGCTATAAATATATCAAAGAATCATGTGATGCACACAAAGACTAAACACATTGCAATCTACTATCATTACTTGAGAGAATTAGTTCAAGATAAAGAGGTGAAGATGGAATATGTTAACACAAAAGAGAAAATTGTTGATATCTTCACAAAAGCATTACCTAAGGATGCTCATGAGTATCTAAGAGGTAAACTAGGGGTGATACACCTATCAAAGGTTATTTAAGTAACAAAAGGAGTGTCTTGCATCAAAGAAGCTGATTTTCATATGTCACACATTGATACGGTGGATCTTACTTTAGGAGTTGTCTAAAGTAGTCAAAGAACTAAAACTACAAATCAATCACAAGTAAAGTGACAGAAGGAGAAGTGAAAAAAGCATATATCTACAAGTTAAGATGAAAAGTCTTTGGCATTGTTGTCAAAGAGGGAGATAATTATTGATCAAAGGAAATATAAGAAAGAGGGAGTAATACAAGAAAGAGGGAGATAGTTATTGATCAGAAGAACAAAGAAAGAGAAGATTCAAATGTCTACCTAGTAAGAGGGAGATACAAGAAGTAATTCAAAGGGAGTTATAAGGAAGAGTTTTCTAACCTATTTAGAAGATGGAAATTTTTTATAAAGGGAGAGATTTCAATACAAGGAATTTTTTTTTTTTGGTATTTTGTTGGTCTTACTATTTTAACCTAGTTAATTTTGTTGATTATTTTGATTTGCCATCAATGCCAAAGAGGGAGATTATTGAGAATATATTGAAGAAGATTGTTGAAGGAGTGTGATCAATATGTTTCAATCGTTGTTTTATCACTAATTTTAAAATGAGCTATTTGTTGGTAAGACAACTGCTTATATGATTTAAATACTATCACTTATTTGATTGATGAAGAGGATTTGATCAAAAGATGTAACAATAGCACCTAGAGGAAAGGTTGAGTTATGATTATGTAAAGGAGTATAAGAATTAGTTAAGACAGTGATAACATGATGTATTGATAATCTACTTAAAGTTACAAAGGCTAGTTACACTAAGAAAGTATAAAAGGACAAGTTAAACAATTTGTTTCTACCAAGCTTGACCAAGTGGATAGTACGCGTCGAGCAAAGTCAGTACAAGTCAAGCAAACAATCAGTTTGAGTTGAGTAAAAGTATATTTTAGTGTATGTCAAGAAAAATAGTGAATGCCAAGTAAATTTTAATCAATGTCGAGCACCAGTAAACTTTAGTTCATGCCGAGTGATTTTACAGAGGATGTTAAGTAATGCAATATGTTACGATCATCAGAAGCAAGTGTTAGAAATCTAATTGAAAAGCTCATTGTTGAAGATCAAAGAGGGAGATTGTTGCAAAGGAGGAAGATTTTTATTGAAGAATTTTTTCAATCATTTTTTTGTCATTGATGTCAAACCTACCATTTGTAGGGATGATATTTGCTTATAAGATCCAAGTACTATCACTTAGTTGATTGATGAAGAGGATATGATCAACAAGATGTAACAAGAGAACCTAAGGGAAAAGGGTGAGTTATGATGTTGTAATGAAGTGCAAGGATCAGTTAAGACAATGGTTCAATGATGTATTGATAACCTACTCAAAGATATGGAGGGTGGTCACACTTAAAAACATTGGAGGAAGAAGTTGTAACAAGGTGGAATGCAAAGCTTAAACTAAGATTGTGCCAAGCAAGTTAGTTGAAGTCGAGCAAAGTTTTAGTTGGAGCCAAGTAATAGAAAATTCTAGTGTGTTCCGAGTGAAGAACAAATGCCAAATGTCATAAAAAATTTAGTTGGTGCTAAGTGATCTTCAAGTGTCAAGCATCGGGAAAAACACAGTTGATGCTGAGTAATAGAGTATGTATTGAGCACCAATATTTCAATAGTGTCAAGCTGCTGCATTATTTCAAATGATGAAGATTCTCCAAATTTGAGCTGACATAATGGTTACATTAAATTTTGTGAATGGGTTGGAAGATAAGGATGATGAGCCGATGGCATAGAATGCTATGTAAAGTATTTTTTAGCGAATTCTAAAGGATTATTCAAGAAGTTTCTAGAGGGAAAAAAATGGGTTAAATGCAATGAATCCTACCTAATCCATATGAATTAAAATTAAAGAATGGAATAATCAAGCAGGAAAATGTACTACAAGACTTCTATTTAAGGAGTTATAGACCAAGAAGCAAAGAGTTGTTGATACTATTGTTGTTGAAGAGCCAAATCTACGAAGTAGCTAGAAGGGTGTCAAGGAGGAGACATCTAGGAGAAGGAAGAGCATAGAGCCTCTGCTTCTACAAGTGGTCACGAAGAGATGATTGCATTGGTACATTGAGCATGAAGACTCAAGAAGACTAAGCTAGAAAGGAGGGCAAGTTGTTAGAATTGTAGAGATTGAAGGCCAGGAAAGGGTATGAGTTGAGAAGTGATCAGAGATCTGCAACATAAATTATATGTTGTAGTCAGGTCAAGATTTTCTAATACTCTCTAACAATTGTTTTAGATATGGAAATCCTATGGAATTAGGTTGGTTAATAGCCATTTTTAAATCCTATAATAGGGTGGCATTCCAAATAAATCTTCTAACAGGGTGGTTAAATCCTCTAACAAGGTCACATTTAATAGTGTTTTGTAAGACTTTAACAGGACATCACTTCAGAAGAGTGAGAATTGAGTAACATTTTACTAGTGGTTTTTTCCAAAATGGGTTTCCAAATAAATCACTATGTCATGTGTTGATTTCTTATGTGTTATGCTTGCATGTTAATTTACTATAATTTGTTGATTAGAAAAGTTAAAGCTTGGATGAATAAATGGTTGAATGGGCTCACTACACTTAGTGAAAAGTTTGAATAGGACATTAAGACCTTCAATAACTAATTCACCCCCCCTAGTTATTCTAAAGAAATTCTAAAAACTGGTATCAAAGCCATCTACTAATTTAGTTTCAAGGTACTAGAAGCAGGAAGATCAAGATGTCCAAGAGAGGAGTTCCCAACCTCAAAAAAGACAACTTTGATGCATGGCAGAGTCTAATGAAATTGCACCTTGGATTAATAGGTAACTATGCACAAACCTCAATTGGAAAAGAACATGTAAATTCAATAGGACCTCTTACCACAGATGATTTGAACAAAAATATGGAGCATAATCAAGCAATGTTGCAGATTGCTTTTGCACTTAACTATGCAGAATATGATGACATCAAAGACTATGACACTACACTCAAAATGTGAAAAACCTTATCAAAAATATATGGAGGAGATCAAAATGTCCAGAGAGAAAAAAGAGAAAGCCTAAGAGGAAAGTTTGATGACATAAAAATGGAGGAAGGTGAAAATGCTACCCAGTATGCTGAAAGAATGAAAGAAGTGGTAAGTGCAATAAGAAGCCAAGGTGGTCAATTGAAAGAAGAAACAACCATCAGTAAATACTTGAGAACTCTACTCCCTATCTATGTTATTAGAGTTTTAGCCATACAAGAACTAAGGTGTATACAATGGAACACACTAACCTTTGAAGGAATAGTGGGAAGACTTACTGCATTTGAGTTATTCAATTTTGACAACTACAGACCCAAGAACCTTGAATCTACTTTCAAGGCCAAGATGACAATAAAAGACACTGAGAAGGAGACATCAAGAAAGAAGAGAAGAAAAGGAAAACATGAATCCAGTGATAGCAGTGTAGATGAGGATGTGGAATAGTTAGAAGCACTACTGACTAGGAGATTCCATAGAGGCAAAGGAAAATTCAAAGGTAAGCTCCCTATTATATGTTTCAATTACAATGAAGTAGGTCATATTGCTGTAAGATGTCCATAGAAGAAGAACTACAAAGAAGGAAACAAGTACAGGAACAAGAAAGAAGATGACAACAAATATTACAAAGAGAAAGGCAAGAGATGCTACATTGTTGAGGAAGATTCTGATGAAAATGATGATGAAGTAGTCTTTATAGCCATGAAGGATGAATTAGATAAAGATGAAGATGAAGCAACAACATTGGTTACCTATGTGGACAAGAATGACAAGTGGATCATAGATAGTGGATGCTCACATCACATGATAGGAGATAAAAGTAATTTCATTACCTTTACTCAATATGATGGAAATAGTGTTAGATTTGGTAATAATGCCCCACGTCAAATCAAAGGAGAAGGTTCTATTAAGTTCACAGAGAAAATTTTATGTGACAATGCATACTATGTTGAAGGATTGAACTACAACTTGTTGAGTCTATCACAGTTAAGCAATGTAGGTTGCAAAGTTGAATTTGGAAACAAAACTGTCAAGATCTATGACACTGATGGAAATCTGATAGGAAAAGGTGAACAAACTAGGAGTAATCTATTTTACTTAGATATGGAAGATTTAACATGTATTGTTGTTAGACTTGATGATGTGTGGTTGTGGCATAAAAGGTTGTGTCATGTTAACTTTGATAATCTGATTAGCATCAGCAAGAAGAAGAAGGTCAGAGGATTGCCCGAGTTGAAGAAACCTAAAAACACAATGTGCAAAGAATGTCAACTAGGGAAGATGACTAAGTCTAGTTTCAAAAGAAAACATACACTTCCAATGAAGTACTAGAGTTAGTCCATATAGACTTATGTGGCCCAATAGAAGTGCAAAGCTACCTAGGAGATAGACACATAATGCTATTTGTAGATGACTATTTTAGGATGATGACTGCTATGTTTTTAAACCAAAAATTTGATGCATTTCAAATGTTTAAGTGGTATCTAACTAGAATTGAGAAGGAAATAGGAAAGAACCTAAAATGCCTAAGGTCAGATAGAGAAGGTGAGTTCACATCAAGAGAGTTTGAAATATTCTGCAATGACAAAGGTATCAAAAGGCAAACATTAGCACCAAGAACTCCACCAAAGAACGGTATTGCCAAAAGGAGGAATAGATCATTGGTTGGCTATGCTAGAACCCTGACAATGGAGAAAAATGTTACACTAAAGTACTGGAGAGAAGTTGTAAGTACTGTAATCTACACACTAAACAGAGTTCAAGTCAAGAAAGGTACAAATTCAACACCTTTTAAATTATGGTATGGTTACTCACCCAATGTTAAATATTTGAAAGTATTTGGTTGTAAATGCTATATTCTAAAAGATACTAGAAATGGCAAGTTTGATGCAAAAAGTGATGAAGGCATATTTCTTGGATACTCCATTAGAAGTAAGGCATAAAAATGTTTGAACACTAACACTAAAAAGATTATGGAGAGTGCAAATGTAAATTTTGATGAGCATGTAGAAGTTTAGATTAATGGGTCAAAAAAAATAGAGGATTATAGATCCTTTGTATACTTCTCTGAAGGAATGGTAGTTGAAGACAATGTTGCAAATCAAGTTGGGAATCAACAAAAAACATCAGTATCTACCAAGTTTCAACCTATGAATGTTGAGCTACATTCAAAAACTGAGCTACAGAATGTAGAAAATGCACATTCTAACTTTGAAAAAAGTACACATGAAAGGAATAATGAATTTCCTAATGAAGAAGAACAAAATGACTCTGAAGCTAAAGGATCAAATATGAAAAGAAGGATAGAACTGAGGTTAGCCAAGTATGTGGGAAGACATCACCTTGCAGATCAAATTATTGGTGACAAGGATGCCAAACCAATGAGAATGAATAGGCTCAAGAATGAATAATGTCTTCTGAGAAAAGTTGAACAAAAAATAGTGAAAGATGCACTACAAGATGATGACTGGTGTAAAGCCATTGAAGAAGAGATAGATCAGATTGAGAAGAACAAAACATGGTCTCTAGTTCCTAGACCAACTGATAAGAATGTGATTGGTACCAAATGGGTGATCAAAAACAAACTTGATGAGAATGGAGAGATAACAAGAAACAAAACCAAACTAGTTTGCAAAGGTTATGCACAAGAAGGATTGGATTTTGGGAAAATATTTTCCCTTATTGCAAGAATGGAAGGAGTAAGAACATTACTTGCATATGCTGCATACAAAGGTGTCAAAGTGTACCAAATGGATGTAAAGTTTTCTTTTCTGAATGGTATAATGGAAGAGGAAGTCTACATAGAACAACCAGAGGGATTTTTTGATGAGAAGAACAATGACATGGTCTACAAACTACACAAGGCACTTTATGGATTGAAGCAAGCACCTAGAACATGGTATGAGAGGTTGCACAAATATCTTCTGAAGATAGAATTTGAGAGAACAGATGACAAAAACAACTTGTACATCAAAGCTAAAGAAGGTAAAGACATTTTGATATCAAAAATCTTTTTTGATGATATAATATTTGGAGGAAAAGATGTTTTATGAAAAGATTTTGTTGATCAAATGAATCATGAATTTGAGATGTCAATGTTTGGAGAAATCAAATTATTTGTTGGATTACAAATACAACAGTTGAAACATGGAATATTTGTGACCCAATCCAAATGCATCAAAGAAGTACTCAAAACATTTGGGTTAGAAAACTCAAAACCAGTCAGCACACCAATGGCAACAAGCCATAAGCTATCCAAGAATGATGAATCTACTAAAGTAAATCAGACATTGTATAGGTCAATGATTGGAAAGTTGTAATATGTTGTACATAGTAGAGAAATCATTGCATTAGCTATTGGAATAGTAGCAAGATTTTTTGCAACTCCAAGAGAAAATCACTTAATGGCAATGAAGAGAATATTGAGATACCTAAAAGGAACTGATGACTTTGGTTTGTACTACAAGAAGAGTGAGAAATTTGAATTGAGAACCTACTGTGATGCAAATTGGGGAGGTAACATTGATGATAGAAAAAGCACCAGTAGAGGAGCACTTTTCTTAGGAAAGAGGTTGATTACATGGACTAGCAAATAGCAAAGTTGCACCTCATAGTCCACTGCTAAAGTTGAATATGTGGTAGCTACTATAAATTGCACCAATATTGTATGGATCAAACATTTTCTGCAAGGCATGAAGGAAGAAGTGACTAAGCCTATAATACTTTACTGTGATAATACAAGTGTTATTAATACATCAAATAATCTAGAAATACATGCTAAAACCAACCATATTGCACTTAAGTATCACTATGTAGAGTTGGTAGAAGACAAATAAGTGAAGATGGAATATGTTAGCTCAAAGAAACAGATTGCTGATATCTTGACAAAAGCACTGCCTAAAGATGCTTTTGAGTATCTTAGACATAAGTTAGGGGTGATACCCCTAGCCAAGGCTACCTAAATCAAAATTAAGAATGCCTTGCATCAAATTAGTTGAATGTAGAAGATTTTACACATTGATGTAGAGGATGCTTACTTTGGGATTCATGCCTAAAGTGGTTGATGTGTTGAAAGTCATAAATCAGTCACAAGCTAGGTGATAGAGGGAGAAATTGAATGAACCTATAAAAGCTACACATGCATACTAGGATGCTAATATATCTTTGGCATTGTTGTCAAAGAGGGAGAAATAGCAAAAAACTGATCAACAGCAAAAAGGATCAACAAGATAAGTTGTGAGATATTGATCAAATGAAGATAGAGGAAGATGTTTATCAGAATAGCAGAAGAAGAGCAATACAAAGGGTGAAAGACAAAGAATAAGTATATAGCAGCAAAGAGGGAGAAGTGGAAATGAAGCAATTAGAATAGTAGAAGGAGATGTGAAGTTACAATTTACTTTTTGGCATTTGACTTACTGTTCTAACCTAGCTAGCATTTGGTTGAATAGTTTAGTCTGATGGATGATCAATTTTGGTTTTCCATCAATGTAAAAGAGGGAGATTGCTAAAAATTTGATTGAAAAGTTCATTCTTGAAGATCAAAGAGGGAGATTGTTGCAAAGGAGGAAGATTGTTGTTGAAGAATGTTTTCAATCATTATTTTGTCATTAATGTCAAACTTTCTATTTGTAGGGATGATATTTGCTTATAAGATCCAAGTACTATCACTTAGTTGATTAATGAAGAGGATTTTCTCAACAGGATATAACAAGAGAACCTAAGGGAAAGGTTGAGTTATGATGTTGTAATGAAGTGCAAGGATCAGTAAAGACAATGGTTCAATGATGTATTGATAACATACTCAAAGATACAGAGGGTGCTCGCACTTATAAACATTGGAGGAAGAAGTTGTAACAAGGTGGAATGCAAATCTTAAACTAAGATCATGCTAACCAAGTTAGTTGGAGTCTAGTAACAGGAAATTCTAGTGTGTGCTAAGTGAAGATCAAGTGTCGAGCATCAAAAAAAATTTAGTTGGTGTCGAGTGATCTTCAAGTGTCCAAGCATCAAGAAAACCATAGTTGATGTCGAGTAACATAGTATGTGTCGAGCACCAATATTTCAATAGTGTCGAGCTACTGCATTATTTCAAATGATGAAGATTCCCCAAATTTGAGCTTACATAATGGTTACATTGAATTTTGTGAATGACTTGGAAGATAAGGATGATGAGCTGGTGGCAAAGAATCCTATGTAAACCATTTTTTAGCAAATTCTAAAGGATTATTCAAGAAGTTTCTAGGGGGAACAAAATATGGGTTAGATGTAATGAATCCTACCTAATCCATATGAATTGAAATTAAAGAATGTAAGAATCGAGTGGAAAAAGGTACTCCAAGACTTCTATTTAAGGAGTCATAGACCAAGAAGCAAAGAGCTATTGATATTGTTGTTGTTGAAGAGCAAAATCTATAAAGTAGTTAAAAGGGTGTCAAGGAAGAGACATCTAGGAGAAGGAAGAGCACTGAGGCTCTACTTCTACAAGTGTTCATGAAGAGATTATTGCACTAGTACATTGAGCATGAAGACTCAAGGAGACTAAGCTTGAAAGGAGGGGAAGCTATCAGAGTTGCAAAGATTGAAGGCTAGGCAAGACTATGAGTTGAGAAGTGATTTGAGATCTGCAAGATAAGTTGTATGTTGTAGTCAAGTCAAGATTTTTTAATACTCTCTAGCAATTATATTAATTATGGAAATCCTATGGACTTAGGTTGGTTTAATAGCCATTTGTAAATCCTTTAATAGGGTGGCATTCTAAATGAATGTTTTAAAGTCCTCTAACCAAGCCCACTTCTAACAAGGTGGTTAAATCCTCTAACAAGGTCACATTTAACAATGTGTTGTAAGTCTTTAACAGGGTAGGCCTTTCATAGGGCATCACTTCAGAAGAGTGAGAATTGACTAGCATGTTACTGGTGATTTTTCCCAAATTAAGTTCCCACGTAAATCATAGTGTCATGTGTTGATTTCTTATGTCTTATGCTTGCATGTATATTTATAGTAACTTGTTAATTAGAAAAGTTAAAGATTGGATGAATGAATGATTCAATGGGCTCACTACACTTAGTGAAAAGTTTGAATAGGACATCTAGACCTTGAATAACTGATTCACCCCCCCCCCCCCCCCCCCCCCCCCCATGCCCCCTCTTAATTATTCTAGAGCAATTCTAACAGAAAATTAATGTCAAATGGTTGTAGTATTTGAAAGACCATGAATTCAATGGATCTAAGCTAACAAGTTTATTTTCTTAGATTGTGTGAACCAAGTGGAAGATAAGATTGATGAGTTGGTGACACAGAATTCAAGGTAAAACATTTTGAGGGAATTGAAAGAGGATTGAAGAAAAAATTTCTAAAAGAGATATGAAATAAGTGGTAGATTCATTGTATCCTACCTAATCCATCATAAACCTAAATTGGATGATGGAGAATGAGCAGAAAAAGATCTTAATTTCCTATTTATAGGAATGGTTGGTCAAAAGCAAGGGTTTTCATGTGTAAGAACCTAAGAAAGACAAGGAGTCAAAGGTTTTGCTTCATCAAGTGACCTAAGAGAAGAGTCTAGATTGGCATGTTAAGAAAGAAGGCTTAAGGGTATGAATGCTAGAAGGGTAAACAAGCTATCAAAGCTAAAATGTGTAAAGGTCAAGCAGAATGGAGGACTAGAATAGAGATCTGTAATCTACAAATGGAGTTCTAAGTTGTTATTAGATCAATCCTTACTATTACTCTCTAATAATTGTATCAGTCTAGTGTAAATCCTTTGGATTAAGGTTGACCTAATAGTCATTTGTAAATCCTTTAACTGGGTGACATTCCAAGTGAATGGTCTAAAGTCCTCTAACAAGGCTCATTCCTAATAGGGTGATTGAAATCCTTTAACAGGGTCACACATTTAATAGTGTATATTGTAACCTTTAACAAGGTTGGCCTTTTATAGGTCTTCACTTTAGAAGAGTGAAAAAGAGTAGCATGTTATTGGTGGTTTTTGCCAAATTGGGTTTTCATGTTAATTATTGTGTCAAGTGTATTAATGAATTTGTTATGTTTCATGTTAACATTTCTACAAGTTTATTTGACAGTAACCTACAAGTTTTAAGTAATTACATAATCTTATGGATGCATGCATGATGATTAATGTTTTATGGTTTCACTAAGCTATGAAAAGTTTTATTTAAAAATTTAGACCTTGGATAACTGATTCACCACCCCCCTCTTAGTTATTCTAAATTATTCCAATAGATCCCAATGTTACACCAAAGGAAATAGATTTAGCATATGGTTTAAGAGATCTCTAGGTACATATAAATTTCTTAATCAATCGTATGTTTTTGAACTCATGATGCAATAATTTATACATGTTTTGAAATTATTGTAGGTGAAACATCATAAGGCTATGATATGCAATGGTTATAAATTTTGCATCAAAAATTTTGATGACATAAAGAGAAATTGTGATTATGGGATAAGTGCAATCTTTTGGGTGACCAATATTTCATCTAGAAATTACTTACATCTTTGAGAATCTAAAAAATTGATAGCATGGAATTTTGATTGATATACTTGACTATTGACATTAAGGTCAATTTGTCTATTATTGACTCACACTTAGTGAATTGGTTGCATTGCTACCAAGCTTATCTTTCAGTTTGTAGTGTTGACCAAGTGCTCTAGTTGCTCCCAAGCCAAGCAGTCAAAAAAAAAGTTTCTATTGAGTTTCCTATTTTCTACTAAGCTAGGGAACCTATGTATAGTTCATGCCAAGTGTAGCAGTGTTTACCAAGTTGTTCAGTGCAAGTGATGGAAACTCTGGTGTTAACAGAGTTACACAGTGTCAACCAATTTATTTATCGTTAACCATGTTCTCCAATGTCTACCAAGCTCATAGTGTTAGTGATGTGAATCTAGTGTTGACCAAGCCATGGAGTGTTAACTGAGTGATTTATTATATGTCGAGTTTTGTAGTGTTGCCCGAGCCACACAGTACTAATCGAGTATAAGCTACTTGGAAGTGATCAGTATGAACTGAGTCTCTTCATCAACTGAGTGCTAGATAATGTCAAGTGTTGATAGTGGTTGTCAAGTATTAGAACATCACTAAGTTTGTCTTCAATACCTGAGTTGCAATAGTTGGGCCAACTTTGTGGATTTTGGTGAAACTTGTAATGTAGCTGACTTCAATAAGTTATGATTTAGATTGGTATATATGTAAAGAATTTTATCACATCCAAATAAGTATCGCATGAGCTTAGAATAAGAAAAAGTGTGAATTAAGAAGGCTACAAGAATTATAAGGGACGTCAAAGATTTATCTATCACAACAAGGTGATCATTAAAATTTAAGGAATCACAACCAATAAATTAGAGTTGCAGATCAGAGATCAGCCACTAGTTCATCCTAACAAGCATATCAATTAAATCATTTAACAAGGTAGACTTAATAGTCTAATGTAAAATCTCTTTACCGAGTGCATATTTCATTGTATGTTTTTTAAATCCTTTCACAAGGTGGACCTCACAATCTTTATTGCTCCTAACATGGCAGATCATCAGAAGTGATCAATTGTAAGCCTTAACAGGTCAACTTTATACTACAATTTTAAAACTTTCTTGTATCATTCCCACCCCAATTTTACTTTCTATTTGGAAGGTTTTTGGGTAACTATATCTTGTGTTAAGTGTTATGAATTTTTTACTACTTTCATTCTTTCATGCACGCAATTAGATGAAAATATTATATGGATGATTAATTGGTGAAGGAAGTAGAAGAAGTTTTATTGGTTCCTAATTTACCCCTCCCCTCTCACTAACTTTCACTACCTCTTATTTCCAACAATTAGTATCAGAGCATTGTGGTTCTCACAAAAGAAGTTTAACATCTTGAGCAAAGATCAAAGGCAATGGAGCTATACAAGCAAGATAAGGATATTAACAATGGAAAGTTGGATCTTGAATTAGCCATTGGGAAATTGAAGAAAACAAAGGAGCAACTCTTGCAATCATTAAAAAGAAGGAAAGATCTTGTAGTACAAATCAATGAAAATATCTACACTGAAGAAAGAATTGAAGATATATATCCTAAAATAAATTCAGATGAAATTGATGAAGCAATCAAAGACATATTAGAAAAGAATTCCAATCTTCAAGAAGAAGTTAGAAAGCTGAAAAGAGAACAAGAAATCCAATCAATGAGATTATGTGAAGTCATGAATGACTAAGACAAAGCCAAAGAAGAGATAGAAGAAAAGAATAATGAAATTCAACATCTATCCCTTCAGCAAGTAGACTTCATTGATCATCTCACTAATGTAAATGAAGAACTTATAAATCTAAGGTCGAAAAATGAAAGACTGTAGATTAATCTAAACACTAAAAAAAAATCAATTAAAGGATGATGAAATCTCAAGAAAGCATGAATCAATTAAATGAACAAAATTAGTACAAACACAAATTAAAAGCTAGAATAGGATGCATAGAAGAAGATGAATCATCCAAGCAAGGAGCTTAAAAGAATCAAAGGCCTACTTGCAATCATTGTGGTAAGATACGTCATATGTCAAACAAATGTTGGAGTAATGGCAAAGCAAATTCAATGAAAAGTGTTGTAAGAAATATTCAAGACTATGCTAAGTTATTGAGAGGGGAGGGGTGAATTAGTAACTTCCAGAATTTCAACAATTTAAACTCTTAATCCAACAATCTAATCAACATATAATCCATCACATATAATCTGATCCAATTGCATGCATAAGAAATTGAAAACATGAAAGCATTCATAACACTGTGATGTAAAGATTTGGTGACTCAAAAACCTTCCAAATAGAAAGTAAAACTGGGGTGGGGATGATACCCATAAACTTTAGTACTATAGTATAAAGTTAGCTTGTTAAAGCTTACATTGATCACTTCTAATGATCTACCATGTTAAGAGCAACAAGGACTGCTAGGTCCACCTTGTGAAAGAATTTATAAACATACAATTAGTATGCACTCGGTAAAGACATTTACAAAAGACTATTAGGTCTACCTTGTTAAAGGATTTGACTAATCCACTTGTTAGGATGAAATAGTAGATGATCTTTGATCTACAACTTGGTTTGCTAAATGAAATTCCTTTAGGTACAAATCTCCTTGCTATGATATATATGACTTTGTTGCTCCTTATATTGCTATAGCCTTTGTAATTCACTCTTTTTTCTCTTCTCTAATTATATTCTCTTACATTGTATTCACATTCACATCTTCATCATCATTGGATATTATACCATACATTACATATATATACCAATCTAATTATACAAATTATAGAGTCGACCACAATACAAGTTAACACAAATATTACAAAGTTGGCCCACATGAAGAC
The DNA here is from genome assembly GCA_028749045.1 of Cupressus sempervirens. NCBI lineage: Eukaryota > Viridiplantae > Streptophyta > Pinopsida > Cupressales > Cupressaceae > Cupressus > Cupressus sempervirens. Next base: position 294,751,289 of record CM053792.1, read on the forward strand.
ACTTAGGTTTTGAAGACTGACTCAGTGAGGTTCTGATACTCAACATCCATTGTCAATTCTTGGCATCATCATGCACTTGGTATACATAGAAGCTTAGTCCATATTGATCACTTCCAAGTAGTTTTGAACTCGGTTTGCACTAGCAACTCTGGAGATATTGTGAAACTCATTATATAAATTGAATCACTTGTTTACCATGGCAAGACTCAATAAAGACTATCACCTTGAGCTTAATATAAACTAAGTCACTTGGTTAACACTAGACTCACATCACATACACTGCAAAATCAATGAACACATCATAGCTCAACTTGCACTGGTAAACTTGGCATGCACTGAGATGTATGATTTACACTGCTAATCTTCATTGTAACTGTGATTGCTCAGTAAACACTAGGATTTGTCCAAAGGACTTGGTAGCAACTAAAGAACTTCGCAAAAATTGAAATACTTGGCAAACACTGAGAACTATAAAATAAGCTTAGTAGCTATATACAATCTAGATAAGTGTGTGTCACTAATAACAAACATGACTAATATGTCAACAATCTCCCCTTTGGCATTAGTGACAAAAACACTTATTAGCCAAAATTGAATTCAAAAAGTTTCATGAATACCTTTTATCCATTACCTTGTGATAATAGCTTAGTAGACTATATTGTTTTTGAGATTTTTCAAAATTGATTATGTAAGGTATATATCTGTATATGGTAAGATTCTTTCATATAGTGTACTATACATCTTCTTGCTATATACAACATATCTTACTCCCCCATTTTTTGACAACTTATTGCATGTTCTCCCCCATAACATGTCTTTCTCCCCCTTTTTGACATTAATACCAAAGATGTACTCTATTTATTTACATAGTAACACCAAAATGAGATAGAAATTTTGAATGTACCTTCAGAAAGATTGCCAAGGTTTTATCCCAATTGTCTTGTAGGACCTTACATGTGTGAAGTGCAATTTGGACTTCTGCTGACAATTCTATCATATGGTCTGCAATGAAGAAGTTATTGTCATGGATGAGAGTTTTTGAATGTGCAATATGTTTCTGTAGTGCATCCATGTTGGGAATAATCATATTTTTCATATCTATCAATGTGGATCTAATCATTTCTTGTTCTCTAAGCAATTCTACTTGCATATCTAACAAAAATCTTATTTTCTTGAAATATACAAAGCTTGAACTATGGTCAAGTTGCAGTTGTTGAGCACTAACCTTCAAATCTTCATCTATTTTGGACAATTTGTCCTTTATTTCATTAGTAAAAGTTAGAAACATCACATAGCTTTCCAAAAAGTGATGACACATTTGTACAAGATGCTTCTAAATTGCCCAAACTTGTAGAAAGTTCTATTTGATATATAGCTATCTGCTAAGCAATGTGCTCTAGCACTTTATTATCAAACTTCTTTTCTATCTTTTGCACTAGCTTATCTTGTCCATCTGTATCTTCATTAAATTTTTGGACTGCCTCTCCTAGCTGATACAAAATTGGTTGAGAAGAATCAACCTCAATACCTATAGCCTGTGCCAAAATGTTCTTTGCATCTTTAATTATCTTGAATTACTTATCTCTCTCCTCTCTTAGTCTTTGTTGTTTAGTCTTCTTCTGGAGGAGTTCACCAAATGACTACATTTGGTCTACAGTAAGCTTGGAAATGTCCCAATTTGGGATCACAATTTCCTCATCTAAATCAATTTCTTCCTCCAGCTCTTTACTTTTACTCAAAAATTTTGTGCTTAGTTGAACCTTGGGCTCAACTGTCCTTACACTTATTGCTTGTGTCCCCAGAGTAGAAATAATAGTAGACATGTTAAGACTTGCTATGAAAACTAATGTTGTTCTTATTGAAGAAATATTTACAGAAATACTTGAAGAATCCAAAATTGATGTGCTCAAAATTGAAGTGCTCAAAACTAATGTGCTTAAAACTGAAGTACTCAAAATTGATGTGCTCAAAACTAAAGTAGCCAACTCAATTGATGAAGGAAGAGTTTGCAACTTGGTAGATGAAGTGGAGGTCACTTCTATCAATGATGTGCCAAGACAAGTAGGAGCAAAGAGTGATTGGATATTTGGATTGGCACTAGTGGTCACAATCAAACTTGTTGAGGTTGTCTTCATGCTTGATGTTGTCACTAGTTTGCTTGGATAGTGAGGAAGTGATGCAATAACTATTGCAGCTATCTTAACTAGATCAATTTCCTCATCATCTTGCTTTGCTTCTTTGATAGCTTCTTGTCCTTGTTCCTCTTCATCTTCTTCGTTGTCAAAATAAGTTACTTCTTCAATATTTTCCTCTTAATCTTTCTCCTTATCCTCTTCAACATCATAATCTTTAACATCAACTAGAAAATCACTTGGTTTTTTGTAATGGATAGATATTTTTCCAAGTGTTTATTGCATTCTTTACGACTTGTTCAATACCTTTTATCAAAATCAAATAGGTATTAAACTTCAGAGTCAATTTTTCTTCATTTTTCTTCAATGACTCTTTTACCTCTACATCTAATATTCTCAATAATAGCTACCTCAAGGTTTTCCCATATAGTTTTCATAGCAAATTCCCATCTTGGCTTTATCTTTTCCATCAAATCATTAGGAATTTGAGAAGCAAATTGGTCTGGTGAGTATTTCTATTTTCCCATCTTATCCATCACCAGGTCTTCAATCTACTTTTGCTCCTCTACTATCCTAATTTCATACTTTAATGATTTAAAATTTGTTAATTTGGCTCCTACTTCTAGATCTTTCAATCTATCTTGGAAGGTGAGTGGAGGTTTTTTTAATACAATGTCCCCTCCTTCCTTGTTAGATTTCTTCCTTGAAGATCTCCTTGTGAATACCATAGTAGATGGCTTTTGTGGCTTGGTGATAATCACCTTGCCCTTCTTCCTTAACGGCTCTTCTTCCTTAGATTCTACCTCCTCCTCTGATTCCACATTCTCCACTTCCTCATCTTCACCTTTTCCCTCGATCAATAAAAGAGTAGAACTGGTTTTCAATTTAGCAATCCTCTTCTTTCCTTTGTTTACCACCTAAGGAATCTTTATTTCAAGTTCAATCTTGGCTTTTGCTTCATCATATGTGCCAAAATATGCTACCTTAGGATCAAATGGCTCATTCACAAATGCTTCAATGATATCTTTAGTTTCATCAATATTAATCTCATAACCAAGAGGTTTTACCCACACAATTCTAGGCTTAACTGACTGAATGTACACTTTGTCACTATCCACCATGAAACATACATCATCCTTTAATCTTCAATTAGTTTCTCATGGATTTGATATCTATTGTTCATTTTCTCTTTAAATGAAAAAAAATAATTTTCCATAATACTAGTGTAGTTTTCACCCATTTCAGTAATAAATTCATTTATCCGATATAACACAGGCACATCTTTTCTCCAAACAACAATGCCTTTTGAAGGGAAGAATTTTTTAACATAAAAGAATAGACAAGTTAACAAGGAACCAAACTTACATTGGTTATTCTTTGATGTCCTTATGCTTTCCATATTTTTGTTGAACTATTTCAACAATATCCCATCAAGGTTGAATGATAAACTGTCCTTTACCACCTTGTATGCCAAGTCCACAGCTTCACATGACACGCTATTCAACCTGCTAGAGCTGTATATCTTGTGCACAATGATATGAATACTAAACTTCAATTTCATATCTAAAAAACTACTAATTTTCATTCCTCTACCATCCCATTCTACTAGGGTTTTCTTTTCAAGTTCTACCCGACCTAGGGTTTTTGTCATTTTGGCTTTGGCTAGCATTGGGAGGCCAGTGATTTGATGAATCATCTTCTTTGTGATCAACACTGGTTGTTCCAACCATAGCTACCCATTATGCACCTGACTAAGGATAAATCTAATCCATTTAACTTGAAATTCATAGGACATGTGAGGGATATGAGTTAACCCTTTTGTTTCCAGGTGTTGTTGCTTGGGTTTCAAAACTCCATTTACACACAGTTGGCCTAGGGCATCAGCTATTTCCAATGTACCAATCTCTTGAATAACACATTTAAAATGAATGCAAATATCATTGATAAGAATTACCTTTAGAGGGATTTGAGATTGTACTCCACTCAGATCTAGGGTTTTGGCAATCATAGGAGTGAGCTTGAAATTTGATGCCTTCTATTCCACTCCATGAACCAACATGTTAGATCCTCACTTAACCTTGCTGCTATTGGATGCCATATTCACTTGGTAGGGTTTGAGAGAATTCAAAAACTTTTGCTAAAAATTTACTCAAATCACTTAGAAGCTCTGAAGATTGTACTTTCACAATAGCACTCGAGATTTCATAGTAAGAAATGACTTTGATTTCATGCCCTTTGTTAAAAAAATTCCATAAACACTCAGAATGAAAGGTAGATCAACTGACATCATTTTGATAGATTGTCATCCACTATGCTTGCATTGAACACTCGGTGAAGTCTTTGTGACTCAGTAAACATAAGCATCTTTATTACTCCCAACCTTGCTTGGTAGAGTCTATGACCCAACCTTACTTGGTAGAGAAGATAACTCGATAGACACTTGTACTCAGTGATCTCTTTGTATCCTGAATACTAGTTTGATTCATTTTTTTCTTTCAATGTAGAATTGTTTTGGATGTCTTCTTTGATAGCATAGTTCTAGTTTCTCCTTTGATAACTTAAGTAGAAATGGTAGAGTCACCCAATTCTTGAGTGACTTGATCATCATTGCTTGGACTTGTATCCTCGGTAGATTTTGGAACCTCTGTTGTCTCATCTATTTTTAGATGTTATCAACCTTTTCCTTTTTTTCATCTTCAATTCTACCAGTATTCATGTGGTTCTTGGAAAGATGGCCAAGTTCTATGCAAATGAAACATCTTTTAGTAGTGTCTCTTTTTATCAAGTGATGCTTTACACAATTTATACCAATGTGTCCAAATTGTCCATAATAATGACATCTACACCATGTGTTGTAGTCCCAACCAAATATTGCTTTCACAATTTTCTCTATTAGATTTAACATCTTGGTTTTGCATTTTGATGACTTGTGTCCATGTTTCTTGCATTTTTGGCATTTGCCTACAAAAATTGATTTCTCTTTGCATTCATTAGTCTTATGACCATGTTGATTACAATTGTAGCACTTTCCATTGAATTTTTCTTTTTCATTGCTCCAACATTTGTTTGATGTATGACCTATCTTACCATAGTGATTGGAAGTAGGTCTTTGATTGTTTTGAGCTCCTTGCTTAGATGATTCTCCTTCTTCTATATATCTAATTCCTACTTTTCCTTTTTTTCTATAGAGTTTTATCTCATTCAATTGATTCATGTCTACTTGGGATTTCATCATTCTTTCATTGATTTTCCTCTTAGAGTTTAAATCATTACGTAATCTTTCATTGATTTGCCTTTCAGAATTTAGATCATTTCTCATTCTTTCATTTTCAAATCTTAGGCTCATGATTTTATCATTTGCATTGGAGAGCTGATCAATAAGGTCTACTTGCTGAAGGGATTGGTTCTGAATTTCATTGTTCCTTCCATCTATCTCTTCTTTTATCTTGTTTTTCTACTCCATGATTTCACATAACCTTGCTGACTGAATTTTGTGTTCTCTTCTTAGTTTCCTTACTTCTTCTTGTAGGGAACCACCTTTTCTAAGAGTTCTTTGATTGCTTCATTGGCTTCATTTGAATTGCTTGAATGAAGATCTTCAATTCTTTCTTCAATGTAGAGATGATCATTCATTTGAATTGTAAGTTCTTTTCTCCTCTTTAGGGATTGAGAGAGTTGCTCCTTTGCTTTCTTGAGTTGGGAAATGGCCATTTCCAAATCTAGCTTCTCATTATCAATAGCTTTATCAAGTTTGAATATCTCCATGGCCTTGATCTTTGCTCAAGCTATTAAACTTTTCTTCTAAGAACCACAGTGCTCTGATACCAATTGTTGGAAATATTCAAGACTATGCTAAATTACTGAGAGGGGAGGGGTGAATTAGTAACTTCTAAAATTTCAACAATTTCAAATCTTAATCCAACAATCCAATTAGCATATAATCCATCACATATAATCTGATCTAATTGCATGAATAAGAAATAAAAACATAAAAGCATTCATAACACTGTGACACAAAGATTTAGTGACCTAGAAACCTTCCAAATAGAAAGTAAAACTGGGGTGGGGATGATACCCACAAACTTTAGTACTGCAGTATAAAGTTAGCTTTTTAAAGCTTACATTGATCACTTATGATGATCTACCCTATTAGGAGCAATAAAGACTGTTAGGTCCACCCTTGTGAAAGGATTTACAAACATACAATTAAGTATGCATTTGATAAAGAGATTTACAAAAGATTGTTAGGTCTACCTTGTTAAAGGATTTGACTAATCCACCTATTAGGATGAAACAATAGATGATCTTTAATCTGCAACTTGGTTTGCTAAATGAGATTCCTTTAGGTACAAATTTCCTTGCTATGGTAGATATGACTTTGTTGCTCCTTATACTACTATAGCCTTTATAATTCGCTCTTTCTTCTCTTCTCTGATTATATTTGCTTACATTGCATTCATATTCACATCTTCATCATCATTGGATATGGTACCATACACTACATATATATATACCAATCCAATTATATAAATTATAGAGTTGGCCACAATACAAGTTAACACAAATATTACAAATTCAGCCCACATGAAGACACTCAAGTTCTGAAGACTGACTTGGTGAGGTTTTGATACTTGACATCAACTATCAATGTTTGGCATCATCATGCACTTGATAGAAATAGAAGCTCAGTCCATATTGATCACTTCCAAGTAGTCTTGAACTCAGTCGGCACTGGTGTCATGTCCCCTTTTCAAATAATTAAAAATAATAATCTTTTCTAGGCAGGCAAGCCCAAAAAGGTGAAGTTTCGGAAAAAGGGGATAATCTTTGGAAGATAATGGACTAATAAATGGAAATTATTATTAAAATATGTTTTATTAACCCCTCTTGGATGTGAGTTAGGGTTATGCCCTCTTTTAAGGAGTTTGGAGGCATTTTGGGCTCATTCCAGAACTTGATTTTTGCTCATTTCTTTGTTGTTCTTCAAAGGCTACCAAAGCTATGGAGAAGGAGACCCAAGAATAGGAGTTTGAAAGTTTCTAGTAAGGCTAAGGATGGTATTTTGATTCCATTCCATGTGCATGCTCATACAGAGTTTGCCTTTGTGCTGAACAGTGCAGATTTGTGAGTTTTCAGGTGTGATTTTTGTAAGAGTTTGGTGTTTTCGGTTGAGTATTTCATATCAGTTTGAGTTGCTACTGTATATCAGACATTTAGATGTTAAAATATATCTAAATATATTTATTTAGTCATGATTATACTTCTATAATATATTATCAGTGCTTTTTGGTGTTTTCAGCTATTTTGTGTTGTCTTTGGGAACTTGATGAGCATTATTTTTGCCCTCCATTTGAGAGTTGTTGTGTAAATGTTATAAAAATTTGAAAATGTTATTTTGTAGGCTTTTATGCTGCTGAAATTTTTATAAAAAATTTCCACTTTCAAATTTATTAATAATATGTGAAGCTGTGAAGCTTTTGGCACTATTTTCGGCATACCCGATTTGGGGTTTATTGAGAAATTGGTAGATCTTTGAAATATTGGTTGTTTGATCTTAAAGATCTAATTAGAGGTTTGAAATATCATACAAATTCATTAAAGGGAAATTTCAGTGGTATCAGAGCCATGATCTTGCCAGCTTGAGGGTTTGTAGAACTTTGCATGTCAATTTTGACAACTACCCAAATCTTGCATATCATAATTTATGGTTGCATGTTGCTTCTAATCAGTTGCATGTCAAAATCTATGGTTGCATGCTACTTCTAATCATTTGCATGTTAGTTCTTGGTGAATTTGGTGGTTGCATGTTGCTTCTAATCAGTTGCATGTCAAAATCTATGGTTGCATGCTACTTCTAATCAATTGCATGTTAGTTCTTGGTGTTTGAAGAAGTTATAACCTATTGGGGTTACACTCTACTTTATCCAAAATGGATAGGTATAGTACAGAGTCTTAGAGGACACGATCTTGGACAATTGATATCCAAAGTCAGAACAGTAAAAAGGATGGTTATTTAGACATTCGAGATAAACTTAGGAAAATAAGCCATGACATGTCTGAACAGTTGGTTGAGCACCACCATATGATGAATGACATGTTGTCCAACCCAGCTAAGGTGGATAAGTTGACTAGATTTCTATTTGGCAAATTTTCTCACAGGGTAGATGACACAATTACCAAGAACTTGCATGAGTTTGAGAAACTAGCTTATAGCTAGGAAGAGGTCTCAGATTCTACTCTGCCACAGGAGGTAGTGGGTTTAGATGATGATTATGAGGATGTTGTTGTGCATGATGGTGAGATACCTGGTAGAGATGAGCAAACATTGAGCATTCATGACTTTGCTAAAAAAGAGTACTAGGAACAGTTAGATGCTTCATCACACGAGGTTGAGGCAGGTAGTACTTCACATGATTTGTCCAGCGAGCTGAAAGTGAACAAAGATAGTATTGTGACTTAATTATCTCATCATGACAGATATGTGGAGTTATTTGGTATTGGTCATATTACTTAGGTGAGGAGTTTTCTTGAGTTACCAGCTAATTCTAGTTTATAGATATGGACTCGAGATTGTTATATTGGCGTTTGGGATTCAGTTGACTAGAGATCTTTAACACTTTTTGGTAGCAGTGTTTGTTTGGATGCTATCATGGATTTGATTAGCAGATTGCACGGTGTTGTCTTTTCTTGTGCCAGCAGCTTGTCCGATATTGGTATTATTTTTTATACACCGGTGTTGGGCTTTATTCATACATCCATTCGACCATACTTTCTAGAATGTGTTGATGATTTTTCATATTTGGCAGTGTGTACAGATGAGTCCCAGGATCATATTGGCATTGATGACATCCAGGAGGATGCAGTGGGCAGTTTTGAAGACTTAGTTTCCTTGGGTACAAAGGAGTTGGACAGCAATGCTACAATTTTTGATACTCTGTATGTTGATATGAGCTTTAGAGTTGATTCACAACATATGGATGGTAATAATCTAGAGACTAGTAACTTTGAGGATACTCCTTTAGACAGTGCATCAGAGGAGGTTTGCAGGAGACAGTCAAGCTAGTGCTATCATGTGTCTAATTAGTTGAGAGTCAGTGAGTGAGATATTGCTATCGCTTGCCAAAATTTCGATGTTGCTCATCAATTATTAGCAGTTTATGGATAGGGTTCTCCTACTAGTAATGAGAAGGGAGGCAGTTATCTTTCCTTGAAAGAGTTCCACTCTTTATGGGAGGCTATCCAAATTCTAAGACAGGATTATATGCAGTTGGTAGTCGACAGAGATTATCTTATGGAGTGGGGTAGTACAGCATATGATGCATTGTTGGCCAAGGAAGATGAGGTGAGTGAGCTTACTGAGCAGCTTGAGGTGACTTCTGAGATTCTTGAGAGTACACAGTTGGCTTTCAAGGAGTCACAGTTTCATTTGGCTAAGGTGACCATGGAGTTAGAAGCTGTGGTGTCTGATGATCTGAGGATGTCCATGGTTGAAATTGTCAAAGATAGCGGAGATGAGGATGCATCCATCCTTGATACTAACATTGACATATTGGGTTCATCCCCACTAGAGTCAGGTTCAGTTGAGTTGGGTGTTGTAGCAGATTGTTGTGGTATGCTTGACATGGTGGTGACCTCTAGCACTAATGGCACAAAGACTAGAGATGTTGTATCAAAGACCATGTGTGATGTTGGTGAGCTGATAGTTGGCATGGTTCCTACTAGTAATACTAGTCCCTTGGCAATGTCTTTAGAGGTAGTAGTCAGTTCAAACTTGGTTAGTGATTGATTGCAGTTAGTTACATCTGGATTGCAGTCTGAGCCACTGACTGAGATTGGTGCATTCTATCAGCATTACATTATGAGGTATGCTCATCAATTTACCTTTGATGAACATGTTGATGAGATGATGATACAGAGATGTACTTTGGTTCCTAGTGCTTATCATCAGTTATGGGATAGTTTGATGTCTCAAGATGAGAGTTGTGATGGGCATGAGATGGTGATAGGTTCTGCAATTGATAGCTTGATAATACGTGACTTAAAGTAGGAGTTTCAGAGTGATGCTTCAGCGGGTGTTGTTATTGATTCTACTCCTTTGGCTATGACATCTCTTGACTTAGCTGGTGATCAGTCATAGTGGGTTGTATCACTTGTTCATGGTGAGCTATTGACTAAGGTTGGTTTTTTTTATCAACATTATATTGCAAGGTATGTACATCAGTTAGCATTTGATCCTTGTGTTGAGGAATTGATTGCAGGAAAATTTGGTTTGGGTTCCAATTCTTGCTATTTATCTTGTGATGGCTTTTCACCATCAGGGGTGCATGGGAGTTATGGTTATGAGACAGTGGTCGGTGATCTATAGAGTTGTGTTGATTGTAGGAGTTGTACAGTGTATGGATTCTCCATACTTGGTACAGTTTCATTCGAGAGCATTCACCATTGTTGTAGAGTTGGATTGTACATTCTGTATAGGCCAGTGGAATGTGTTGATGGTATTTACTGTGTTGGTAGTTTGATTTGTCCACTTTACTTGTGTTTTGATGTTCTAAGAGTTTGTGTCTCATGGGTTTTTGACTGTGGAAGTTGTGAATTTGGAGTTTGGTTGAGCAGTAATTGTCAGTTTGATTATGGATTCCTCTTGATTATATTGCAGAGGATATTGCAGGACCATGTGTTAATTGACAATAGTATAGTTCATGACTACATTTGGGATCCAGGTGGATTGATTGGTTTATTGTTTAGCCATTTCTTGAGGACAAGCAATAATTGGAAGGGGAGGACTTGTCATGTCCCCTTTTCAAATAATTAAAAATAATAATCTTTTCTAGGCAGGCAAGCCCAAAAAGGTGAAGTTTCAAAAAAAGGGGATAATATTTGGAAGCTAATGGACTAATAAATGAAAATTATTATTAAAATATTTTTTATTAACCCCTCTTGGACGTGAGTTAGGGTTATGCCCTCTTTTAAGGAGTTCGGAGGCATTTTGGGCTCATTCCAAAACTTGATTTTTGCTCATTTCTTTGTTGTTCTTCAGAGGCTGCCAAACCTGTGGAGAAGGAGACCCAAGAACGGGAGTTTTTAGGTTTCTAGGAATTCTAAGGATGGGAGTTTGATGCTATTCCATGTCCATGCTCATACAGAGTTTGCCTTTGTGCTGAATAGTGTAGATTTGTGGGTTTTCCGGTGTGATTTTTGTAAGAGTTTGGTGTTTTTGGTTGAGTATTTCATATCAGTTTGGGTTGCTGCTGTATATCATACATTTAGATGTTAAAATAGATCTAAATATATGTATTTGGTCATGATTATACTTCTATGATAGATTATCAGTGCTTTTGTGGTGTTTTCGGCTATTTTGTGTTGTCTTTAGGAGCTCGATGAGCATTGTTTTTGCCATCCATTTGGAAGTTGTTGTGTAAATGTTATACAGATCTGAAAATTTCATTTTGTAGGCTGTTATGCTGCTGAAATTTTTATTAAAAAATTCTAGTTTCAGATTTCTTAATAATATGTGAAGCTGTGAAGCTTTTGGCACTATTTCCGGCATACCTGATTTGGGGTTTATTGAGAAATTGGTAGATCTTTGAAATATTGGTTGTTTGATCTTAAAGATCTAATCAGAGGTTTGAAATATCATACAAAATCAGTAAAGGGACATTTCAACTGGTGACTTAGTAGATATTATGAAACTCATCATATAAACTGAATCACTTATTTACCATGGCAAGACTTGGTAAAAATTATCACCTTGAGTTTGGTATAAACGGAGTCACTTAGTTAACATTGGACTCACATCACATACACTACAAACTTAGTGAATATTGCACAGCTCCACTTCCATTGGTAGACTTGGCATACACTGAGATGCACGGTTTACACTGTTGATCTTCACTGTAACTGTGACTACTTGGTAACCACCGGGATTTGTCCAAAGGACTTGGTAGCAACTGTAGAACTCAGCAACAACTAAAATACTTGGCAAATAGTGAGAACTATGCAATAAGCTCGATAGCTATATACAGTCTGAATAATTGTGTGTCACTAATAACAAACATGACTAATATGTCAACAAGTATTACTACTACAATAAGCATGGTCATAGAGAAAGTAAATGTAAAGAGAAACCTAAGTTTGAAGGAAAATGTTATAGTTGCAATAAACAAGGCAATAAATCTTCTAATTATGAAACTAAGAAATTGAATTTAGTAAAACCAATTGTGAAAGCAATATTTGGACTAGACTAGAATACATGGTGTAGATGCCACTACTGTGGTGAATTTGGGCACATTGGAGAAAACTGTGTGAAACATTACATGAGGAAAAGAGATACCACTAAAAGATGTTTCATTTGTATAGAACTTGGACATCTTGCCAAGAAATGTATGAACACAAGAATAATTAAAGATGAAAAGAAAGTGAAGGTTGATAATATCAGAAACTAGATGAAGCAGCAATGGATACCAAAATCTCCTTAGAATGCAAGCCCAAGTCATGAAGTAGATGTCACTGAAGAATTGGGTGACTCAAGCATTTCAAATTGAATCCCTACAAGAATAAATGGTATTGAAATTCTAAAGTAGACATCCCTAATCAATTCTAGCTAGCAAGAAGAAGAGATCCATATCAGCATTCAAGATACACAAGGATCACTGAGTGGTTACGAAAATTCAAGACCTTATCCAGCTAGTCAGCTCGCAAGACCCTACCAAGCAAGGTTGGGATACACTAAAGTATTGTATGTGAACACTGAGTTATCAAGCTATGAATGTCTACTAAACATTAAAGGCTAAACCAAGTGGAAGATAGTCTATCACTAAATGAGCAAATGTACAAAACATTAATGGTGATTGTAAAGAGGAAATTTGTTAAAAAGGAAGAAATTGAATGCATTGTTTCACTATGAATTTCAAGAGCTATTTTATGAAGAATGATTTTAGAGTTGAAGAAATTTTGAGCTTTCAGAAACCCTAATGAGCATGGAATCTTCTAGGAGAAAAAACAAGAAAGAGTCTGAAATGTTGGTTTGAGGAGTCAATTACAAGGCACCAAACTTCAAGTTGAGTCTAGAAATTGTAGAAGCACTTGACCCAGCTAGTGCACACTCAAAAATTTTACCAAAGGTAGTGCTTGTGCACAATATTCATTTATATTATCATTGTTCTATTTAAGAGATAGGCACTCATGTGATGAATGAAGCATTGAATGAGTTATGTGTTAATGGCATTCTAAAACCTAAACATCAACACTTGGAAGCCAAAGACTTGACACATATATCACATATACCAAGAAACTTCTAGGTCAAATGGATGAGATATATTCTAAGTCATGTGCATAATGGATAGTTATGGTTGGAGCAACCTATTTAGATCTCAAAGAAAATAATTCACAGAATCATTGGTCTTCCAATAGTGAACAAAGCCAAAGCAACCAAAACCCTAGGTCAAGTTGAACTAACAAAGAAAACTCTTTCCAAGTGGGATGGTACAAGAATGAAGATAAGTGGAATCATAGACATGGAACTAATGTTTTGAATTCATGTGATCGCTCATAAGATCTACAGCTCCAGTCATCTCAATAGTGTATCATGCAAGGCTATTGATCTGGCTCTCAAAGTAGTGAAGAATAACATGGCATTTGACCTTGCTAAGTTGTTATTGAATTAGTTCAATAAGAAAATGGAGAGCATCAAAGGTTCTAAGAAAAATCCATGTAAGTTTGGTTCACTCTTGACTTGTTTATTCTTCTTTGTGCAAAAATTCTTCCCTTCTAAAGGTTTAATAGTATGGAGAAAAGATGTCCCTATTTTATATCAAATAAATGAGTATATAGCAGAAATGGGTGAAAACTTTGATAGCATCATGGACAAATAAATTGAAAACACTCAAGGAGAAGATGCAAAATAGATATAGGATATCTAATAAGATTGTAGAAGACTACAAGGATGATATATGTTTCATGGTGGACTATGCCAAAGTATATATTTAGGTAGTCAGACCTAGAATGACATGGGTAAAGCCTTTGGAGTATGAGATTAACATTGAAGACACCAAAGATATCATTGAGGGTTTGTTGAATAAGCTTGTGGATCCTAAAGTACCTTATTTTGGGACTTATGAAGAAGCCAAGGAAAGAATAGAATTTGAAATTAAGCTTCCTCAAGTAGTTGACAAAGGAAGAAAGAAGATAGCAAAACTAAGACAAGCAAGTTCTACTCTCCTGCTGATAAAAGGAAAAGGTGATGATGTGGAAGAAGAAAATGCAAAGGATGAAGATGAGGAAACTAAATTTAAGGAAGAAGAACCTATAAGGAAGAAAGATAGGTTATCATAAGTAGACCTACAAAGTCATCCACTATTGTATTCACAAGAAAGGTACCAAAGTGCAGAAAGAAAATGAAGTTAGGTGAAGAGGATCCGAGCATATTATCTTCAAAAAGCCTACACCTACACTTCAAGAAAAGTTAAAGGAATTGGAAGGATCTGGCATGGCATGTTTCAAATTCCTCAAATATGAATCAAGGAATGTAGTTGAAAAAAGATAGATTGAAGACACTATTATAACCAAATTGGGAAAACGGAAGTATTCTCTTGATGAGTTTACTCAAAAAACTCCTAATGAGATTATGCAAAAAATTAAGCCTAGATGGGAGCATGCAAAGAAGAATGCAAAGACATCTTTGAAAAGACTCTAAGGAAACTCATGTCGAGTCTTATTGAAAAGGAGGTGAAAGAATATTTGAAGAAGAATGAATAGAAGTTCACTCTCAAATTAAACACTTGCATGATACTTTTCAAAAATATTGAATATTTTGTGAAGGAAGCTACAAACACATGGAAGAACATCTACAAACTACATCAACCTAGTGATTTTGTTGTTCATGTTAATGAAAAAGATGAGGAGGAGGAGGAGGAAGAGAATGTGGAAACAAAAGATGATGAAGTAGATGATGTAAATTAGGATGATCAGGAGGAAGAATAGGAAGCTATTGGAGGAAGTCTTATAGAGATTCAAAGCATTGAGGAAATTGGTGCAAAGAAGATTATAGTAGTATTAATGGCCTCATTTCCTCATTCTTTGAGCAAAGCCTTAATGCGATCTATCTTAGAGAAAGCTTCTACCGAGTTGGTTGTGGCTATCACTACAACACCAAGCACCCAACCAAGCTTAGGACCTATTTAGCTGACTATTCCATTGACTGAAGTGACCAGCACTTCATCTACTGAGTAGCAAGTTCTTCCATCATCAGGTTTAAGCATGCAACAACAAGGTATTTATACTATTAGTGTCATATCTATATTTTTTGCTAGCTCCTGAGTTTCTACTATTGTTTCTATTATGCATGTATCCATAGCTAGTATAATGACAGTTGAGAACAAATCTCAATCAAGTACTGAAGTTTTAGATAAGGGTAAGGGTAAAGAAGAAGAAATTGATCTAGATGAGGATATAGTTATTCCAAATTAGGATATCTCTACCCTCACCCCTGATCAAATGAATACCATAGGAGAATTATTACAAAAGAGAGCTAAGCAACAGAAGCTTAGAAAAGAGAAGAGAAAGAAAACCCAAGTGCTTGAAGATATAAAGGACATATTTGTAAATGTACTAAGTATTGAGGTTGATAGTACTCAACCTATTTTGGACCAGTTAGTAGATGTTTTCTAAAACTTAAATGAAGACTTGAATGGACAGGATAATTTGCTATAAAGAGCAGAAAGAAAGTTTGAGAAGAAGGTATTGGAACAAGTGGCACAGAAAATTACAATAAACCAAGTAGAATTGTCTACTACTCTTGCTTCATTGGAGACATTTGTAAATAATGTCACTTCATTATTTTTTTAAGTTGTGTAATACATCTATCTTCACAAAAGGAATTAAAGATAAACTATCAAAGACAAAGAAGACATGAAGGCAAGTGTACACCAATTGTCACTTGACCCAAGCTACAGTTCTACTCATTATTCAAATATCATATATCTAGTTCAAATTTGCAAGTAGAATTATTAAAGGAAGAAGTCAAGATCAAGGCCATAGTTGCAGAAATCCAAAGCATGATTCCTCCAAACATGGATGCATTGTAGACAGGTATTGCACATGTTAAGACACTCATCCATGACAATAAATTCTTTATAGTTGGTCACATGATGGAATTATCAGCAGAAGTTCAAATTGCATTGCATGCAAGTAATGTGTTATAGGAAAATTGGGACAAGACAACAACATCAATCTTGAAGGTACACTCTAAACTCTTGTCACATTTTGATATTAACATATAGTATACACCTTTGGCATTTATATCAAAAAGGGGGAGAAATATAGATGAATTTATATATGTATGGGGAGAAATACTCAAAATATATAAAGTATATGTATGGGGGAGCAGTATAGTATAATACAAATACACAAACAAATAAGTAGAAAACATCTCTTACAAAAGCAATTTTGAAAAATCTAAAAAATAGAGTATGTTACTGAGTTGTAGACAGAGAATGGTGATAAAAGATTTTTTTGACTTTTAATTTTGAGTATTGAGTTTTTGAGATGATAAGTGTTTTTGTCACTAATGTTAAAGGGGGAGATTATTGATAGTAAGGTCAATTTATCTATTAGTAACTCACACTTAGTCAATTGGTTGCACTGCTACCGAGCTTTGCAATTACTACTGAACTTATCTTTCAATTTGCAGTGTTGACCAAGTTCTCTAGTTTCTCTTGAGCCAAGTAGTCAAAATACAGTTGCTACCGAGTTTCTCAATTGCTACTAAGCTATAGAACCTATGTACAGTTCATGTCAAGTGTAGCGATGTCTACCAAGTTGTTTAGTGCAAGTGATGGAAACTCTAGTGTTAACTGAGTTGCATAGTGTTAACCAATTTATTTTGCATTAACTATGTTCTCCAATGTCTATCGAGCTCACAGTGTTAGCAATGTGAATCTAGTGTTGACTGAGCCATGGAGTATCAACTAAGTGATTCAGTATATGTCAATTTTTGTAGTGTTCATTGAGTCACACAATGTTGACAGAGTTCAAGCTAATTAGAAGTGATCAGAATGAACCTAGCCTCTTCGTCAACTGAGTGTTAGACAATGTCAAGTATTGACAGTGGTTGTTGAGTATCAGAACATCACCGAGATTGTCTTCAAAACCTAAGTTACAATAGTTGGACTGACTTTGTGGATTTTGGTGAAACTTGTAATGTATCTGACGCTAGTAAGTTATTATTTAGATTGGTATATATGTAAAGAATTGTATCATATCCAAATAAGTATCACATGAGCATTAAATAAGAAAAAGTGGGAATTAAGAAGATCACAAGCAGTATAAGGGACAAAAAAGATTTATATATCACATCAAGGTGATCATTACAGTTCAAGGAATCTCGACCAGCAAATCAGAGTTGCAGATTAGAGATTAGCCATTGGTTCATCCTAATAGGTGTATTAGTTAAATCCTTTAATAAGTTAGACTTAACATTCTTATGTAAAATATTTTTATCGAGTGCATACTTCATTGTATATTTTGTAAATATTTTGACAAGGTGGACCTCACAGTCCTTATTACTCCTAATAGGGCAGATCATCAGAAGTAATCAGCTATAAGCCGTAATAGGTCAACTTTATACTATAGTACTAAAGCTTGTGGGTATCATCCCCACCCTAGTTTTCCTTTCTATTTGGAAGGTTTTTGTTGTTACCATATCTTGTGTTAAGTGTTATGAATGTTTTACTACTTTTTGTCTTTCATGCATGCAATTAGATCATAATATTATATGGATGACTAATTGGTGTAGGAAGTAGAAGAAGTTTTATTGGTTCCTAATTCACCCCTCCCCTCTCACTAACCTTGCCTACCTCATATTTCCAACATTGACTATGAAATTAATTCTTTCAAATTAGTTCTCTTCATCATCAAATGGTACAAACTACAACTAATTCAAAATGATCCTGATAGAAATTTTATTAAGCATGAGAATGGATTTCCAATGATTAATACAAGGTTGTTTGAGCTAGTTGGGGATGAGCCCTATGTTCTTCCAAGCTAATGTGAGAAGTTATTTTACTTAGAGGTTCAACATAAATTAGGTAAAGTCATTTTTTGTTAGACATGATCCAAGAGGAAGGTCAATAAAGTATAATGTCATGGAAGAAGAAGATATCAAGGAAGAGGAAGAAGTGGATCATGATTAAGAGTTAGTCGATAATACTTCTAATGAAATTGATGTTGCTACTAATCACAATGATGATGATGATGATGATGATGATGACAACGATGATGATGATGATGACAATGATAATTACAAGGACAGCCATGATAGTGGTGGTGATGATGTTGATGGCGACGATGATCCTGATGATGTGATGGATGAAGAATAATATTAATGATAGAGGGGTTTGATTATCAATGACAAGAATGAAATGTATAGTTATGTGATCAATGCCTATGCTATTCAATATTTAGTTCTTGATAGATCAATGATTAATTTGATTAACTTCTCATGTACCTTTTACTATTTATAATTCATATGTGATGCTAATATTCAATGTAATTTTGAGTATATGTGTGATGAATATTTTAGCTAACATAAGACAATTGATTTACATATGAAAAAACTAGAAGCCCTTTCATGAGCATCTAATACAGTCTCATGGATCATTAGGTATAAGTTAGTACACCCCATAGAGATTAATGTCTTTTACCATTTGTAAAATATATCTCTCATTGTCACCTATCTTCTTATTTCATGGAGTGCAGGTACTAGTGAATAGGTATTTGTCAAATTTGTCTTCCTTAAGCTAGGAAAATGTAGGAATGGAAGAAGAAAGTGAGACATTTAGTATGTCTAAATCAAGGAGATCAACTCGAGGTCAAAATATCATAAAGAAATTCAATAAGTGCATGAAATTTTTCCTTTCTCAAGGGGGGTCATTTTCTTATGTTGATGAGAGTGAAGGCGACTCCGATTTGCCCTTTAGGTACAAACATCTATAGAAACAATGGGTCCCCAATGAACTTCCTCCAATAAACACTAATTTTTGTGTTGGAGGGAGAATGTATCACATTGCACCATCCTCATTACATGGTTTGGGCCTATTTCCCATGGATGGCATAAAGGTCTCCTACAACAAGGTTGTTGAATTCATGGAGTATGTCCGACCTTGCTATGATTATAGTAGTTGGATATAGATTGTTGGAAATTAAAAAAAAAGTATGTGGAGGTATCCACTCACAGAAAATTATATACAACAAAAAGTTAGTGAACAAAGTAAAATAGTAGCTATATGCATTGACGAAAGGCCAAAAGCATTAGGGAATATTGCAGGTTTTGTAAATAGTACACAACTACATCAACTAAGAAGTGACCCAAAAGCATATTTGAGGTGCTCAAGGGAAATTGTGTATTTGTATGTGTGATAAAATTAATACATGGAGGAAAAGAGATTCTTATTTATTATAATTTGAATTGCATAGATAAAAACAAAGCCAAAGCCACTATCATGGGTGAGGTGGTACACACTATGCACATTTAAAATCAACTCCAATCAATGAATCCAACACACAATAATAAAAAATTAAAAAAATTGCTAACTTATAATAACAACATGTGTTTTAACATGTCTCAATGATTTTTTTTTAAATACAGAGCTATAGTATGGATCAACAGTCACACGATACACATAGCAATGATGGTTCTCATGGGACTTCTTCTTCCTAATAGATAAAACTCATTGATGTTGTACAAATTAGATGCAAGAAATATGTTTTAATTCATATTTTTTATATTATTTTATTCTTCACTACTATTTTGGATTGATTTTAAATATAGCGCTAATAATATTATTCTTGCAAATGAGTGCTCATCATGAAAAGGGGAAGGAAAAAGTAGTCCACGAGGAATCACATGATGAGTAGGATGGATTCATGATTGATTTTGCATCAATTGTTGATCCTATGGCTGCAATGCAAAAGGTGCTTTATGATTTATCAACAATACTAATGCAATTGGAATCAATTCAACCTCAGACTCCTTAAATACAATAGAGAGAGGATGAGTTGATGCACCTAGTTGAGACATATATAGTAAGTATTAATGTAGTTTTCAATTATAACAAAAGTTCAATAACATTTTTTATAGTATACTTTTTTATTTATGTCATTAAATAAAATGCATATGTGTTATTTTTATAGAGGATGCTGAAGAGGTTCAAGGGAAATGCCCCAGAGGATGATACTTCAAGTGGTTCAGTTACATCACATGTTTTATTCTACACTTGTGTTTTTCTTGAATAATATTTTTTTAATAGCTCTAACAATCTTGTTTTATTGTGCTCTAATAATCTCATTTTTCAGCTCCTACCATTGATCCTATGTTCACTACATCGCCCACTACAAGGAACAGAACCAAAGAGGTAATGTCGATTGTAATGTCAGCAACACATAGCATGGCCATAGATGCGAAGGTAATGCCTATTGGTAAGTAGATTCATCTTTCTCTCTCTAATTTTTCATGTGTTTATTTCATTTGAAATATTATTTCTTAGGGGAAATTTTGTAATATTGGATTCATTTTATGCAGGAGACAATGAGGACATTCCTAGGTGTACCCATGTTAGATGTGCGAGAACATTAAAAAATTGTGATCAATTTCTCATGAACAATGAAGAAGGACTTCCCTTGAGAGTAGCCCAACTTCTAGGTAATTTAAAGATTGATCCTTTCTTTTACTTACAATCTTATAATAAAATGCACTAACCTCTTGTTCAATCCCTTACAATAACTACTAAACCTATTATTATTTTGCAGGGAATAATCTATTTTATGAAAAAATTAATAATGAATGTTTGCGCATTTTTGGGCTGACCATACGCACATGGTATGATATTTTGATTTCATTGCTAGATCATGTTTCCTCTAATATATTTCTTCAAGTAAATTAAAAGGTAGCTTCAATTCATTTATGAATCTAATAGTTTTTATCTTTTCTTAAAAGGTGGAATTTACAAACTAAAGAGTTAAAGGATAAACTCATTGATGTCATAACAACACTTTTTGAACCCAACATCTTTCAAAGACTTAGGCTCCTTGAGAGAGCAGGAAAAAATTTGAATCATATTAGGTACAACTACATGACCCAAATGCAAAACAACCCTTGTTATGAGTGGCCCCCCTATATTTCTATTAT
Source organism: Cupressus sempervirens (assembly GCA_028749045.1). Lineage (NCBI taxonomy): Eukaryota > Viridiplantae > Streptophyta > Pinopsida > Cupressales > Cupressaceae > Cupressus > Cupressus sempervirens. Next base: position 294,772,601 of record CM053792.1, read on the forward strand.
TGAGTCGAAGAATCTTAAAAAGGATGCCACTAAGAAAAACATGAGACGTGGTGGAGATATAGTACCACCCAAGGAAAGAAGGTATGTCATAATATTAAGAATTAAATTATGTACTAATTATTCTTAATACTTATGTGATCTAACATATTTCAGATTTCACATTGGTTTTCTAACACATCAAAGGCAACCGAAGCAAGAAAACAAAACCATGAGCAGTACAAGCTCAACTCGAGTGGATATTCAAAACTTTGTGCACAAATTGTAAATATAAATAAATAAATAAATATATGAAAATATTTATAAATTTTTCACAATTTGGTATTGATAAAATTGATTACAAAAATAATTCATGATACCAAGCAAAAATGTAGGTCTTGGAGTTTATAAAAAGAACTTTTAGAGAGGAAAAGGAAATAGGCTATAGACAAGGCTATACAATTGTGGTTGAACAACTCCAAGTAATGAGTGTGCAAGGTTCTTCTATTAGATATATCGATGAGGTAAATAAGTCAATTGATTTTTATTTCAAATTGAATACTTTAGCAATTACTATATTTGATATTAAGTTCCAAAAATATAAGTCGTTATATTTTTTTTAAGGAAACAATGATTTTTTTTTTTAAACTTTAAAGTGAATATAATTATATGTATTAAAATGAATGATTAACATTTCTCAGTATTTTTCTAGTATTTATATGTATGTATTGTTGATAAATACACTAATTATTTACATTGGATTATAGCCTACCAATCCTGATACACTAGTCAAGCACCATGGAGGTGTTGGTTCAAATGTGCATCGTAGTACTGAAGGTATATATTTCCTATTTAATTTTTTATTTATGAATTATTAATACAAGTAAAAACTATAAATTGAATTTGGTGTAGTAATACAAATTTAACTATAATATGTGTTGGGATTAAGAAAGCATATTGTATTGCAGTTGTAGGTGTTGTAGAGGTTGTTCCTGATGAGCGTGTTGAGGTTCAAGCCATTGGGAAAGATGATGTGGTTAGAAAAGGTAAAGAGTACTACAATGTTCTTTAAAGTCTTTAAAGTCTCAAATTTTTTAAATTTAAACCTTTAATTTGTTATTGGAGAGGACCCACTGTTGCAAAGGATAATGAGATCAAATCCACGGGTTAGAAGAAATGTTGATGATGACATGGATATGTATCTGCAACAATATAGGGAAGGACAAAAAAATAATGATTCTCCTATATGTAACTTATTTGATAATGACTCATGTTTATGTCTACATGTTTTATTTATGTTCTATTGAATTTTCATGTGAATGTTCTAATGAATCTTATGTTTTAATGTTAATGTGAATGTTCTAATGAACCTTATGTGTTAATGAATGTAACTATCATGTGATAATTCATGAATGTTACATTTTATTAATAGAATGAATGAATTTTAGATGTTAATGGGGAATTTAGATGTTGGGGGTGGGGGAAAATGAGATTTCACCTTCATGTGGTTGGCCCTAATTAGTAGAGAATATTAAACTATTCTTGAAACTAAGTGAAGCTCAACATTAACCTATGATTGCATGACAACTAACTGTGTGAATCTCTTAGTTTCAAGCAATGCAAAAGGAGGCCATAGTTCAATATGAAATATCAATTCATATGCATACGAAGTCAGGTGGAGTTCAAGAATGAAACAGGTTTGCATTTTTGTTAGAGGTGATTAATTAGGTATAGACCATCATGAAAATTGTAACTTTGACTCTTATAGGAAAGGGTGATGTCCTTAGAATGCAAGAAAATCAAGACTTTCTATGTGATGGCTTGTTGAAGAGATGTTCTCTCATCCATAGCAACTAGAGTTATAACCTTCATGATGGTCTATAGTTTTAAAAACTTAATAGACTTATTCAATAAATGTAAACGTGGTGTATTTTTTAGCTCCACCTATTGTCCATGCATATAGAATGTAGTTGCACATGCATTCTAGATTCAAAGTGGTAGAATTTTATTTTGGATGTGACTTTGATATCCACTAGAGAAGCTTACTTGGCTTAAGAATCACATGTTGGAAAAAACATACCCAGATTTAGACATTCTTTAGACTTGGGATGTTTCTTCTAGTCATCACTGAATGATGTTTTATCAACTTTGATGTGGCTAGAAGTCACAAGTTTATCAAATCAATGGTATGGTGTCATTCACATCTACAATTTTGCATTAACAAGTTTAGTTAATTTCTAGGCTATTTTTGCAAACTACACATATGCTTAAACTTACTTTTGGGCTTTGAAATTTTTAGAAAGTGAATGAATTATTTTTCCTATTATCAAAGACTAAAGGCTAACAAATTGATTCAAGATGATTGCATAGACTTCATTCCCTGCATGCTTTTAAATATTTATAATGTAATGTTCAGGGGCATGTGTTTTGGCAATTACTGCTTGTGAATGTGTTGGATCTTATAGGGGACATCCCATTTTTAGGATTCAAGAAATGTGATTCCTACCGTACAATTTTTATGTTCAAAAGTCAACATCATAGGAAATAAACTTTAATTCTATGCAATTTTTGAATTTTGATATGTCAACGTAGGTTCTCAACTATATGTATTATGACCTAATGATTGAACAGAAAAAAGATGAGGAAGAGTTTACCAAGATGTTAAGGACTACAAAGAAAACACCTGGCTTGTAATTTTCATATGATGCAGATTTAACTCTAAAGTAAGGTCATTGTTTGCTCACATTAATTGTTCAATAATATTTTGGATGTATGTAAAGTATTTGAGTGCTACCTCAATATTGTTATGTAATTAAAAAGTATCACTACTTATTTTCTTGTATGTGCAATGTTGGTTCTAAAGTGCACAAAGATCTAACAATTTGAAAATTGAGTCCAAGTTGCTACCACTTTGGAAGCAAGTATGGAGTTTTAAATTAAAATTTCAAGTTTGTTACTCAAATAAATCCCCATTTTTTAAAGTTTCTTTTAACATTATGATTTTTTCATACTCATGGTAAATCATAACTTTTACTTTATATTGTATAATTTATTTGATAAGGATCCCTATTGAGATGCTACATCCATTCACTCAAAAATTTATGTTTTTACATTAAGGTTATTATTGCCTTTGTGAAGGATACTTATTAGCATGACAAGAACATGGCTTCCAAAGTCATTTCAAATAAAGTCTATGGAGCTTGATGCCTAACATTAAGTTAAACATAGGCTTTCAACCATAGTTCAAAATATTGTTATCGATAAATTATTGCCAACGGAAAAAAGATATCAGCAAAATATTGGTGATAAATTGGCAACTTATCAGCCAAATACTGAAACTTAAAAAATTCATTATATTTAATTCAAAATACATTTCTTTGCAAAATTCAAGGAGGAGATGCATCTAATGAGTCAGTAAATGAGTAAACAAATCAAACAAGCTAAGTGTAAACATATTTAAATGCATTTAAGGTACAAAATGACATCCTCACATGCAATGCTAATGACTGGTAGCAATAGCCCGATAGTCTTAGCATTGAAGCAAAATATAAATAACAAACTATCTTTGTAAAACTATAAGTAAATACAAATACAACATCAAAATGGTCTACATCTTCCACCTCCCCTTTCCAACAACTCTTGTAAAAACTAATGGAGTGGTAGGAAGTTTAGTCCTAGAAGTCTGTTGTGCCTTTTCCTTCTCCTCTACACAACTAATTGTGGTTGATGAATTTTTGGTAGTGTCAATAGAGCATTCTAGAGTATAACTATCATAACAACATAATAAATGCATTGGCCTAAACATGTTAAAGGGCTATGCAATAATTTGTTTGACCCAACTTCATCCTAAGATGTCAAGTTTCAGAAGCGTGGTGTGTCTACTCATCTATATTCACTCTATAAAATACTAAAACAAAAATAGTTTAAAATTAAATTGTTATTATCATTTGAAGCATAGAAGACGACACATCCATTTTATACTAAATACTTTAATATTAAACTGTAAAAAATAGTCTGGTCATATTTGTGTACACATTGCCACATTACATATATTTTCAATGTCAACCAACAACAATAGATTGAAAATGAGATGTTGAAGAAAGAAATATATATACATACATGCACAGGAGGATATTTGGTGGCACGTTCATGAAGAGAAAAGATATCAATTTTTGAAAAATAGAAGATCAAATATATTCATAACAATGTGAATTGAGGCTAGCATTGATAAGGGTTGAAAGAAATGCATTTAGGAGTGAATGGATGTCAAAAACAACTCATAATCAGAATTCTCAAAGGCAATCCATAAATAGGGGGATTACACAATGTGCAACCCTTACTTTTTCTTTTTATTAGACAATATATTTTTTCTTTTTAATAGATACTATGATTTCACATACTCAAAATTATATAAGTCGAAGACCATAACATTGTGCCTTCTAATTGGATGATATTATGATTTCACATACTCAAATTCATATAATGGGAAGACCATAATATGATTTAATGTAATCATAATAATTTTGGCATCAAGCCTTCTCATAAATGGAATCATCAACCACATTATATTAATATTTTTGCTTTAGACAATGCAATGTCAATAATTGTATGACAATTCATCATTCGTTAAGTTGTTAGTTAGGAGGAACAATATACATGAATACATAGAATATGTCTATAGTCCAAGAAACCAAACATAACAAAAATATAGGCATTAAAAAAGAGGTAATCATAAATGAGCGAAGCAAAAATAGTGAATAGTTACCAGGCTTGGTAATAAGTTCTCCAAAATACCCATTGGAGAAGCTTACCTGGCTGAAGAATCACATGCTGGGAAGAACATACCTAGATTCAAACATTTTTTTAACTTGGAATGTTTCTTCCAGTCACCACTTAGTGATGTTTTATCAAATTTGATGTGGCTAGAAGTCACAAGTTTGTAAGAAGGATATACAAATCAAACAACAAGAATTACATTTGGTGAGTAGCACTATAGACATACGACATACTAGAAAATAACATAAATTCATATCAGCAATTAGTCAATAAAGGAAAAAGAATACCTAGCAGCATATGAACAAAGGAATAAATAGTGCAAAATTGTTTATGAATTCTCTCAGAAAAGAGAAGGGTATAAGAAGAGCAATGTATTTCAAATATAAGAAGTGTACAACAATGATGTGGAAAATGTTGGTCAACAAGATTCCAACATAGACTTGTAATTTGAAGGGGCATGTGCATGGCATTCATTTAATGTGTTGGAGTTATATGGAAGTTGTCAAGAATTACATCATGATAAATAATGAAGAACATAATTGTATGTTAAATATAATCACATCTCTTACATTGTTAGGGAACATCATTGGACAAGTAAGGAAGATACTCAGATTATAACACAAAGCTTCATACATCTCTATGACTGGTATGTACACTATTGTTGCTTCAAGTAAGGCATTCTCCCACTTTATATGTGCTCATTTTTTTGTCTAATTGAAGGATATTGAGTTGATTGTGGATATAATCCTATATTATATTGTAATATATTCATTACTTTTTCCATCTCAATCTTTCCAAAACATTTTTTAGAAGTAGTCACATTGATGTGGTAGGTTCTTGCATGAAACTCTTATGTATGTTCATTGTGTTGCAACACCAGTTTCATATGCCTTTTTACTCAATGGTGTTCTTGGAATTGTCTATTATTGTAAAATTCAGACATCATAGTATCAATTTTTTATTTTGAGTGGATGGATTTCTAGACATATTAGAGAATTCTTTATATGGGTACTGGTTTGATCCATTTGTTGTGAGAAGTTAGAACAATCATTAACCAAATAAATTATCTTTAAAGGTGCTCTACTATAGAAAGATTAACTTAGTGTGAGATTGGTAAAAGGCTTCTTGCTAATGCCTCCATTGGAATGATGTTATGTGAGGCTAATAACTTTTCAATACGCACAGAGAGTTGTTTTTGTGTTGGGCCATAAGTATTAAGAGAGATGATTCTATACATCAATAAAAAATATGGGTGTCATAAATATGATGGAAACAATTATGTAAAACTTTATTATTTGATGGAAGAAGTTTTTAAGTTCTTCTCTGAAATGTTCAAATTAAATTTTCAAACCTACATTGAAGTCTAGAGTAGCAACAAGGATTGTATGATGAGAATGTTTCATTTGGTATTATATTTTTCCAAACTAGTCATTTGATATAGGTTTTCTTAGAAAAATGTTGGTATGATCATATTCATAATTTTATAGCTATCCTCAACTAGTAGTTGACTAGAATGCTAGAAAATAATTAATTAGCTTCACCTCAAAAGCCACTAATTTCCACACAAAATAGTGTATGTATCAGGTACATACATGTTTCCCTTATTGGAAAAAGCTATGGAAGATTGGTAAGACTGTTGTTGGCATTCCCATTCTAGATTAGGTACTGACACTTTTTCTATAAAGAGGGTCTCTTATTCCTTTTAAACATCTAATCTTAATGTATGAATTTTCATTTTTCTTATAAGTACATTTAAAAGAGTTTTTTACATGACTAGTAGATAATAAAATGAAGTGTTAAAATGAGTAGTGATAATGTTGTTATCATAGTCATGAGTCATAGAAGACTATGAGTAGCGCTGTGGAAGGACAACCAAATAATGAGAAAACAGTGATTTTCCTAGTTACAAAATGAAGTGACAGTGTAAAAAAAATTGAAAATGGTGATAAGTCATTATTGCAAGATAGCAATATCACATGAATTGCAAAGCTAAATGAGAAAATGATTTCAAATAAGGGCATGTAAGTGATTCAAAGGAATCCCTATTACACTAAGAGAAGTCAAAAAAATAATGGAAAAGATGTTTTGTTCAATACATTAAAAATGATGAATGCATATGATAAAACACAAAATATTTTCTCAAAATCTTACAAGAATTTACCTGTCATAACTAATATTGCTTGGTTTATGACTTATCCTTGGTGAAATCTAGCTTGCAAAGTTGCTACCAATTCTTACATTGGGTGTTTTTGAATCCTTCTTTCTAAATGATGAACCATATTTATTTTGCAACTCACTTAGATTTTCCTTTACAGAAGCCTACCCTCCAAGATTTGTAGAATTGAATTTGGGGCTCACCAAAGCTTTCATTTTAACAAATATGGTATTTTTTCTATGGAGCTAGTGAATATCCTTTTAAAGAAACTTCTAGTTGGAGGAGTAGTTATGGGTGAATTATGTTTTGTTGAGTCTATCAAAATATTCTTGGTACTGAGAAAATTTTTCTTAGTCAATGTGCTAAATCCTTTTCAGTTTGTATTCATTTCAATATGATAATCCATATTCTCCTCCTCAATCAAGCTTTCCTCCTCAATAGGAAAATATCCAATATGCTCTTGAACTTGTTTTGAAAATAAGTTGGAGTCTGTGTCCAAGGAATTTGTGATAGTTCTATCAAATAATATTCCACCTACAAGGGTCAATAAATCTAAATAATCATTCTCTGATGGATATCCCTCCCTCCAGTATTTGATGAATTTTTTGAGTGATTACTAGAGTCTGAGGAAAGACAAGCCTATCATGCATCTGATGATGTGTAATTTCTACACTTCAACATTTGATTTACTAGAGTGAATGAGCAAAGAGCATTGTGAAAATTTGTAGCTTCCTTATCCCTATTCACAAGGTTAATCATTTTGTGAAACTCTATAGGCTTTCCTACTATTGTGTAAGTCTTCCCCATTTTGAATCCCTGTGATATTTCTATTTCATGTAGGGACCCTAATATTGTGCTTGGAAAAGGATTGTCATGACTAGTTGAATCAACAAGATTTCTTATTGAGGAAAACTTGTGGTAAGACTCCATCATGCCTTGTATCCCTGGAATGTCTCCCAAACCTTTTGCAAGTCTATCATTTGCAAATTCACACAGACAATCTAGTTCCAAACTAGACTATAGTCCAAATTGATTGGAAGGCTTCTTATTAACTATAACTGACTCACTTAAACCACATTGACCCACTTATGTAACCACATTCTTTTCATTGAAGGTGTCCTTTCAATGTCACATTTGTCCATACCACCTAGCCCCTTCTAGAAAGGGAACTCTGATACATAACTCCATGTCATTCTTAAATATATTTGCATTTTTACTTCTATTTACATGTGACAGCTAGAGCTTGAAGCCTCTCTAACATCACAAGCAGCCTAGGCATTAAAAGAAACATTTTTTTTAATAATTCAACTACCCACCGCAATTGCGATGGCTTGTTCCAATAGCTAGCCATCACTTGCACAACATAGCTATTGCAATTATAAAAGATATTACTAACAGATGAACGTCACTTCTATAGCATTGTTGTTACATCGACGTTGTAATTACGACAAAAAAATAGAATCTTAAGACATGATTACAATGGTGTACTGTTGTAATTGCAACATTGTGAACATGAACTCTTATCCATTTTTTCTTCCAAGTTATGACAATGTCATCCATTGCTATTATGATGGATATCCTCACCATCGCAATTTCAACAACAAGAGTCTAATGGTCTTCTAACGGGAGCCAATTCATGGTTTAGACGCTTGGGTGACTAGTAGACATCACAATTTTCATGCCCTATCATTGCAATTTGGGTCCAAATGTAGTAGTTCCTATGGGTTCTTTACATTTTTATTAGTTACTTTCCTTGTATTTTCTAGTTTTGTCACAAGATATTTTCCCTAACCTTGATCATGTGATCCATTGCCTAACCAAACACAGAGGGAAATGATGAAGCATCATCCTGCTTTATTAGAAATTAGTCACATCCTTGTCTAACTTTACCTATTCTTGCATGACCAAGACCCTATCTATAGGGAGCTTGGGAATGGAAATTTTTTGCTCCCCATTATTTTAGGTGATATTGGTCAAACATTACAATTTGATGACAATTGTTACTATGTTGGTTGGACACAAAAAAAAATTCATGTCAACGGATCCTCAGAGCAACCAACAAGATTAGGATAAGAAAGGAAATTTTGAACCTAAGTAGATTGGTCCATATGTGGTCATTATTAAGTATGGTTCAAGATTTGATTGGTTATCTACTCCAAAAAGGAAAAATCCATATGCCTAATCTACATCTCAAGAGGTTACATGCCTAATCTATAGGAGAATATCCCCACTTCTCAAAATTAGAAAAATCAAAAAAAACTAAAGAGAAATAAATCATCCTATCATGAAATTTAGTTCTTATAGTGCCTAGGATAAGTATGTGTGCTACAAAATTTGGAAATAGACACCACATGTAGTAGGGATAATTTCATTATCCTTTAAGTTCTTGTTTCTCCTCTTGCATGACATCAATAGTTATCAACTTTGGAGTTCATCCTTCATCCACCTTCATTCATCTATCTTAAATTTCATGACACATCCTATCATCTTTCTTGTACTTACTAAGGTCAAGAATTTGATAAGATATCAATATGGTTTTTGTGTGTATATAATTTGTGTTTGATCATTGCCCCTTATATATAGGTCAATTGTGTCTTTTATATACCCAATTTTCTTAATGGCTGTCGTGTAGATTGTGTATAGAGGTAAATATGATGTCATCAAAATTAATTCTCCAACTATTACCTCAACAATCATTTTAGAGTGTCCATATCAATATTATCCATCTCAAGTTATTTATTCATGTGTTAGCCACTTGCCATCGTACTATCAGTATATGTTAGATGCATCCATGCTCGAGTTAGACATATCATGTCTTGTCCATCAGTCATCCCTTATGGAAAAGGATATTTGATAGATTCATGTTGATATTGATTCTTTTGAATGTTTCATTTATCTTTCTTGAAGCTCTTTTGTTTAGTCTCCTCAAAAATGCCACAATCTTTTATACCATGGTATACTACAAATGATGAAACACGGGGTGTGATTTTGGCTTTTTTCATAAGTAGTCTAAATGTGTCCATTATACTTCAACATGTGATCCCTAGGGTCACATGGTACACTAGAGCATATCACTTGCTTAAGGTCCTTCCAAAATCAAATCCACCAAAGTCCTCTATTTTTTTTGTGTGATGTTGGTCTAACCTTCTTTGATTGTTAGCAAGCCTATATAGTATCTATTACACAACTTTGGTTCTTCATACCATGGCTAGTCACTAATATTGTTAAATCAAAATATTTTCTCATTGCACAACTTATTTTTCAAGAGTGTTCAATCTCCATGATTGGTTGCATAGTCATTTCTCTTGCATTAACTCATCATTCATTTTGACCTAGTTATTTTTCCTCGTCTACAATACTTGGGAATGTGCACATATGCTTGAGTCATTCAGCACCACTCAATTATGTGTCTTGAGTGATCAAATCTCAAATAATTTGCATTCTTAGCTAATTCACCTTCATTATCATCTAGTCATATGGGTATTTTATTGTCATATAATTTTCATGCTTGCATTGCTCATTCAATTGTGGTAATCATTTAGTTTGCATTAAGGTCATTTTCATTGCATACATGATGCACCATTACATTTCCACATAACATTCATAAACATATAGATGCATTTCATTATATTTGTGTAACATCTAGAGTCATACATGCACCAAAAAAAAAACCAAAAATATATCATATGTATGCATCATAAATCTCAGTAACTCATATCATAGTCCTCAAATGTATCACAACTAAATGTAGTTGTGTTACATCCTACATAATAATCATGTTAGTAGATCTCATATAGGTTGCATAAATCATAGCACATCATAACCTGCATCATAGATGTGTTGATACATCATATCATATGCATACATCCATCCATCATAACATAATGTATCATAAAAACACATAATAGTATGCATACACATGGTACGCTGCCACAAAAAATCTCCATATATATTGTTGCCCCACTTTTTCTTTTCAAAACGATTGGAAAAAATGAATACGTGTGTTTAAGTGAAAAGAGAAAAGTCTTAGTTTCTATTTGAGTCTAAGTCTAAGTCCTTTTAGGTTAGGCAAATCTCTATCAGACTTCCTCTTTTCTCCCTCTCCTCATTCCTAGCTAGGTGGGTTTTCATTTTTTTGTGAGTGATCTTATAGGTAGGTTAGTGCCTAGTCCAATGGAGATTCATTTTACTCATTCAAAGATTAGCTATATTATATATCTATTTACAGTGTTTCCCTATTTGAAAAATTGATGCTGGTAGAAATTTGAAAAACATCTTTTCCTTGGCAGGTTTCCTACCCATGAAGATGATTTCACATGAAAGGCACTAGATGATGCACACATATCAAAAGCATGCAAGTAACAAGGAATCCTTTAGAAAATCATGTTTTCATTTATGATTATGACTCCCAAATATGGTTCAGATTCATCGTGGCCCACATAGTCATTCTCATCATAAAACTCAAATTTGACTTCTCCTCAGCAGGTTTTAAACCCATGAAGTTGGGTTTTTGAAAAGGAAACTTAAAATGCAAAGGGATATTAATTGGTCCTTGAAAAGGTTTTCAAAATTCATTTAGACATTTCCAACTTCAAAAAGGGTGATTGTAGAAAAATCCAATTGAGAAAGGAAGCATTAGCGTAGAAATAGAAACTATCTTCTCCTCAGCAAGTTTTCAACCCACGAAGACAATTTCATGAATTTCAAAGAAAAATCAAGTTAATGGTCGAGTTTGATTTGTAAGTTGTATTTAAAATATGTTAGAATGATATTAAAATGAATCAAGCCATTATGGAAAAGAATTGATAGTCAAAATCTTAATTGGCAGACATTTTCCCATGGAGTACCCTAATGGTAACTTTTAGAAACTTAAGGAAAATGGAAAAGTAAGAAACATGTTTACAAAAAGTTACCATTGAGTTCAATGGAATAGTGAAAAGACCCCTAAAAGGTCATTTGAGCCTTTTCATTTACTACTCAATGGGTATTTCCTTAAATCCCATCCATGTGGCACAAATTTTGAAGAACAATGGATGAATCTAGGCTATCATATATAGAAACATAAATAGTTGAATGAGATACCACTTTTTCTTTGAACTATTATTCTATTAAACTTGTGTAGCTTTTTGAAAATAGTGACTATCGCATTCATTATTCCTTTCATTTCTTCTATTCAAATCTTGTTCTCAAAATCATGGCAACTAGGTTCATGGGTTTCGATGAATTAACGGGAACCAAATCCCAATTACAGAATTTCACAGACACTTCTCTTTGCTTCTACAACATGGAGGATTTTCAAAAGAGAGTAATGATCTGGGGGATACTTTCGTCAAAATTGAAGTATCTCCAAAACTCCAATAATCAGCATCAAGTTAAAGTTCTCAAAATTCTAAATTCAATGCAATTTGAATGGACAAAAACAGAGTTCATATGCAAAAGTTATGGTCAGTCAAAGGTTGGTCAAATCGAGAACGAAGGTCATCAAAAAGGTGAAAAAATAATCATCTCCAAAGTGGTCAACAATGGATTTCAAAATAAAGAGCTCGTCGAGAGCTTTTCGACAATGTTTGTTTCATGAAAAACGGAGCCCGTACGTGGAAGTTATGCCATTTTGAAGTTCAAGGTAAGAGATGAATATAGTTGATGTCATCATGATGTCAGCAAATTGGGGAAATAGGAAAAAAAAAAAAAGAGTTCATGGTCGGATTTGAACTCGTGACCATTTACCTTCAAAATTTATGCCTCAACCGTTGCGGCAACTAAAATTTAAACATTGGCTAGCGCCAATTTCAAATGAGGTAGACCGCCGGCGGGGTTAGAACCCCCGATCGGTGGTTATCATAAAAGTTTGAATAACCGTTGCACCATTTTAGCGCTTGAAGATGATTTTGCACAATTTTTATTTATCCTTAGCCAAACAAAGCTCTAACCTTAGTAAATTAAGGTTATAATCTTTTTTTTTTCAACCCCAAAATTGACATGAGCCGAATCTGTTAAAAATGGCTAACAGGTTATTTCGAGAGGGGAATTAAATGAAGGGGTTATTTTTGTAAATTCGGTTATAGCCTTGTTTTGGCTAATTTCATGTATAAAAAGGGGGTTTAGGAGACTCTTGGGGGCATTCAAAAAAAAGGAGAGAACGTGCAAGTGTTGAGAGTAAGGGAGATTTTTGAAGTGCTTATTCATGTACTTTAAAACAACGTGATGTTGTTGTACTTCAAAGGAAAGACTTTGTAAACATTTGTACCTAATTTTTGGAGATAATCAAATCGGTCCCCCTATTGGAGCAGGACCCGGAGACGTAGTCCATACGGATGAACTCCGAGATCAAATTGTTTTCATCTTCTTTCTCTCATTGTCTCTTTTATCAACTTAATTTTGTTCTTCTCTTATTTCATTTACGTTAATTTGATTCGTTAAAAGTTTTAAATTAATTCTATGTAATCAATTAGCATTCCTCTATAATAGTCCTAGATCCTAATCAGATCAAGTAAAGTTAGAATGGATTCACCCCATCACCAAGAAACTCTGAGAATGTGGGTTAGTTGAAGCTGATGGTTTTTGGTCATAGTTCAGGCCCTAGAGCTGATTTACAAGTGCATACATCATTATAACCTGGAGACAAGCCAAATTGTGCTACCTGATGACACAGTGTTCATTTTAAGTGATAGGAGAACAGTAGTAAATTACCTGCACAAGCCTAAACAAGAAGAATTCTCAAACTTGACCTTTGGAGGAGTCATTTCTAAGTTCTCACAAAGAAGATGATCTGGAGAAAAGAAATCATGCAAACATGGTTCCAAAAACCATGAGGTACTAAGAGTAAAGCTCCTAAAATCTTGTTTGGGACCACCCTCAAGCAAAAGATTATTGATATTTTGGTTTTCCTATATAGGTTGTAAGATGAGGTAGAAGCCTTGAATTTTGTTAAGCAGTATTTCTTTTTAGTACAATTCATTTGCTCCAACACTCCATACATAGATTGGGCTCAAGAGGTAAGTGAAATTCTATCCAATGCTCTCTGAGCAACCAAATTTTATAACACATTCTATATGTCTTCTTTCTTGATTTATATGTTGGCCTCATTGCAACTATGGCTAGGCCTCCCAAGACTAGAAATTTTTCCTATGTTGTGAAATCTTATGAGTTTTATCCAAGCTTATAGTTATTGAATAGTTATGCAAAGTATGTGAAAGTAAATGATGCATTTACTATGAGGATTTGTAAGGAGCTACAAAGATAACCAAAGAGGAGATACAGTCTTGAAGCCATGGCCACTATCAGCTAGTTCGGGAGTTATTTCATTCAATTCTCATCTAGCTCTTATTTGCATCTTCAAGCATTTGATGGATTCCCCTTGAAGCTACCAAGGTATCCTAGTGACATGCTCATAGTGATCAATATTGTGTGACAAGACCTTCAAGTAAATATTTTGAGCGAGAGTTTGAAGAAGAAAGGATATGAATTTCCCATGAAGGTGGGGACTTTCAGTTGTGACACTAGCTCCGATGCCAAGAAGATGTTAAAGGCATTTGAAAAGAAGTATAAGTTGGACATGTATGAAGTCTTGAGGCCCATGTTCAACCCAAATGGGTATGCAAAGGATGTTTTGCAGATAGGAAGTGTGATAAAGCATATCATCACCATTGAGGATTACTCGGCTAACTGCAAGGATGAGTTTGAGAGTCATGATTGAACCTTCACCAATTTAATAGTTGATCAAGAGAAGATATACAAAGTTAACATTGATGTAGAAATGGTGAAAAACAATGGCAAAAATATGAATAGGAACACTTACCTCACTAAGCTCAAAAGCACTCCCATAAGCTCAAAGCCTTACAGAGGCACCAAAGAGGAGCTGGAGGTAATTATGGCTTGAATCTACAAGAGGACCGAAAAGTGGGTCGAATGGACCATGGCACAATGAAGCAAGAGCAAAGGTATAGCCACCCAAGCATCTCCAAATGTAGTTATAGCCTCCTCTTCCCAAAGTGGTGCCTCAGCCACAATCTTACCTATCACTCAAGGGCCTGCTCAAATAGCTAGTGGAGGTGACCAACCTCCTAATGAGAACATCCCCCTTAATAAAACTTGTCAGAATGGTTTAGTACTAGTGATAGGAACTGAAATAGAGGCTGAGAAGAAGAAGGTGGAGAAATTGAAATATAGCACAATCATAGTGGCTCTCTCCCCCCATAGTAGTATGATCCCATTTGTGAATGTTGCACTACTCCTACCAAGTAGTCCCCAAGTGCAAGTGGTGGACCTTGGAGATGGTGGAAGCAGTGAAAGTGACTCTACTATGTCTGATGAAGCTGCAAAGAATACTACAAAAATAGAAAAAGGTCCTAAAGCTTCAAAAGTTGTCTCCTAGGTCTCAAAGAACCCTTTCTCTTTAGCTACAAAGACATTGACCCCAGTCAACGGAAATATGTTTAGTATAGACACACTAGAGATTGCATCCAAGGTGATCGGCACAAAATCATGGCTAGAAGAGACCTTGGATAGAAAGAGGAAGAGGAAATAAGAAGGAATTCCCAACAAAGAAACTTTATCTCTAGCTATCTGTTCTAGATTAGCATTGAGTAAAGTCAAGAAGTGGAAGACCCTATCAATTCTTGAACAAGATCCTGACACAGGGCATCTGACTATGGAGATTGCTAAGCCCACTAAAGAAGGGAGGATTGAAGACATTTTTGCAAAGGATTTTGCCTTACATTTTGTGGATCTCAGAGAAGTTAGACATGACACTAAGGTGGGCCTGTGGAAGTCAACAAATGATGTGATCAAAGGACAACTCAAAACTCTTAAGCTAGCCGAAATCATAATGAAAGAAAAGATTCATGAACTTAATTGCTTCATCAGGCAATTAGTCATCCCACTAGAAAGTATCTTAGGAATATCAACCACAAGTGATCCTACAACCACTGACATTCAAGCTATCATGTCCCAGTTGCAAGAAGACAAGCATTTTGGAAAAATTGGTAGAGAGTGGAGTGGAAAACTCAAGTCTAAGGGACTTGCAATCATAGAGAAAATCAGCAATGCAGTACTGAGGCTCAAAATAGACAAGGTAACATCTCAATTAACCAAGCTACCCTGGCAACAGAGAAAGCCAAAAGTGAAGATTGCATTTCCTTAGTGAAGATGATCATTCACATGAAAGCTAAGGAAGCTATAGAGGTAAAGATTTTGCCTAGGGGAGATGACCCCTAATTTGAATGGCTATAGAGCATGTGATTCAATTCTAAAATGATGCTAGTGACAAAAGAAGGATTGAAGGAAACTGAAGCTAAAGTTAAAAACAATCAGGACAGAGACTATGAATTATTAAGAGGTCTACATATAGATTCCCAAGCTAGTGGACAAGGAAAATGGATAATTGAAATAGTTGTCATGCAAAAGAATTTATCCAATTATCTAGATAGCCTAACAAAGAAATCTTCTAATCACCAAAGCAAAGTGTCAAAGCTCCAAAAATTTGGCTGGTGTATACACATGGCTACAGAGGAAATATAGGAGCGGTTGAATGTCATCAAAGATCTAGCCAAAGAGCATTCCAAGTGGCTCTTGAGATACACTAATGTTCATGTTCATAGAAATGAAAAGTTGATCCCAATCATTAGCCAAAGCCTATAGGGCGAAGTCGAAAAAAGGAAAGAAGGTGATGTGATTCTTATTTTGCACTTTCACATTTTGATGTAATGATTATAACTGACAATTGGCTCCTTGCCATGTCAATTTTGAGGAGATGAACCAATTTAAATCTCATTTTGTAATGGTCATCTCAAAATCTCATATGTATCTAATTGAAAGATTAATGGAAGGTCAGCTAATTTTTGGTGTGAAATACTTGATGTTGCAGAGACAAATTGAGGGTATTTTGTATCAATCATTTTCTATTCCATTCATTTCTGTATTAGTTTTTGTGTTTCTTTTTTGGTCTGAATTGAATCAAGGAATGAACAAAGTTTTATTCCCCTATTTTGAAACATCAAGCCAAGATAATAGTATTGTTATTAGAAGTTCAAGAGAGATTCTTTTTTGTGCTTTTCTTTCAAAATTATTTTTCCATTCCTAGAACTAGAATCCTGTTGATATCAGTTTAGTTATAGATAGTATTCATTGCTAGATTGTTAAACATTACAATTTTATATGATGTGTGAATCCACAAATTTGAGTAATCCTAAGACTGAAATTCTTGCCTAAGTTAGTCCCTATTTAGGCCTAACTTGGTTCACCTTTCCTATTCTCAGGTTAAGAACATACACCACTTATAGTCAGGAACAAACATAATTCATTGAAAATAACAAATACCAAAGGGAGTTGTACCTAAGAATTTAGAGGGAAGTTAAATAACTTAGTAACAACTTCCCAACTATTGTAATCAGTAGTTGTTTGCAAATATTGGGCATTCAAAGAGTAAAACAAAGAACAATCTGTTTACCAACAAATTTTTGGCAACTTTGCTAGTGAGACAAACAACCGTTGGACCAACGAACCTATAGTATGAAGAAAGATGGTGTTACCTCATGAGAATATAGTGCCAGTACTCCAACCTAATCTTGGGTACCAAGATGATCAGGAAGATATAATCGTTAACACATTTGTTTGGATGAATAGTAGGAATGCAGAGCACTATAGAAATGCTAGCTAGGTGTTAGATGAAGAAGAAGCTAGAGCTAAAGCACTGGAAAGAGCTATTCAAAGGAGAGAACTCCAAAGACTAGAAAGATAAATAGAATGCAAAGCTTGGAGGCAAAATTAATTCAACACCCTAGACTAAGCTAGGTTTCTCAGAACCACCAAAGATGAAGGTTGGAAAGATCCTACTTTTTGAAAAGCTTACAGAACTTGGATTTCCCATCCTAGAAGTACCTCAACGAAAGGTTGATAAGAAAAGTAGGAGTAGGACACCTTCACCCCCTAGAAATCAAAATTCATCACACATTCCTTGCCAAGCATTGGCCTTACATAGAGTAACTACTCCTCCAATTCTCAATTTTTTGCCACATCTTGCTAGGACAATCATGGCTACTCCTTGGGCCATAGCAATGAGTCCGGTAGCACTTAAGGCATATCAAAAAAGAATCTAAAATGCCTAAGGTCAAACAAAAAAGGTGAGTTCATATCAAAGGTGTTTGAAATATTCTGTAGTGACAAAGGTATCAAAAGGCAAACATCAACACCAAGAACTCCACCACATAATGGTATTGTTGAAAGGAGGAATAGATCATTGATTGACTGTGCTAGAACCTTGATGATGGAGAAAAATGTTGCACTAAAATACTAGAGAGAAGCTATAAGTATTGTAGTCTACACACTGAATAGAGTTCAAGTCAAGAAAGGTACAAATGCAACACCTTTTGAATTATGGTATGGTCACTCACCTAATGTTAAATATTTCAAAGTATTTGGTTGTAAATGCTATATTCTTAAAGATACTAGAAATGGCAAGTTTGATGCAAAAAGTGATGAAGGCATGTTCCTTGGATACTCCACTAGAAGCAAAACATATAAGTGTTTGAATACTAACACTAACAAGATTGTGGAGAGTGCAAATGGAAATTTTGATGAGCATGTTGAAATTCAAATTGATGAGTCCAAGCAATTAGAGGATTATAGATCCTTTGTATACTTCTATGAAGGAATGACTGTTGAAGACAATGTTGCAAATCAAGTAGGGAATCAGCAACAAACTTCAATATCTGCCAAGTCTCAGCCTGTGAATGTCAAGCTGCATTCAGAAGCTGAGTTGCAGAATGAAGAAAATGCACATTCTGATTCTAAAAATAGTATACATGAAAGAAATGATGAAATATCAGATGAAGAAGAACGACTCAGAAGCTGAAGGATCAAACATGAAAAGAAGGATAGAACCCAGATTAGCCAAGTATGTGAGAAGACATCACCCTGTAGATCAAATCATTGGTGACAAGGATGCCAGACCAATGACAAGGAATAAGCTCAAAAATAAATCATGTATGTTGAGCAAGGTTGAACCTAAAATAGTGAAAGATGCACTACAAGATGATGACTGGTATAAAGCCATGGAAGAAGAGATAGATCAGATTGAGAAGAAAAAAAATGGTCTCTAGTTCCTAGACTAGGTGATAGGAATGTGATTGGTACCAAATGGGTGTTTAGAAACAAAGTCAAACTATTTTGCAAAGGCTATGCACAAGAAGAAGGACTAGATTATGGGGAAACATTTGCCCCTGTTGCAAGAATGGAAGGAGTAAGAATATTACTTGCATATGTTGTATACAAAGGTGCCAAAGTGTACCAAATGGATGTAAAGTCTAGTTTTCTGAATGGTATAATTGAAGAGGAAGTCTACATAGAATAACCAGAGGGATTTGTTGATTAGAAAAATAAGGACATGGTCTACAAACTGCACAAGGCACTTTATGGATTGAAGCAAGCACCTAGAGCATGGTATGAGAGACTGCACAAATATCTTGTGAATATAGGATTTGAGAGAACAGATAAGAACAACAACTTGTACATCAAAGCTAAAAAAGGTAAAGACATTTTGATATCATAAATCTTTGTTGATGATATAATATTTGGAGGAAAATATGTTCTATGCAACGATTTTGCTGATCAAATAAAGCATGAATTTGAGATGTCAATGTTTGGAGAAATCAATTTTTTTGTTGAATTACAAGTACATCAATTAAAACATGGCATATTTGTGACCCAATCCAAATACATCAAGGAGATACTCAAAACATTTGGATTAGAAGACTCAAAACCAGTCAACACACCTATGGCAACTAGACATAAGCTATCAAAGAATGATGAATCTGTTGAAGTGAATCAGACATTCTATAGGTCAATGATTGGAAAGCTTCAAGATGTTGTACATAGTAGACAAGATAGTGCATTAGCTATTGGAATAGTGGCAAGATTTTTTGCAAATCCAAGAGAAAATCACTTAACGGTAGTAAAGAGAACACTGAGGTACTTGAAAGGAATTGATGACTTTAGTTTGTACTACAAAAGGAGTGAAAATTTTGAACTAAGGGCCTACACTGATGTAGATTGGGAAGCTAACATTAATGATAGAAAAAGCACCAGTGGAGGAGCACTTTTCTTAGGAAAGAGGTTGATTACATAGACTAGCAAAAAAGCAAAGCTACACCTCATAGTCCACTGCTGAAGCTGAATATGTTGCAACTACTATAAATTGCACAAATATTATATGGATCAAACATTTTCTACAAGATATGAAGGAAGAAGTAACTGAACCTGTGATACTCTATTGTGATAATACAAGTGCTATTAATATATCAAAGAATCTTGTAATGCATGTTAAAGCCAAGCATATTGCAATCAAGTATCACTATGTAAGAGAATTGGTGGAAGACAAACAAGTGAAGATGGAATATGTTAGCTCAAAGGAACAGATTGCTAACATCTTCACAAAAGCACTACCTAAAGATGTTTTTTAATATCTTAGAGGTAAGTTAGGAGTGATACACCTAGCTAAGACTACTTGAGGCAAAAGCAAGAATCCCCTGCATCAAATGAGCTAATTATTGAAGATTTTACACGTTGATGCAGAGGATGCTTACTTTAGCATTCATACCTAAAGTAGTAGATGTGTTAAAGTTCCAAATCGGTCACAAGTAAGGTGACAGAGGGAGAAATTGAATGAAACTACAAAGCTACACTTGCATATTAAGATGCTAATATGTCTTTGGCATTGTTGTCAAAGAGGGAGAAATAGCAAAAAACTAATCAACAATTGTTGAAGATAAAGAATCACAAAAGAGGGAGAAGTTGTGAGAAACTGATTACATGCTGATGATCTAGTGATCAAATGAAGATAGAGGGAGATGTTGATCAGAATAGTAGAAGATGAGTACAAAGGGAGAAAGACAAAGAAGAAGGATATAGTAGCAAAGAAGGAGAAGTAGAAATGAAGCAATTAGAATAGTAGAAGGAAATGTGAAGTTACAATTTACTTTTTGGCATTTGACTTACTATTCTAACCTAGTAAGCTTGTGGTTAAATAGTTTAGTCTGATGGTTGATCAGTTTGGTTTTCCATCAATGCCAAAGAGGGAGATTGTTGAAAATATGATTGAAAAGCTCATTGTTGAAAATCAAAGAGGGAGATTGTTGCAAAGAAAGAAGATTGTTTTTTCAATCATTCTTTTGTCATTAATGTCAAACCTATTATTTTTAGGGATGATATTTGTTTATAAGATCCAAGTACTATCACTTAGTTGATTGATGAAGAGGATTTGATCAACAAGATGTAACAAGAGAACCTAAGGGAAAGGTTGAGTTATGATGTTGTAATGAAGTGCAAGGATCAGTTAAGACAATGGTTAGATGATGTGTTGATAACATACTCAAAGATACAGAGGTTGGTCACACTTAGAAACATTGAAGGAAAAAGTTGTAACAAGGTTGATTGCAAAGCTTAAACTAAGATCATTAGTGGGTGCCAACCAAGTTAGTTGAAGTCGAGAAAATTCTCAGTAGGAGCTGAGCAAAAATAAACTCTAGTTGGTGCCGAGTGATCTTTAGGTGCTGAGTGAAGATTAGGTGTCGAGCATCAGAAAATTCTTGGTTGGTGCTAAGTGATCTTCAAGTGTTGAGCATCAAGAAAAACACAGTGGGTGCCAAGTAACACAGTATGTGTCGAGCACCAATATTTCAATAGTGTCAAGTTGTTGCATTATTTCAAATGATGAAGATTCACCAAATCTGAGCTGACAAAGTGGTTATCTTGAATTTTGTGAACGAGTTGGAAGATAAGGATGATGAGCTAGTGGCACATAATTCTATGTAAATTATTTTTGGGAAAATTTTAAAGGATTATTTAAGAAGTTTCTAGAGGAAACAAAATATGGGTTAGATGCAATGAATCCTACCTAATCCATGCGAATTAAAATTAAAGAATGAGAGAATCGAGTGGGAAAAGGAACTCTAAGACTTCTATTTAAGGAGTCATAGACCAAGAAGCAAATGTTGCTAGTACTATTGCTTCCAAAGAGCCAAAATTGTGAAGTGGTTAGAAGGGTGTCAAGGAAGTGACATCTAGGAGAAGGAAGAGCACAGAGGCTTTACTTCTATAAGTGGTCATGAAGAGATGATTGCACTGGTATATTGAGCATGGAAACTCAAGGAGACTAAGCTTGAAAGGAGGGAAAGCTATCAGAGTTGCAGAGATTGAAGGCTAGGCACGGGTATGAGCTGAGAAGTGATCTGAGATCTGCAAGATAAGTTGTATGTTGTAGTTAGGTCAAGATTTTCTAATACTCTCTAGCAATTGTATTAGATTTGAAAATCCTATGGACTTAGGTTGGCCTAACAACCATTTGTAAATCCTTTAATAGGTTGGCATTCCAAGTGAATGTTCTAAAGTCCTCTAACCAGGCCCACTTCTAACAGGGTGGTTAAATCCTCTAACAAGGTCACATTTAACAGTGTGTTGTAAGCCTTTAATAGGGCAAGCCTTTCACAGGGCATCACTTCAAAAGAGTGAGAATGGAGTAGCATGTTACTGGTGGTTTTTCCCAAATTGGGTTTTCACGTAAATCACTATGTTATGTATTGATTTTTTATGTGTTATGCTTGCATGTTGATTTACAGTAATTTTTTGATTAGAAAAGTTAAAGCTTGGATGAATGAATGGTTGAATGGGCTCACTACACATAGTGAAAAGTTTGAATAGGACATTTGGACCTTGAATAATTGATTCACCCCCCTCCCCACCCAGCCCCCCAACCCAATTATTCTAAAGAATTTCTAACATGATATGCAACTATTGATGGAACGATGAAACTTTAACATCTAACCTTTTTGATCAAGAAGAATCCACGATCGTAGCGACCTTTTCAAGATAAAAACTTGACCCATTCTACGTATCACTATAAATCAATGGGTGCAAATTAAATAATTGTATAATTGATTCAAGTGCATCAGACAATGTGATGCCTTTTACTGTAGCTAAAGTTGTAGGCCTCACTCTCACCAAAGTTCATGGTAGATGTTATTCTATGGATGCTAAACAAATCCGACTACAAGTAGCACTAGCCTCTTATCTAGAAAAGAAATTGTTTTTAACTATCCTAGTTGTGGATATGCCAGCAAACTATGGCCTACTCTTAAAAAAAAGTTTTTGTAGAGATCTAGGAGAGATAAAATTAGATTGGTCTCAAGTAGTCATACCCATAGTAAGCAAGAAGGTTAAGTTGGAACTTGAAGAGAAAGCTAAATTTTCAGTTTTAAAGTTGAATGACCCCAAAGCCCAAATTCTCTACCAAGAATTAGAATTCGGTAACTACATGTTGTTTACTAAAGATGTTTTAAATAATCAAGAGGTTGAAGACCCAAAAAATCAAATCCTTAGTGAGGAGAAAGAATCATCGTCCATATGGACATTGGAGTTTGATGGAAGTTGTTCCTCATCTGGGTCTAGTGTAAGTGTAGTGTTGATATCTCCTAAAAGAGAGCTCGAACCCATGGCTTTCAAACTAGAATATGTGAATACAAATAATATAGTAGAATATGAAGCCATGTTACTTGGGATAATAGTTGCGAAGGAAAAGGGAATAAATATCCTAAGAGCTTGGGGTGATGCAGAGCTCATTGTGCAAAAAATCAAGGATAGTACTCTATGAAGAACCATAAATTGAAGAATTATAGGAACAGGGTTTGGGGTGAAATAGAGGGGCTAGATGCATTCACAATTGAATTAGTGCCAAGGGAGATGAATTCTAGAGCAGATTCACTATTTGTTTCCACCTCCTTGTTGCTCCCTCACCCAGAATTCAAGGACAAAAAGTACCAGGTGGAAATTGTATATAGAGCTTTTGTTCTTGACAATATAGAAGCTTGCCATTTTCAGATAATTCCAAAGCTACTCACATCATCCTAGTAAAATCAATCAAGATGACCTTCACTAGAAGTGAAAAGAAGATCAAACTGATGAAGTTCAACTCCAAGGTAATATCATTCCCCTGCACTTTGTATCATTGGAAAAATTGTTTAATAGGAATGATACCTACATAAAGAAAAAGAGGATAGAAAAAGGGCCTACTAATGGTGAGTACAAAGGAGTGAACATTGGAGATATGCAAAGTCCCAAAATAATCAATAGTGGAAAGTGTTGTTCAACTGAGGAGAAGGAAGTTGCCAAACAACTTTTTGTAGAATATCAAGATGTCTTTTCTTGGAGTTATAGAGATTTGAAAAGCTATAGAGGCAGGAAAATAAAACATCAAATTCCCTTGAAACCTAATGCAATTCCTTTCTGAAAAAAGCAGAGAAATTACAATCTGAAAGTAGTAGACACTATATTCTAGGAAATTGACAAGATGCTAAAGGCAAGAATCATTTATTCTATTCATCACTCTACTTGGGTAGCAAATATAGTACCAATTAGAAAGAAGAATGAAGAAATAAGGATCTGTGTACATTTTAGAAATCTAACTGAGGAATCTTTGAAGGATAATTATGCTCTCCCTAACATGGATTATCTACTACAAACAGTGGCTAGAGCTAAAATGATGTCCATGTTTGACGAGTTCTCAAAATACAATCAAGTAGAAGTGGAAGAGAAAGATCAACACAAGACGGCTTTCACCACCCCTTGGGGTACATTCACATACCATAGAATACCCCTCGGCCTCATCAACATTGGCACCACATTTTAGAGGTGTATGAATAAATCTTTTGCTAACCTAAAAGATTGAATCATTTTTATATACCTAGATGACCTCACTATATTCTCAAAGAAGAGAAAAAACTACATAGAAGATTTGAAAAAGGTGTTGAGAACACGGGACCTTACAAAATCCTAAGAAGTCTATTTTTTGCGTAATAGAGGGTAAACTACTCAGTCATATAGTATCAAAAGAAGGTATGTAATTCGATCTTGAATGAATTAAGGTCATTCGAAGGTTAAATCTACTTGTGAGAAAAATAGAAGTTAAGTCATTCTTTGGAGAAGTGAATTTCCTCAGAAAGTCTGTACCTAACTTTGTAGAAATCACTAAGTGTATTGTAGATATGATGAAGGAAATTTTGGGTTTTAAATGGAATGAGGCAGGAAAAAAAGCCTTCCAAAATATAAAGACTGCTATTGTTAATGCTCTGGTATTATGTCATCCAGACTATAAGCTAGATTTCATGATCTATTGTTATGCTTCTGAACACACCTTGTCAACCATCCTTGTGCAAGATATCAAGGAAGGAATACAAGCCCCTATCACCTTCATGAGCGTTCCCCTGAAGAGCCACAAGTTGAAATATTCTCAAATTGAAAAACATGCCTTTGCTGTAGTCAAAGCACTAAAAAACTTCAGATTTTATATCTTGCATTCACATT
Source organism: Cupressus sempervirens (assembly GCA_028749045.1). Lineage (NCBI taxonomy): Eukaryota > Viridiplantae > Streptophyta > Pinopsida > Cupressales > Cupressaceae > Cupressus > Cupressus sempervirens. The sequence continues at coordinate 294,797,859 of CM053792.1, forward strand.
ATGTAGTTCATGTACCTGACCTAGAAATAAAGAGTGTGTTGACTCAACAAGATGTAGGGTAGCAAAAACACAAGAATATGACATTGAAATCAAGCCCACTATGCTAGTAAGAGGTAATGCCCTATGCAAGGCTATTGTGGAAAAAAAAATTACTGAAGAGCCAAAAGAGAAACAATCAGTCTTAGTTGTGGGTCTGCAAGACCCTTAGTTCAAGAATATCACTTATCTCCTAACATATGGAGAATGTCCCGAAGGGATGACAGCAAAACAAAGAAGAGATCTCAAGCTAAAGGCAACCAAATATGTAATTTGGGATGATAAATTATTCAAAAGAGCTATAAACGGTACTTTTCTCAAGTGTGTAGATAAACAACAACAAGAAAGATTGTTGAAAACATTTCATGATGAAGCATGTGGCAGACATTTCTCATCCTCAGCCACTACCTTCAAATTACTACGACAGTGTTATTATTGGCCCAACATGTTTAAGGATGCCTACTACTAGGTGTCAAAATGCGAAAAATGTAAAATTTTCAATAGCAAACCTCAGTCACATTACCTCTTAGGCATGTGATTATTGAAGGTCCTTTTTAGCAATGGGGTCTTGATTTCATTGGCCCTATCAGTCCAACATCTAGTGCAGGTCACACATACATTATTACTACAGCCGACTACTTCACCAAATGGGTGGAAGAAAAAGCAACCAAGAAAACTACTTCCAAAGTAGTTTGCAAGTTCATCAACGAGAATATACTAGTTAGATTTGGTGTACCCATCAAACTAGTAATGGATAATGCAGCATACTTCTCTTCAGTTGAAATTACTGAATTTTGTTTTGAGTATGGTATAACACTCAATCACTCATCTCACTATTTTCTACAAAGGAATAGTCAAGCTGAATCTAGCAACAAAAACTCGATAAACATTGTTAAAAAAATTGGTGTCAGACAATCAGAAAACTTGGCACAAGAAGATTTATGAGGTGCTTTGGGCAGATAGAGTGACCCCAAAAAGGGCAATTGTCATCTCCCCTTTTGAACTGGTCAATGGAATAGAAGCTAGTCTTCCTTTATCCTTGGAATTGGCTACAAGCAAACTAAGAATAGTTATTGAAGATGACATCTATAAAGATGGACTAGAGAAGAGAATCATGTACCTGAGCAAGCTCGAAGAAGAAAGAGAAGATATTGTGGATCACATTACACAACATTAGATGCATGTAAAGAACTTGTTAGACAAAAAGGCAAGGCTACAAAAGTTTATGGTAGGAGATATTGTACTACTATGGGACAAGCGACAAGCACCAAGGGGCATGCACAAGAAATTAGATACTCTATGGAAAGGCTCATTCAATATTCATCGTGTTTTTGAAAAAAAATCATTCAAATTAGCATATCTAGATGGTGAAGTGCTACCCCAGACCTACTATGGTCAGGATTTGAAGCTCTATCAAGTTTTGAATTGAAAACTAGTAACCCCTATGTTGTACTATAGTTACATTTAGTTCCCCTTTCTATTTTTTCCTAGTTAGGTTTCCCTCATTTTTCTTGCTTCAATTTTGTTGTGCAACCACCTTTTAATTTTGCGAAACTAGAGATCTTGGATTTCTTGCTTGGACATAGATTGCCCAAGTCCCCAGACAGACCCAATTGCTACCCCACTTTTTGTTCTCAAACTGATTGGCAAAAGTGAGTACTTGTATTTAAGTGAAAAGAGTGAAGTCTTAGTTTTTTTTTGAGTCTAAGTCCTTTTAGGTTAGGCAAATCTCTATCAAACTTTCCCTTTTCTCCCTCTCCTCATTTCTAGCTGGGTGGGTTTTCATTTTGTCAAGTGATCTTATGGGTAGGTTAGTGCCTAATCCGATGGAGATTTATTTTACTCATTCAAAGATCAGCTATATTCTATATCCCTTTACAGCATTTCATTGTTTGAAAAACTGATGCTAGCAAAAATTTGGAAAACATCTTCTCCTACTCAGGTTTCCTACCTATGGGGGCAATTTCTCATGAAAGGCACTAGATGATGCACGCATATCAAAAACATGCAAGTAACAAGGCATCCTAAAGAAAATAATGTTTTAATTTACAATTATGACTCCCAAATATAGCTAAGATTCATTGTGGATCACATAATCGTTCTCAGCAGAAAAATCAAATTTAACTTCTTCTCGACGAGTTTTCAACCCATGAAGTTAGTTTTCCAAAGAGGCAGTTTGAAATCCAAAGAGATATTAATTGGTCCTTAAAAAGGTCTTTGCACCTCATTTAGACATTCCCAACTTCAAGAAGGGTGATTATCCAAAATTTGACTGAGAAAGGAAACATTAGCAGAGAAACAGAAACTGTCTTCTCCTCAACAGGTTTTCAACCCACAAGGACAATTTCCCGAATTTCAAAGAAAAATCAAGTTAATGGTCAAGTTTGATTCGTAAGTTGTATTTAGAACATGTTAGAACAATACTAAAATGAATCGAACCATTATGGAAAAAAAATGATAGCTCAATTGGTGGAAATTTCCCCACAGAGTACCCTAATGGTAACTTTTGGAAACTTAAGGAAAATGGAAAAGTAAGAAATATGTTTATGGAAAGTTACTGTTGAGTTCAATAGAATAGTGAAAAGACCCCTAAAAGGTTTGTTGAGCATTCACATTTACTACTCAATGGGTATTTCCTTAAATCTCATCCGTCAGGTATGAATTTTGAAGAACAATAGATGAATCAAGGCTATCATATATAGAAACATAAATAGTTGAATGAGCTACTACTTTTTCTTTCAATTGTTATTCTGTTAAACTTGCGTAACTTTTTTAAAACAATGACTATTGCATTCGTTATTCCTTTCATCTCTTCCATTTAAATCTTGTTCTCAAAATCATGGCAACCAGGTTCGTGGGTTTTGACAAATTGACTAGAATCAAATCCCAATTACAGAATTTCACAAACACTTCTCTTCACTTCTATGACATGGAGGATTTTCAAAAGAAAGTAAAATTTTAATGGATTCACCCCATCACTGAGAAACTCCAAGGATGTGGATTAGCTGAAGTTGTTGGTTTTTCGATCACAAATCAGGCCTTGAATCTAATTTACGAGTGCATACATTGTTATAACTCGAAGACAAGGCAGATTGTGCTACCTAACGACACAGTGTTGATTTCAATTGATAGGAAAATAGTAGTAAATTGCCTTCACATGCCTAAATGAAAAAAATTCTCAGACTTGACCTTTGGAGGAGTCGTTTCTGAGTTCTCCACAAAGAAGATGATCTAGAGGAAAGAAATCATGCAGACATGGCTCCAAAAACCACAAGATGCTAAGAGTAAAGTTCCTAAACCCTTTTTTGGGACCAACCTCAAGCCAGAGATAATTGATATTTTGGTTCTCCTACGTAGGTTGAAAGGTGAGGTAGAAGCCTTGAATTTTGTTGAGCAGTATTTCTTTTTAGTACAAGTCATTTGCTCCGAGTTTCTGACACTCAATACATAGATTGGACTCAAGAGGTAAGAGAAATTATGTCCAATGCTCTCTGAGCAACCAAATTCTATAACACATTTTGTATGTCGTCTTTCCTAATTTACATGTTGGCCTCGTTGCAACTATGGCGAAGCCTCCCAAGACTAGAAAGTTTTCCTGATGATGTGAAATCTTATGAGTTTTATCCATGCTTACAGTTACAAAATAGTTATGTAGAGTATGTGAAAGTAAATGATGCATTTACTATGAGGATTTGTATAGAGCTACAAGGATGTCCAGAGAGGAGATTTAGTCCTAAAGCCATGGCTGCTATCAACTAGTTTGGGAGTTATATCATTCAGTTCTCATCTTTCTCTTATTTGTGTCTTGCAGCATTCGATGGAATCCCTTTGAAGCTACCAAGGTATCCTAGTGACATTGTTGTGTTGATTGAGATTGTGCAACAAGACATTCAAGTGTACATTTTGAGCAAGAGCTTGAAAAAGTAAGGGTATAAATTTCCCATGAAGGTGGGGACTTTCAACTGCGACACTTGCTTCGATGCCAAGAACATGTTGAAGGTATTTGAAAAGAAGTATAAGCTAGACACATTGGAAGTCTTGAGGCCCACGTTCGACCCAAATGGGTATGCCAAGGATGTTTTGCAGATAGGAAGTGTGATAAAACATATCACCACCATTGAGGATTATTGGGTCGACTGCAAGGATGAGTTTGAGAGTCGTGATCGAGCCTTCGCCAGATTAATAGTTGATCAAGTGAAGATATACAAAGTTAACATTAATGTAGAAATGGTGGAAGATAATGGCCAAAATATGTATAGTAACGCTTACCTCACTAAGCTCAGAAGAACTCCCATAAGCTTGGAGCCTTACGAAGGCACCAAAGAGGAGCTGGAGGTAATGATGGCTCGAATCTACAAGAGGACTGGAAAGTAGGTCGAATGGACCACGGCATGATGAAGCAAGAGCAAAGGTACAACCACCCAAGCATCTCCAAATGTAACTGCAGCCCCCTCTTCCCAGAGTGGTGCCTCAAGCACAATCTTACCTATAACTCAAGGGGAGCTCAACTGGTCGGTGGAGGTGGCCAACCTCTTGACAAGAACATGCCCCTTAATAAAACTTGTCAAGATGGTTTAGTAACAGTTATAGGAACTGAAATAGAGGCTGAGAAGAAGAAGGTGGAGGAATTGAAAGATAGCATACCCATAGTGGTTCTCTCCCCCCATAATAGTCTAATCCCATCTGTGAATGTTGCACTACTCCTACCAAGTAGTCCCCAAGTGCAAGAGGTGGACCTTGGAGATGGTGGAAGAAGTGAAAGCGAGTCTACTGAGTCCAATGAAGCTGCAAAGAAGATTATAGAAATAAAAAAAGGTCCCGAAGCTTCAAAACTCATTTCTCAGGTCTCAAAGAACCCTTTCTCTTCAGGTACAAAGACATTGACCCCGGTCAAAAGAAAGATGTTCAATATAGACACACTCGGGACTGCATCCAAGGTGATCAACACAGATCATGGTTCGAAGACACCTTGGACAGAAAGAGGAAGAGGAAAGAAGAAGGAATTCCCAACAAAAAAACTTTATCTTTTTTGGGAATTCCTATAAAGAACAATCACAATCAAGAACATGGTGCCTTAAGCACAATCTTACCTATAACTCAATGGGAGCTCAATCGGTCGGTGGAGGTGACCAACCTCCTGACAAGAACATGCCCCTTAATAAAATTTGTCAGGATGGTTTAGTAACAGTTATAGGAACTGAAACAGAGGCCGAGAAGAAGGAGGTGGAGGAATTGAAAGATAGCGCAGCCATAGTGGCTCTCTCCCCCCATAGTAGTCTAATCTCATCTGTGAATGTTACACTACTCCTACCAAGTAGTCCCCAAGTGCAAGAGGTGGACCTTGGAGATGGTGGAAGAAGTGAAAGGAAGTCTACTGAGTCCAATGAAGCCACAAAGAAGACTATAGAAATAGAAAAAGGTCCCGAAGCTTCAAAACTCATTTCCCAAGTCTCAAAGAACCCTTTATCTTCAGCTACAAAGACATTGACCCCGGTCAAAAGAAAGATGTTCAATATAGACACACTCAAGACTGCATCCAAGGTGATCAGCGCAAAATCATGGTTGGAAGACACCTTGGAGAGAAAGAGGAAGAGGAAAGAAGAAGGAATTCCCAACAAAGAAACTTTATCTCTGGCTATCTATTCTGGATTAGCATTGAGTAAAGTCAAGAAGCAAAAGACCCTGTCAATTCTTGGACAAGATCCTAATGCGGGGCATCTGACTATGGAGATTATTAAGCCCACTAAAGAAGGGAGGATTGAAGGCATGTCTATAGAGGATTTCACCTTACATTCTATGGATCTCAGAGAAGTTAGACATGACACTAAGGTGGGCCTGTGGAAGCCAACAAATAATGTGATAGAAGGAAAACTCAAAAGTCTTAAGCTAGCCAAAGTCAAAATGAAGGTGGAGATTCATAAACTTAATTGCTTCATCAGGCAATTAGTCACCCCACTGGCAAGTATCTCAAGAATCTCAACCACCACTAATCCTACAGCCACTAACATTCAAGCTATCACCTCCCAATTGCAAGAAGACAAGAACTTCAGACAAATTGGTAGAGAGTGGAGCAAAAAACTCAAGTCTGAGGGACTTGCAATCATAGAGAAAACTGGCAATGCAGTATTGAGGATCAAAACAAACAAGGATAACTTCTTAGCTAATTGAGCTACCCTAGCAGTAGAGAAAGCCAAAAGAGAAGATTGCATTTCCTTATTGAAGATGATCGTTCACATGAAAGCTAAGGAAGCTATAGAGGCAAAGATTATGCCTAGGGGAGATGAACCCTTATTTGAATGGCTACAAAGCATGCAGTTCAAATCTGAAATGATCCTAGTGGCAGAAGAAGGATTGAAGGAAATAGAAGCTAAAATTAAAAAGGATTAGGACAGAGACTATGAATTATTAAGAGGTTTACATACAGATTCCCAAGCTAGTGGACAAGGAAAATGGATAATTGGAGTAGCTATCATGCAAAAGAATTTCTCCAATTATCTAGATAGCCTAACAGAGAAATCTTCTGATCATCGGAGCAGAGTGTCGGAACTCCAAAAACTTGGCAGGTGTGTACACGTGGCTATGGAGGAAATACAAGAGCGGTTGAATGTCGTCAAAGATCTAGCCGGAGAACATTCCAAGTGGCTCTTGAGATACACTAACGTTCATGTTCATAGGCATGAAGAGTTTATCCCAATCATTGTTTCTACCAAAGCCTACAGGGCGAAGTCAAAAAAGGAAAGAAGCGAAGTGATTTTTATTCTGCCCTTTCGCATTTTGATGTAATTATTATAACTAACAATTGGCTCCTTGCCATATGTCAATTTTGAGGAGATGAACCAATTTAAATCCCATTTTGTAATAGTTGTTTCAAAATTTTATATGTATCTAATTGAAAGATTAATAGAAGGTCGACTAATTTTTGGTGTGAAATACTTGATGTTGCAGAGACAAATTGAGGGTATTTTGTATAAATCATTTTCTGTTCCATTCATTTCCATATTAGCTTTTGTGTTTCTCTTTTGGTCTGAATTGAATCAAGGAATGAACAGAATTTTATTCCCCTATTTCCAAATAGCGAGCCATGATAATAGCATTTTTATTGGAAGTTGAAGAGAGATTCTTTTCCACGCTTTTCTTTCAAAATTAGTCTTTTCCATTCCTAGAACTAGAATCTTACTGATATCAATTTAGTTGTAGATAATATTCATTGTTGAATTGTTAAACTTGGTGAGTTTATAAGATGTGTGAATCCCCATATTTGACTGATCCTAAGACTAAAATTCTTGCCTAAGTTAGTCCATGTTTAGGCCTAACTCGGTTCACCTTTCCTATTATCAGGTTAAGAACATAAAACACTTAGAGTTAGGAACAAACATAATTCATTGCAAATTAAAAATACCAAAGGGATTTGTACCTAAGAATTCAAAGGGAAGTTAGTAACTTAGTAAAAAATTCCCAACTATTGTAATCAATAGTTGTTCACAAATATTGGGCATTCAAAGAGTAAAAGAAAGAACAATCTATTTACCAACATATATCACAAGTGTTTCCAAATATCATATGATACATCAATATATTAAACAGTAATGACAATGAAAGAATAGGGTGTATCAATCAATGAATATTAGTACATGTGTATAGAAAATTAAAAATATCAAGTTCATCTCATATAAGATCGTGTGTGTGCTTTGTGGGTCTTACCCAAGTGCTAATCAAGGTGCCACTACAAGTCCTTAGCCGAGCCTATTGTCCCTATAGGTTTTGACTATGTAGGTTGTAACCTTGTTCCTATAACACTTGCCTACGTTGGTCCTATGAGCATCCTTGCACCTGGCCCTCTGCCTATACCCCTAAATCCCTAGGATCCTTGAGCTCATCTTGACACTAGCCCTAAGCTCCTGCTGGAGCTCATCCTCCTCCCCGACCTAGTACTCCATGTGGACCCACCTATGTTTTGGGATGTCCCACATGTACTCCATCTAGACCCCCTCTAGTTGCACCCCTACTAGTATCACTTGTGTTATATGTGGTGGTGCCACACATATCTCTCACTCACCTATTGGCACTTGTATATCATATCAAGACATACAATATATCATATCAACACCTACACCATCCAAGCTCATGTGTGAGCTTTATCAACTTCTCCATCTTCTTTTCCACCATCATCTACAAAGCCTCAACTCTACCCACACCTGCCCCTCTCTAACACTCGTCCATTTTCCATGGGCATTTCCTCATCCTCTCCTACATTCACTGATGAGACTGCTCCAAGGTATCTCTCACAACAATTGTCTCGTCTCTCTCCCTAATTGAGGTATCTATCTCCTACTAAAAAGTGTGCATATATTGTCTAAGGGAACCCCTCTCCCTCACCAACCCATCTAGCACCCCCGCTAGAGTATATATCTACCTCTATAGCTTATCCTCCTTTGTGTCTCTAGGCATTGTCACCCTCAGCATTGTCAACCTTCTCTCTCAACTCGTTGATATGTCAACAATTCATTACAACCAAACCCACAAGACCACTGAGTCAATATCCCTACTAAAATAATTTTGTGTCCCTTGTGGCCTTCAAGATGACAATTTCCCTACCCCCCAAGTTCCATTTACTTCCCATCCCCAAGCAAGACCTCAATCTTGTCATTTCATCCCCATGAGTTGTCAATCATGTTGTGTCGTAGCTTAATCAGGTTATAGTAGGATTGCACCCCTTTTTCCTTTCACAAAATTGCATAGCAAGAATGTAATCTCAAACTAATCCCTCCCCCATGGAAATGCAACCCCAATCCCATAGGTTTGTTTTCCACAACTATTTTCTGCCCTATCAATCATGCTAGTTGCCCAAATATATTCTTGTTGCCCTGTATCACGAACTTGTGCAACACATGTTTGATGTGATTTCGTCTTTACCTCCTACAAAATGCAATAACTACAAAATATGTGCAAGGTCCAAGTTTTTTATGTGTACCTCTCTATTGGGTCTTTGGTGTTGCCTCACAATCACCGCCACATGCACTTAAGTGGAAATGGCTAAATCATAAACTAAAACATAAGTGTTACCAAGGGGGGCACTTTGTTTTTTTTTCAAACTTTGTATCCTCCCTTGGTAGTATTTACGTTTTAGTTTAGGGTTTAGCCAATTCCCACTCAATCCCTCATTCATCTTGCAACCATCATCATTCTCACGTGCTAAAATGGTCTAGAGAGGGTTAAAAAGTGTTAATTGGCTCTAATTTCTCTCTATTTTTCTCTATCTTGTTAATTGGCTCTAATTTCTCTCTATCCAATGTTTACTCATATAGGAACCTACCAGGTCCTAATTTTCACCATCCTAGTTCCTTCTGGTTCATTTTCTTCCTTTTTTATTCCTATGGACTCCAATTCTATTGTTGTTTTCACCATTGAATTGTGTTTTACATTCCCCTTCCTCTCTATTGGGGCAAAGTTTCTTTCAAATGCCATTTAAGCCTCCCTTTATTATGCACCCTCTCAAGGGGGCATCACCTAATTTCTCTCTATTTTTCTTTATCTTGTTAAGTTAATTGGCTCTAATTTCTCCCTATCCAATGTTTACTCATATAGGGACCTACTAGGTCCTAATTTTCACCATCCTAGTTCCTTCTGGTTCATTTTCTTCCTTGTTTATTCCTATGGACTCCAATTTTAGTGTTGTTTTCACCATTGAATTGTGATTTATACTCCCCTTCCTCTCTATTGAGGCAAAGTTTCTTTCAAAATGCCACCTAAGCCTCCCTTTATCATGCACCCTCTCAAGGGGGCGTCACTAACTCTTAACTCCTCCCTTTGTCACCTAAGTTCAATTATCTTATTTTCCAATTCATCTAGGACATTTTATTGCTTCATTTTCTTTGTATTGCCTATGCCTTTTTATTATTTTGACTAATGCTAATCTTGTACCACTCCAACAATGGGCCAGATGTAGACACCTCAATTTGATTAATTACATTAATGAAATTTAGTTAGCCTAGTTACTTTTATTAATTAGATAATTACATGTTATTTATTTAATTAATGTTATCCCTCAACAAAATAAATCAAATTAATTAAGCTACTACCTATTAATTAACTAATGGCACACAATAATTCATTTAATTAATTAATTTTCCCCTTTCCTCTATCAAATAAGATAAACTAAATATTTTATCTTATTTAATTCATTTTTATCATGTTCCTATTTGTTTCAAAAATGAATTAATTTATAATAATTAATTCATTTTTGTCACTCATCTCCTAATTTGAACCTCTTTCCAACCGAACCCTCCAATGTAACCCACTAACTATCCAACCAACCCCAAGTTCAAACTAATTGTATCCCTTTAACCTCTTTTCAAACCAATCTTATCCTAACCTCCCCATATGTGTGTATATTACTACTTTAATTAAAAAGAAACCTCCATTTTTTGTGGCGTCACTACCGATTGGAGACCTAGCCTCCCCTCCATTTGTCATCAATTAGAATACCACATGTCATTTATAATGACATGTATTGCACTCATTTCCTATTTAAAGCCTCTCATTTCCTTCATTTACCATCCACTCGCATGCATAATGTCATTTAGCTACACATATCAGCACTCTAAATTAAGTAATTTACATCCATTTTAGTCATTTTAGCTTAGTTTTCAATCAATTTTTCCATTATAAATTCGTATTTGCATTATATTACCCACTTTCATCGTCAAAATCCATAGTTTCACAGTCATTGCATCATCATAGAGCTCAACTTGAGCATCCTTAAAAGCTGATTTTATGAGCACATATATATAGAGAATGTCCTAATTAAAAGATGCTTGAGTTTTCTTTTAAATCACTTTCTAAGTTATCTTCATTTTATCACTTAATCTTAAATATTTGCTCTTATTTTATGTAGTTAGATTCTTAGCTTAGTCTTTTTAATCTTTTATTTACCCACATTGTTAATCCACACAATTGTAATGATAATTTAAGTACCTTTGGTACAAATAAACTGAATACTTTCATTAAAAAAATTAGGGTAACATAATTCAATAAAGATGCAAGCTAGTAAATTTCATATTTCAATAAAATTGAATACCTACACACAATTTTAAGCCAAATGTCAAGATAAGCCACAAATCATTTCATTAGATTCTTTGATATATATATACATGCACAATTGCATCTAGCTTCAAAAGCTAAAAGTAATTGTTGAAAAAAATGTTTAGAGACTAAAATACTAACAATTATACTAAAGAGAAATGCTTACAAATGGAATTCACAAAAACAAAGGTAAGCTTCATGAAGACAAACGATCTAGATCAAAACCCTTAGCTGAAAGAAAATTCAAATCAGCTCCTTTTCTATTTGCAAGTGATCAAGAACTCATTATTGCTTGTTGTACAAGCAATTCAACTACTATGCTTTTTGCAAAAATCTATAGTGCATATCACATCATATTTGCTCAAGAAGGCTTTGCAAAAGGATATTATCCTACTTCATTCACTTCCCTACTATGCATTCTTTCAAGCATCTAGGGATCGCTTTCATCATCTATATGTGAATCATGATTGTCTTTTTTTTACTATGTGCAATATCTTATTGCAAGAAATTCACTTTTGAAAAAAGGCTTCGGCTATCCTCCAGAGAAAATGCACCAAAAGTCAAAAAAAAATCTTCAAATTTGCGAAAGCACGATGATTTTTTCTCAAAATTTTTGTTGTTTTCAAATACAAAACATACATATCGTGAAGAACAAATGTTAAAAATTTCCACAAAATCCATTGTATTTTCAATTTTGGTCAAAATTGTCTAGAAGATAGTTGTGTCCTGGAAAAAAAATTGTCAAAGGTATTTTATTAAATATTAAACAATGATAACTTGTTTGGAGATTTCCCATCTACCACAAGCAATATGGAAACGTGCCACTAAGCAAGGCCATTTCATGCTTTTGTTGGACCTCTCTCTCTTGCTCAAGATCCTGGGTAAATATTGCCCAATAGGGTCCACATAGAAGACAAAAAGTTCAAGGGTGGGTGGGACACTCCAAGGTGAGTATTTTATCAAGCGCACATGCTTCCTGAAGAGTCATGAACGCTGCACTAGACCTCATGTGCAATCTCTATTTTTAAGATCAATACTAGATACTAGTTTTTATGTTGAGTTGTTTTTTATTGAAAGTGATCGAGAATAGGGTTTCACCTCAAGGACGCTTTTCATTTCTTCTTAGCCAAAGTTACAATTCTCCAACATTTGAGGGCAGAAGTATCATCAAATCAAATAATTGAAGCATGATTCCTTGTAGGATAAGAATCACTTTATGAATATCTAGGCACACCCAACCATCACCTGTGTTGGGGAAAGTCCACATACATACACAAGCATAAGTACATCTTTAAGGCATATTTTGATCACTCCCTACGTATTGTATTTGATATTCTTCTAATATGTTTTGGTTCTATGGTATAGGCCCTAATCGGATTTATAGTGTGCCTAGTTGAACCCTTTATCAGAACCCACTCGCCAACTCTCAAACTCTGCAAATTTGGCTACAGCCCATTTACCACCTTGAAGTTTGTCATTGGTACTATGAGAGGAAGAAACATTCAACACTAGAAACTGGATCAGGTTCTCATGGTGGCTAAGAGTGTTTTGTGTGCTCAGAAAGAAGTTAAGCTTTCTCACATTGGGCGATGAGACGTTAAAGTTGTAGATTGGGCAACTAATACTGGTGTCTGGCTTAAGAAGAAAACAGGTTTGAGGTATAAAGTCTGGACAACTGGGTTCCCCGTGGATGTTTCATTGTTGTTGGCTAGCCGCAGTGGTGCTGCAGCTGTAGTTTAGCTGGTTGGTCGAGTCTGGTCTGATTATTACAATTTGGTGTGTTTTCTCTGTATATGTATTGATAGTATATGCTTCTTGGTGTGTTGTTTCCGTCTGTGGTGCTCAACTTAAAACCAGGTTTTCTATTTCAGAAAAGATACCCAAAATTCTTCCAAAGAAAATAACAGCACAAAAACATAGTAAAACCCCAAATTGGAAATCAAACATAATTGAACAAAAGCTCAGAAAAAGACAGTTAGGAGATATTTATGCACAAACGACCTGAACTTAATTCATTAAAGATAAATGCAAATAAGATGAGTATGGGCAAGCTAGCTGGCATAGAATTTAAGGATGCCCAAATCATGTGATCTGTTTATTCAGCTAAAAAAATTGCTTTCTAGCACAAGAAACGAAAGGAAAATTCCTAACACAATGAAAAATCCTTAAGACTAATTGATTAGAATGAGAAAAATCTTTTGAATTAAGGATGGGTGAAATTATTTGTCTCCTATAAATGAATCAGCACTGCTAAATTTTCATGCCGAAGACCTAAATGAATCTTGTTCTCTTAAAGTATCTTACAGATAGATGAGAGCTGGGGTGTTCTTGTTTGCTGCCAGATCGTCTTGTTTATTTATTTAATTATTTCTAACAAAAAAATGTATTTTTATTTTCTTACAGGCTACAGAATTATTTATAAATTAACAATCCATTTTGTACTCCAATAAGTTGATAAAATCTAATTGATATCAATTTCATAACTCTATCTAATGTCTATTTTTTGTACAAAACAAATAAAATTACTTAATGGGTATTTTCTCTAGCACTGGCATTCAAGTTTTACCATTTCATTCAATCTCATAGTCTTGATCTTGGAGTTCTTCAATGATCTCATTCCGCATTCTAAGCCACAACTTTTGTGATTCTCTTACAAATTTTTCCTTCTGATGTTTGATTTGAGGACTGTCTCCAGTTTTATCCACAATGCCTTTGGGTCCTATTGTTGTCCCAAAGGAACCACCCTTTGCAATGAATTCTCTAACCGCATCCTCGTCACCAGGGTAAGGAAATTCTCTACGTTCATAAAGATGTGCCATTTGTTTTTCTTCCTACTACCAAATGTTTATCAACTGTAAGTGTACAATTTATGCTTATTTCTAAAATGAAAAAAATGAATACAAGTTTCTCAAATAAGAGTAAATAATTTTTTAGCGAACAACCACAAAGCAAATAAAATCTAAAGCCTATCCTCCACCAATTTGACTAGCATATCACAGGAAATATATTGATGAAATTGATGAGCTAGACCTTAGTTCGAGGCTTTAATGTCCACCAACCAAGAGGTGATGTCTCATCCCATAACCATGCTGCTCCACCGATAGCATAGGCAGTAAGAAGTGCTTTTCCCAATTTTCTCATGTGATTCCAACTGAAGTCAGCCATTTTTTATGTAGGTTTTCTGTGAAAATTCAAACATCAAGTATCACATAGTTACATAGTTGCCATGTTTATAGAACATTAGTCAATCATCTTCAAGGAGCATTTTTCTTCTTTTTTTTATTTCAAATCAATTCAAGGAAACAGGTATAATTAATACAGATACTAAGAAACAAAATTGAGTCCTTACCCATGGGCCATGGATGCGAAATCTTACCTCTGTAAGGTAGATACTAATAAATCCTAAACAAAAAATGACTTTACTGGCTTCTGTGTTCTCTTGAAATCTACATAGAAGTGCATATAACATGCAAACTGCAGACAATTTACAACTAGCACTTGCACCAACAAGGTGCAAGGGTTACACCGATCAATAGCAATAGATAATATATTAATGTCATACTCCTTTTAATTATTGTCTGCGTAAAACATCAAACCTACAATAGATAACATATCATACTAGTCCTAATTAATTTCTGCTGAAAGCAAGACAATATACCACAAAGTTATCATAGGTTTTGTTAATTTATCTGCAACTAAAATGAATTATGTGAACCAAATGTTATCATCACTGTTGCTGAGACAGCAACATTGCCAGACCTGTCTTGTGCATTTTACTCTTTGTTTGAGATCTTTGTTTTGATGCCTCTGATGCACATACTTTTGAGCAAATTGAACCATCTGCTTGTACTCTCAGTTGCAACAGAGTGTGAACCCAGAGAATGAACATGCAAATGTAATATACACACCCTCCCTGCAGTGGGGACGGGAAGGGTTCTGTTATATTGTCAATGGATCTGTACCAATCACCCTGCTGATTACACTATTTCTTCAATAAAAAATTTCACCTCAGCAAATGTGTGAGGGAATATGAACCACCAGCAAATGCAGAGGTCATGGAAGAAGCATAAGAAGCTATAAAGGAGGTAGCATCTAAAGTTCGATCAGCAAATAGGTAGGGTGCAGTGCTTGGAACTGCTTTTTCATTTGGAGCTCACAGCCTATCCCTCCCCTGTTGCTGGCATATTTATTATCTCTTCCTCTAAAATTAATTCATCACAGCATTTTTAGGATTCAAATGAAAAAGAAAGGTCATTGTAAACACTCCCCAGCATATATTCTTATGACCTACATGTGCCCACACAACCACCAGAGGTTTAACTGGCATCTTAATGGTTATGTTTAGGGAATCTTCAAGATAGCCAGTGCGAGCAAGAAGATCAACCATGCATACACAATGATAAATTGCAGGCAAAGTTGCATGGATACTGATATAGACACAAATATGGGTATGGTATTGGATACCGATACGGCCTATTTTAAGACCCCCAATATGGAGACGGTTAGATATGACATCCATTAAAAAAAAACACACATTTTTAACATAATTTTCTAAGTTGCTACAAGACATTTTCATTACTTCAATAGCAATATAGACATATAATTGCTGCATACATAATTACAAGTACTTTTAAATATGTACAATACTCAAAAAATGGTACAGTTGCTTTAGAAGATAACATAAAAAAGTTAAAACGGCTAGCTGAAATAGAAAATCATTTCATTTGTCTTCCTCATTTGGTGTAGGTTTATTTATAGCAATCAAAAACAGTTGCATGAGTGAAGTTTGTGAAGATTTATGTCAGATCTTTAAAAAATCAAGTTACATAGTATTTGGAACAGGAAAAAAATTTAAAAATTGGGCACAAATGGGGAGGAAATCTGATGTGTGTCCATGTCATAATGTATCCATATCCGATATAGATATGGGGATGCACACGCCCAAGGAGGGGCAGAGGAGTTTCCGGCAACTCTGATTACAGGTGTAATGCAATAAAAGTCAGTCATGTGATTGAAGTATCCACATCCCATCCACTAAACTTGCATGGCTGCATGAACATAGAAAACAAGCAAAGCTTACCATGTGAAATATGTTCCAGAGTACTTCATCAATTCAATGATTTTGCCAGCGTCCTTGCAATCTAGTTTGTCCATACCCTGCAACCATTGTATTCTAGGAGAGAAAATCTCTTTTAGGCATTCTGTTGAAAAGTTCTCATACCGTGTCTATGTTTGCACTTTTTGCATACATTTTACCACAAGGGCCGCTGCAATTACATTTGATGAAATTCCTGTAACTTTTATGCTTTGATGGATGTCCATACCATGTCCCAAAACTCATCTCCCATGTAGGCATGGGCAATGAGGATGCTAGCAAAGGTTGAGGGGTCTGGTTATAAACCTGCCAGTTGTATTTTCTTGAAATTTTCCAAGGCTTTTTCAACAAACCCATTTTATGCATATCTGGTGATCATTACAGTCCACCGTACCACATTTCTTTCAGGCATCTATCAAACAACATATCACTAAAGCCCTCTATAACTCTCATGCCTTTTGTGCTTCATCAATTTGCATTCATGTCTACCAAGGCAGCTGCAACTATGACATCTGACAGCATTCCTCTCTCCTTTATGCTTTGATGAATCCCCATGCACTGTGGAGACCATATAACCAGGTACAGACGCACTCACCATCATTCTGTCCAGACATGGTATATTTTCATTTGCTGCACTAGTCCTCAAAAACCTTAACATTGTTGCCACTAATTTTGTATTACAGAAGCAATTGGTAAATACTTGCTCGTTATTAACAAAGACAAAGAGGTCAATATATACAAAAAAATAAAGCGATGTTTCCTTAGGAAACCATCAAAAAGAATTAAAATATTCTATTCTAACAGATAAAGCTAAAAAAGCTAAAGCTAACTAGGTATTTATAATAGATTACTATTAACTAATAATAGACAATTATCTATTATTGTAATACCCTCTCTTAATGGTTAATTTATCTAGAACACCAAGCTGTCCTCTGAATTTGACAAACTTATCAGGACCAAGAGGCTTGGTGAGAACGTCTGCAGTTTGATCTTGGTAGGAACATACTGCAAATCTATAGTCCCATCTTCAACCAGTTGTTGTATGTAATGACAGTGAACATCTACATGCTTGGTTTGTTCATGGAAGATTGGATTTCGTGCTAACTTGATAACACCTTCATTATCCACAAACAGAGTAGTTGGTCTTGTTGGTGACATCCGCATATCCCCAAGCATCCGACGAAGTCAAACAGCTTCACATCTTGCCTTAATAGTCCCTCTGTATTCGGCCTCTGTAGAGGAGAGAGAAACTACCTACTACCTCTTACTGTTCCATGTGACTGCACTGGATCCCAAACTGAACACATACCCAAAAGTTGACTTTTTATCATCAACAAAGCCTATCCAATCTGAATCTGTGAAACCACTAAGTTTGGGATTAGAACTTCAAGAGTATAAAAGTCCATAATCTGAAGTGCCCTTCACATAACGAAGCACATGCTTTGCTATCATCCAATGATCAGCCTTAGGAGTTGTCATAAAGCGTGAAATATAGCTAATTGCAAAGCTGATATCAAGCCTAGTAGCAGAGAGGTAGATGAGGCTGCCTACTAGTTGCCAGTATGTAGCATCATCAACAGAAGGAGAATCAGACTTTGTTGATAACTTGAGACCTTTCTCCATAGTTGTAGATGCAAGCTTGCAATCCTGCATACGGAATTTGTCTAACAGGGCCCTGGCATTTTTGGACTAAGAGATGAATACACTAGAAGACTGTTGCCAAACTTCAACACCTAGGTAATAATGCATGAGTCTAAGGTCAGCCATATCAAAAGACTGGCATAAATTCTGTTTGATTCCCTGAATCAAAGATGCCGAACTACCAGTGATGATCAAATCATCCACCTAAATAACCAAAAAGATGATGTCACTGTCAATAGTCTTGATCTACAGATTTGAGACTGAAGAACTCCTCTTGAAGCCTTGATCACTGAGGTTCTTACCAATTTTTATGTACCATACCCGAGGGGCCTGCTTCAAGCCATAGAAGATTTTTACCAATCTGAGAACTTGATGGTATTTACCAGCAACCTTGAAACTAGGAGGTTGCATCATGTAGACCTCTTCATGAAGATCACCATTCAAGAAAACACTCTTGACGTCCATCTAATGAACCTTCCAGCCAAATTGTGTTGCCATGGCTAGGACTAATCTGATGGTGCTCATCTTTGCAGTAGGAGCAAAGGTCTTCTCATAATCAATGCCCTAATGCTGAGAAAAGCCCTTCGCTACTAAACAAGCTTTGTACTTGTCCAAAGTACCATCCAATTTGTATTTGATTTTGTAAACCCATTTGTAGCCAATGGGTTTCTTTCCTGTGGAAGATCAGAAAGGACCCAAGTGTTGTTCTTCAACAGGCTCTGGTGTGCAGATTGCATGGCCTGTTCCCGCTTTGGAATTCCTTTAGCCTCAGAATATGTTTGAGGTTCAAACACACTATGAATGTTGGCCATGAGAGCAAAGTTAACAGAATCTATAGTTTTGCTCTGTTTTTGAGCAATTCTCCCATCAATGAGCTCATCATCACAAAGATTAGCAAGTGTCTTAGCCCACCACTTAGGCCGAATAGGAGAATGACCAACATGAGTATCAAGAGATGCATGATGATCAAGTTCCTCATCAAAAGATTCTAGATCAAACTCAGGTGAAGCATCTACAAAGCGAGGTGATGTTGTAGGAGAAGTCGGAGGTGTCTGTATAGGTATCACTGGTATAACTAGAGCTGCAAGAGCTATTGGAGCCCTCCCATCAGGTGGACCTAATGGAAGTCAAACTCCCAAATCATGAGCTCAAATCATGAGCTTGCATAGGCTGGTCTGCTAGATCAAGAACAAGAGAAACAAGCATGAAAGGTCCTCGTTGCTCATCAAAGACTACATCACGACTGTAGATGAGACAAGATGTCTCAACATCAATCAGGCAGTATGCTTTGTGAAGACTATTATATCCAGCAAGCATGAGTTTCTAACTCTTGGCATCCAACTTGGTGCATGACGCATCAGGGATCCAAACAAAAGCAAGGGAGCCAAAAATCTTCAGGTCACTTATTCTGGGCTTGCGACCTAACTAAGCGTCTTCCAAAGTTTTACTTTTGACCGCCACTATGGGTGACCAGTTCAATAGATAAACTGCAATGTTAACTGCTTCTATCCAAAACTGCTTCAGAACATGTCTATGTTCGAGCATAGATCGAGCCATCTCGATGATTGTCCTATCTCGACGTTCAGCTACACTGTTCTGTTGTGGCGTGTGGGGTGTGGTTAACTGGCGTTTGATGCCATGTTTATCCAAGAAGCTGGAGAAAGCATTAGAACAAAATTCCCCCCCATTGTCTGATCTAAGAGTAATAATAGATTTTCTAGACTCTTTTTCAACTAAAAGTTTAAACTTCTGAAATACAGCAAATGCATCTGATTTCTTTTTAAGGAAATACACTCACATTTTTCTACTAAAATCATCAACAAACAACAGAAAATACTTGGACCCAAGAACAAGAGTGGCTATAGGGCCGTAGATATCGACATGTACAAGTTTTAGTACCTAAGAAGCTCGCCATGAGTCGCCACTAGTGAAAGGTGTGCGATGTTGCTTCCTAGCCTAACATGCGTGTCTGAATCTCTAGCAATCCAAGAACAAGCTCATCCCAAGCAACTGTGAGAGATAATGCACATTTAAGTGCCCATATCGTTGATGCCAAAGTGTGCTGACAGAAGACCGCCAAGCAACCATAGCTAAGTCCTGAGAATCACCAGAATTAGTAAATCTAAAAAGACCATGATCCTCAAGACCCACTGCAACAGTAGACTTAGTCGCTCAATCAGTGATGGTGCACTGATGTGAACTAAAAGTGACTGCCAAGTGTGGAGAATGTCGTAGCAACTAAGAGTAGATTTAGTTTGATCCCTGGAACGTAGTACACATGAAGAAATATGAGATTCCTTCCAACAAACTAAATCTGAATGTTGCCTTTGCCGACAACCGTGTACTCTTCTCTGCCACCAAAAATAACAGAGTCTGAATAAGGTTGGTAGTTAGTAAACCAGTCTTTGCGGTGAGTGAAATGACAAGAGGCACCTAAATCAATGTACCAAGCAGATGACTTGACATGATCTGTAGGTCTTTTAGCCATGAAGGCGTAAAAGGTAGATTCCACCTACTCAGTGTGCTCTACACTGTTCGCTTTGCACTGCGAACCTGATTGCTTAGGCTGTGCAACTAAGCATTTCTGATATTCAACCTTCATGTGTCCAAACTTGTGGTAGTAGTTGCATTGAATGTCCTTCTTTCAGGAACCATCTAATGTTGGAGTAGAAGATTTATGCTGAGATGGCTACTGAAATTTGCCTTTATCCTTCTAAAAGGATTTCGCAGCAAAGGCTTATTCTGTGGAGGTGGAACTGGAGCTACTACCGAACTGTTATTTCCATCGATCTTGCTGAAGCAATAGGGTCCAGAGATCAATGAACTTCAAATCAACACTAGAAGATGTAATGTTGAGAGTCTCGATAAAATGCTCATAAGAATTTGGAAAACTCCGAAGAGTGACAACCACAATATCCTCTTCCTTCATCTTGCGACCGATGACAAGTAACTGATCACGGATTTCCTGAATCTGATTCAAGTGTGCCTAGAGCGAGGTGCGCTCATCCATGACAATAGAAAATAGAGTGTTTTTCAGAAAGAAATCTCTGCTTTTGTCAAAAGTCTCATGAAGACCTTTGAGATGTGTCCAGATCTTGGCAGCTGTCTTGCCAAATGGAATCTGAAAAAGCTGATCATCAACCACGGATAATTTGAGAAGCATCATTGCCTCTCAATTATTCAGATCCCATGTATCTTGATTAAGACCAGGAGAAGTCAGACACTTCATAACACCCAAAACAAGTTGATCGATGTTCCAATATTCAAAAATTGTGATAATCCGCTGCTTCCAAGTGCCATAATTTCAACCATTGAATTTGGAGTTGTGCTCGAGAAGAATGTTTGTTAGAGATGCCATGGCACGTTTTTCAATTAAAAACTATGAAAATCTGTGAAGGCATGTTCTTCAAGACAAAAAACGAAAGACCTAGAAAATTTGGAGAGTGGCCCAAAAGAGAGATCGAAAAAACCAGAAGGAATATGTTGTCATTTTCTAGAGCCGTTGGCTCGAAAATCGAGGCATAAAAAATGAGGCATCCAGAAAAAACGGACGAGAACCCAATTGAGCTCTCGAAAAACCCACCAAGAATTTGTGATCAATTTTTTTTCAAGCCCAAAAATTAGGGTTTCGAAAAAAACCATAGCTAGCGGCCATTAATGGTCGAAATTGCAGAAAAAAGGTGTTTTGCAGGCAGAAGAATGGCTAATTTTATTTGAAACAGAGGCATTTTGGCTGAAACAGTAGAGAGGATGAGGAAACAGCACCAAAAATGCCCCAAGAAATCAATGGTTTGCAGATTTTCGATTTTTGGAAAAAACGACCAAGAAAAATATGCCTCTTTTTCAAACAAATTTGCAGATCTTTGTCTCTGAAACCCTAGCCGTGACTAGGTATTACGAAGCACGTAAAAGACTTTAGAAAGAATTTCAAAATTTTTTGGAGCAGATAATTTCAAAAGAAATTATAAAAAATTTGAAAAAATTTGAAGTCTAGGCTCTGATACCATATTACGGAAGTAATTGGTAAATATTTGCTTGTTATTAACAGAGACGAAGAGGTCAATATATACAAAAGAATAAAGTGATGTTTCCTTGGGAAACTATCAAAAAGAATATAAATATTCTATTCTAACAGATAAAGCTAAAAAAGCGAAAGCTAACTAGATATTTACAATAGATTACCATTAACTAATAATAGACAATTATCTATTATTGTAATATTTTGGGTCTGTAAATTTAAAAAGCTGAAATTTTGAAAAAGATCTTGTTTGTACTTGGTTGATTTTGACATTGCAACTTATATATATAGTTTATGTATCCTTGATATTGGTTGTGTAAATATTTTTAGATTATGAATGCCTAGTGCCCCACCATATGATGTAGAATTTTTTTGAATGTTTGGAACTTGAATCTGTAAGGATATTTAGAGTCAAGAATCTAGCTTTGTAGTTATCTTAAGTTCTTTTGGGCTCAATGTTACTTTGTATCAATTTTTGTGATTTAAAAGTTTTATACATCTTAATATATGTTGTAGTTTCCATACCCATCTTTCTATCTTCTGATTCTTTAAAAAAAAAGGAATTGTAGTGAACCTACCTTCCTTCAACTTGAGCCTTGAACGTCCCTTGTTGTTACATCCCAATTTTTTACCTAATTTAAAATGTTCACATAACCGTTGAGGTGTCACGTGAAGTCAATTGTCAATTGAAATTTGTTATAATCATGTGAAATGGTAAGATGGTTAATCGTTAAAATTTCATATGAAGATGACATGCTCGTTAATCATTATAATGCTATTATATTGTTATCTTGAAATCTTAGAAAATTGGTTATTCATCATGGGAAGTGGGATGGTGGTTTGCCATAATGGTGGTTTATGAATAATAATTTGTTATAGTAGATAGTTATTATATTGAGGAATATAATATAATCATGGAGGATTCCATTGCAAGAGCACGTTTAAGGGAGGAAGCATTGCCAGAAAGGAATTGGGCATGGAGGGGCACCACCATCACTAAGCAAATAGGTACAAGCCCTGAACCACAAGGGCTAAGGATAAAGACTAGGCAAGCAAGAGTGTAAGTTGGACGACCATAAGCTAACTTGTTAAATCACATATCATTTAATAGTAAAAGAGATTACTAAGCATGAAATGGAAATTGAACAAGTTTGTACCCTTGTAATTGTGTTGTTGTTTGGAGCCTTCTAATGTATAATCATGTCTTATCATATCGATATCATGATACCTACATATATATACATGTACGTGTACATGTGTACATACATAAACCAACTTATATAAGGACGTGTACCTTAGTTACCGGATTCGCCTGGAAAAGGCCGGATCCGGGCTCGGGTCCGATTCGGATCCGGATCCACGTATGGATCCGTGAGGATCCGGGTAGGATTCGTAATCCTGCCTGTGGATCCGTAAGGATCCGCGGCCCGTGGATCCTTACGGATCCACAGGCAGGATTACGAATCCTGCCCGGATCCTCGAGGATCCACGCGCGGATCCGCGTGAATCCGCGGCAATGACAAGAGGAGTATGCAAAAACATGGGCCCATTATCATTTTTTAATATATTTTTTTTTGCCCTAAAGGCCCTAAACCCTAAAAACGACCCTCAAAATCACAATGCAAGTTCATTTGCTCTCTATTTTGCTCTCTATTTTGCTCTCTCATTTTGCTCTCTCATACTTGCTAGTTTGAAGTGAAGTGCTTGGATTCGAAGGAGATCGGTTGTGGAGCTTCAAATACCTTGCAAGAAGTGTTTAAGGTATGCATTTCAACCATATTTTTGAATTCTTTCATAGATTATTGATTTATTTTTAGTTTTCCAAATTTTCAAGTTTTTGTGCAAGTGTGAAGCATGGTTTTCTTTCACTTTTTCTAGATTGCAAGAATAGAACAATGAGTAGTCAAGGCTCAGTGGGTGGGGGTGCGGCTGCATCACCAAGCTTCAAAATTGATAAGGGGTCTCCTTTATGGAGACACACAACAAGAGTTGCACAATGTCCTGGGGGTGGGGCATACATATGGAAATGTAATTTTTGCAACATACAACATAGAAGCTCCTATTCCCGAGTGAAACTACATTTTTTGGGCCCTGCGGGTGAAGGAATTCACGTGTCAAGGTAGTGATAAGAAGGGATTACCAGCTGCACAAATAGCAGCATTAGCAAAAGAGCAAGATGATGCTGATAGAGCAGTTGCAAAAGCAAAACGTGGTGCTTCCCAAAAAACAAATATACCAACACCATCATTTGATCAAACAAACACAAGAACACATCCTTTTTTGCCTATGCCAACTACAAATGATGAAGATGAAGACCCATCTCCACTCACCCGCAAGAGAGGCCCACTAGATAGGGCATTCCAAATTGAAAAGAGAGACATTGCTGATCACAAAATTGGACGTTGTTTAATTGCAAATGGTGTTTCATTTAATTTTGCTAGATCACCTTATTTTAGGGAGATGGTGGAAGCAATAAATGATGCACCCCATGGTTACAAACCGCCTGGTTATGAGAAGTTGCGCACTACCATATTACATGATGAGAGGAAAAATGTAGAGGCTCAACTTCAACCAATAAGAGATTTTTGGGTTCAATCGGGTGTGTCAATTATTTCGGATGGTTGGAAAGATTGTACAAACCGTCCATTGATCAATGTTATTGTTGTATGCCCTAAGGGGGCAATGTTCTTGAAGGCAGTTGATTGTGAAGGGCAAGTAAAAGATGCAGAATTTATTTCACGCATTCTCATTGATGCCATAGAGTCAGTGGGTCCTGATAATGTTGTTCAAGTGGTCACGGACAATGCAAAAGTTTGCAGGGCTGCAGGGATAATTGTAGAGTCTAGATATGATCATATCTTTTGGACACCATGCACCGTCCACTCTCTCAATTTAGTGATGAAAGCAATTGGCACCGAAATAGATTGGGTGAAAAGGATATATGAGGAAGCTGAAGAGATTCAAATGTTTGTGACAAATCACCACATGTCACAAGCAATTTTTAGGAGTTTCTCGGACTTGGAGTTATTGAAGGTAAATTTTTATATTTAATATATAATTGAATATTATTGGATTCCACAATTATTAATTTTTGTTGTTGTTTACATTAACATGTTTTAATTTTTAAATGTTTTACTAACTTGAATTTAACATGTTCTTAGGTTGCTGAAACCCGCTTTGCCTCTCACACAATCGTCTTGAGACAACTTGTGAAGGTAAAAGAAGCATTGAAGCATATGGTCATTAGCCCCCAATGGGGCATTTGGAAGAATTCCAATACAGCAAGGGCTTTAAGTGTGAGAAGAATGATACTAGATGAGGATTGGTGGGGTCTTGCGAGTTATGTGTTGGAAATCACCGATCCAATAATGGCAATGCTTCGCTTCGCAGATAGTGATGAGCCATGCCTTGGGGATATTTATGATTCCATGGATAGTATGCTGGAAAAAATTAAAATGGTAAGTTTTACGCTCTTTTACAACAATTTTTTCTTTGAGAGATATCTAGATTCTAAAGTTTAAATTGACATATTCACTAATTATAATTATTATTCATATTTCATATTTTAGGTCATACAGAGGAGGGAGAATGATCCTGAGGACACCCTTTACAAGAAGGTGGAAAAAATTGTTCATCATCGATGGAACAAGATGACTACACCTTTGCACTTCCTTGCATATGCTCTATCCCCGAGGTACTGTAGTTCTTATCAAATGTTTGTGCTTATTTTATCCAATGTTTGTGCTATTGATATTTGGTAGTGTTCAATTGTCTTTTGTTATCCCCAGGTACTATAGTGCAGATGTACTTCGCCTTCCAGGTAGAGTGCCACCATTTAGAGATGCAGAGGTTGCAGATGGGTATAAGAGGGCACTAGCTAAGATATTCCAAGATCCAGAGATTGGGGCAATTGTGAGGAGTGAATTTGCTGCTTTCAACTCAGGTGAGGATTTCGACCCTATTGCCATAGCAGACCAAAGCAGGATGGGTGCCATCAAATGGTGGTACCTTCATGGGCAAGCCTTCACGTACCTCCAACCTCTTGCCATAAAGGTCCTATCCCAAGTAAGTTTGTAAAATTAAGCTTAAGGTTAACATTCTCGATAGGAAGTTTGTAAAATTAAGCTTAAGGTTAACATTCTCAATTCCTTGAATTTATTATTTAATTTATTTATCTTGATTGTTGTATTGATAATTTTTAATTTCTCTTTAGGTTGCCAGCTCTTCTGCCGCTGAGCAGAATTGGAGTACTTACTCCTTTATCCACTCAATCAAACGCAACCTGTTGGCTCCAAAAAAATCAGAAGACCTTGTGTTCATTCACAACAATTTGCGCTTGTTGTCACGGAAGGATCCTAAGTACAAGAAGGGACCCGAAAAGCTTTGGGATGTAGCACCCGAGACTCCTGATTTAGATATGACCATTCGAGATCTTGCTAGATCCACTTTGATTGATGTGGATGATGAGGAGGAGGATTATGAGTTAACAATCCCCTCTACTACTAGTGGTTTGGGTTCCTCTACTAATACAGATGCAGCACTTGCAGCTCACCAGTACCCCTCTGATGCAGATTTTCTTGAAAATCCATTTGATGATTAAATAAAAAACTTTAGTGTTGACTCTTGACTCTTTTATGAGTAAATCATGTTATAAACTTTAAGTTTAATGATCTATATTTTGAATGTTACAAGCTTTCACTTTCAGTAATTCAATGTGAATGTGTTGATTTTCTTTATAATCGTGAAAATAGATTAATTATCAATGTCATTGATCAAGTATACTAGATTCATACTATGAAATGATTTAGTGTTAGAATTATGTATATTTCTCTTATTTTTTAGTATATATAATGCATATATATATATGCACGAATCCTCCACGAATCATAATTGGGAAAAAAAAATCCCGAATCCACAGATCCGATTCACGTGCCCAAATCGGATTCGTGTCACGAATCGGCAACTAAGACGTGTACACATACTTAATATTTGGCGTATACGTAAGAAATACATGGTTGGGGTTTCACGTGTACACGTATATGCATACATACATATATATGTATCTATAGATACCATGATGCTAAATACTAAGACAATATTATTCTTTCACCTTGGTTGTGGCCTAATATTATTTCATGCGTGACAACCTTTCATATTCTATTTTATTTTTTCATTGGGCCTTACAATTTGAGATGGCCATTTTAAATATTGGTGTCGATGACTTCTTGTTTACATTTGTAACTCTCACCGCCACCCTCTTCTTGTAATTAATGTGCATATGACTTTTCTTTATTATTCTCCCCACTGCCTAGGAAGCGGGTCCCTTCCTCTCGCAATTGTCTGAGTTTGTATTTGTTAAGCAAGGCACAAACCCTTGGTAGCATGGATTACCTTCTCTTTTCGCATCGTAAATTCTCAAAACCATAGCCAAAGTTCTTACATCTGTTAGATAAAAATTCTTCCTACATTCTGAGTTCATATAGACCCTGAGTAGAGTCATTGCAAAGTGATGTTTGTCGTGCACCTTGGTTTGACAGAGCACGACAACAAATTGTATGAATTAACTCTAGGCAGAGCACAGTCCAAGTCATGTTTTACTTTTCACGTTTGAATCTTTATGTGGACTTTGAAATATGTGCATCTAATTTGAAGCCATTTCATGGCTTGGGCGGTACAGGCAGCCACCCGGTGAGTGAGTATGTAAGTGAATAAGGCTTCTTTCTTAAAGCTCTGATAGCAATTCAGATTGCCAATTCGATGGCAAATCCTGATTCATATCCACCTGATATCCACAGGAAGGTACATCCAATAGTTTGAATAATGGATTACAATTTTTTGCTAGTGATCCCCATTTAGAAAGTTAATTGCATAATGATATATGATTTTGCTTAGTCAAATGTGTGAAATACACTCAGAATAAGGACATCTACTCTTTAGTCCGTGAGTTAAGGACAACAAGTGAAAGAAGATGCAAGTATATTATATTTCATAATTCTATGATAAGTCTGAAAAGGACATAAGAAATTGACTGTGCCTATAATACAGAAAGAACACTTAAGCATACACCTAAAAATTCATCCAAGAGGGCCATCTTGGTTGAGATGAAGGGTGAGTCAAAAATCATTGTACCATAGAATTATTTCCTACATGAAAAGAAATGAACCATTAATAATAATAATTGTAAGCTCAAAAGAAAAGAGATATTAATTAACAAGAGTTGGCTCATGGTAGTCCAATATTCAGAACTTTATGCTTAGTTGAGCGGTGGGAATGATACCCTATACCAAGATGCTTAGTGGCTGATCAAGGTGTTCCATGTCTAATTCCAGGTAGGGAGGGCCTTTCTAGTTAGAGAAGGTGTGGAATAAGTTTAAGGTCCGTGATTGGGAGGTTAAGCCCCTAACAATGTTTCCCCTCTCCTCAAGATGTCAAGACGTGCATCAAAAAAAGAAAAGATAAGCATTCAAACATTTGATGGAAACAAGTATTTTACCTTTATGATGTTTATACAAGTAGAAGATATGATAGATTGTTTATTCTGTCTTCATTTATTTGAATAATGAGTATAGGCATATTTTCCTAACTAAATGTTATTGATGCCCTAATTGATACAGTGGTATGTAATGCCCTAATAATTCCTTGATGCCCTAATCGATACAGTGGTATTTGATGCCCTAGATGATATATTGGTATTTGTCATTACGATAAAGTAGTATAGCTATTTGTTCCTTAAGAGGTACTTTATGGACTAACCTAGGTTTTTGCAGAAGCATCCCCAGATGGTTTTCAGCTTTGAATTCTACAGTATGTAGATTTTAAATTCCTTGATAAATTCATTGATGGTATCTTCTATTGTTAGTTATGAAATTTTCGTTTAACTGATTGTAACCGTAAACCTCATTCACATGAACATAACTGATATAACTATCTTCATATAAAAATGAAGTAATAACTGTATTTCTTTGATATGTTAGTTGTTAGTTAAGACTTGAAAATTGTGAATGTTACATATGTTACCAGAGCGTTGGGTTCAATGCTAAAACCTTGGGCCCAACACTATTTTAGAGAAACTGATAATGTAATGTTGAAAATGATTTATTATACATAACTGAGTATTTTATAATCAAGCATCATCTAGAATAGCCAAGAAGGGCTGAGATGATGGTGTGGTGCATATGAAATGGATAGATGGATAAACTGCAAAATCATAAAGATGAATCAAAACTAAGGAAAATGACATGATTAGCAAGTCAAGCGGTGGTGATCGGGCTGCTCATTTGCCCATCTAAATCGTTGGCCAAGGTAGATTTAAGGCATGCTTGCCTAAATGGATCACTAAGAGGTCGATAGTGCTAGCTAACAGGGAAAAGGTTGGTGGAAGTGTATCCTCAACCTTGTTCATTGCTGAGGGGACACTCTAACACCAGGACACTCGAGTGGCAAGACCAAAATGGTACATGTGCCTTATCCCAAGAGGGAAGGCCATTCTCAGTAGAGAATGAGAAGATTAAATTGGATCAAAATGTTGAGGCTTGCACAATACAAACTAGTTGCTATAACCTTGATGCGATATTATTTAAACCTTGATGATGACTAGATATTTCTTTTTCAATTGCATGTTTCTAGCATTATACTTTATGCAATTATATCCCTGTTCATATGAAATGGTAGTAATATTATGTTTTGGATTTGAGCTAGAGGAAAAATTAAATTGTGAACCATGATTTTGAGAACTCTTTTAATTTAACAGTGATAATCCTTTCTGATGTTGATTAAATGATAAGAAGGCCATTTTGTGCTCCAGTATGGAGTAAGCACACTTGCATAACTGGAAATTATCAATACTTTTTTATAGATGTAAACTTTTATTGACTTGAGTTTTTCCTTGAAACATTATAGTGACAAGATAGACATGGAAGCCTAGGTCACACGACTGAGAAAGATAAATCCTCAAAATTATGCAAGCAATTGGCAAGCACGCCCAGATGATCTACATGATAAGAACCCTATGTAAATTTATATAAGATGCTTGTGATCAATCCATGACCCAAGGATGGGTTGAGCTAAAAAAAATTGGCATGAAAGATAGAGTTCCATGGAAATCTACGAATTTTGTGGACTCAAAGTCTAAGCCACAATCAGAATATGATAGGCAAAACATACAAGCATCAAGTTGCACCCCGTCTCAGGAATTGCATGTGGGCATGTAGTCCAAGTACTATGAGATTGGGATACATGTAGTTTACTACCATGTTAACCATAACCTAAATGATCTTGATTGAATGTATGATGATCTTTCATAGTATATCATGTTTTTACCCTTTGACATGCTGCTATATATGTATAATACACATGCGATGTTGACTTTACGATAAGGAAATAACAAGACATATTGAGCTGCTGTATATTGTTTTAGAGATGAAGTATATATTCTATCATGAGATGATTATTCTAATGAATGTTATTGTGATAAGATGGGCATGAAGGCCGAGGTTACATAAATGGAAAAACATGGATCCACTAAACTTTTTCAGGTGATCTGTGAAGGATGATTTATTCATTAACGAGTATCATATGCCAGACGGTATGTATGAGTGATTTAAATTATGTGATCAAGTTATGATCTAGAACATTTTAGTTGAGGAATTACAAATTTTGAATATTTACCTTACTCTCAATTATTGAACATTGAAAAATTCTCTTATATGAGATATTAATATGAGAATTGAACTAAAGATATTGTGAGTGTCCACATGAGTATGACAAGAATATGAAATAGAATATCCTACAACATAATCAACTCAAGTGATGCTGAGATGATCACAAGTATGGTAAAGTAAACTCATGTGAGTGTGTGTTTAATTTGATGATATCATGCAAGTGTTGTTATGGAAGCATTGAGGTAAAGGAATAATAGACCTTGAATTTTGATCATGACATAGATTTTGATTCAATTTTGAAAAGAAATGATATCATGATGCTATATATACATCTTGTATTTGGAATATTATTTTACTGTCTAAAAATTGCAAAGATCATCGAGGACGATAGAACACAAAGGGGAATGGTACGTTATGTTCCAATTTTTGGCCCAATTTTATATGTTCTTTTATAATGTTCGTTACAATTTCAAGTTCATCGAGGACAATGGAACACAAGGGGAATGGTATTTTACATTCCAATTTTTGACCTAATTTAAAATGTTCATATAGCCATTGAGGTGTCACGTGAAGTCAATTGACAATTGAAATTTGTTATAATCATGTGAAATGGTAAGATGGTTAATCGTTATTATTTCATATGAAGATGACATGCTAGTTAATCGTTAATATTGTTATCTTGAAATCTTTGCAAATTGGTTATTCATCATGGGAAGTGGGATGGTGGTTTGCCATAATGGTGGTTTATGAATAATAATTTGTTATAGTAAATTGTTATTATATTGAGGAATATAATATAATTGTGGAGAATTCCCTTGCAGAAGCACGTCGAAGGGGGGAAGCATTACCAAAAAGGAATTGGGCATGGAGGAGCACCACCATCACTAAGCAAATAGGTACAAGCCCCAAACCACCAAGGCTAAGGATAAAGACTAGGAAGGCAAGAGTGTACGTTGGACAACCATGCACTAACTTGTTAAATCACATGTCATTTAATAGTAAATGAGATTACTAAGCATGAATTGAAAATTGAACGAGTTTGTACCTTTGTAATTGTGTTGGTGGTTGGAGCCTTATAATGTATAATCATGTCTTATCATATTGACATCATGATACCTACATATCTATACATGTACATACATGTATATGTGTACATACGTAAACCAACTTTATATATATAAGGACGTGTACGCATATGTAATATTTGGCGTATATGTAAGAAATACATGGATGGGGTTTACACATGTACACGTAAATGCATACATACATATATATGTATCTATAGATACCATGATGCTAAACTCTAAGACAATATTATTCTTTCACCTTGGTTGTGGCCCAATATTATTTCATGCGTGACAACCTTTCATATTCTATTTTATTTTTTCATTGGGCATTATAATTTGAGATGGCCATTTTACATATTGGTGTCAATGACGACTTGTTTACATTTGTAACTCTCACTGCCACCTCTTCTTGTAATTAACGTGCATATGACTTTTCTTTATTATTCTCCCCGCTACCTGGGAAGCGGGTCTCTTCCTCTCGCAATTGTCTGAGTTTATATTTGTTTTGCAAGGCACAAACCCTCGGCAACATGGATTACCTTCTCTTTTTGCATCGTAAATTCTCAGAACCATAGCCGGAGTTCTTATATATGCTAGATACAAATTCTTCCTACATTCTAAGTTCATATAGACCCCAAGTAGAGTCATTGCAAAGTGATGCTTGTCGTACACCTTGGATTGACAGAACACGGCAACAAATTGTATGAATCAACTCCAAGTGGAGCACAATCCAGGTCATGTTTTGCTTTTCACAGTTGAATTTTTATGTGGACTTTGAAATATGTGCATGTAATTTGAAGCCATTTCATGGCTCGAGCGGTACAAGAAACCACCCGGTGGGTGAGTATGTAAATGAATAAGGCTTCTTTCTTAAAGCTCAGATAGTGATTCAGATTGCCAATTCGATGGCAAATCCTGATTCATATCCAACTGATATCTACAGGAGGGTACATCCAACAGTTTGAATAATGGATTACAATTGTTTGCTGATGATCCCCATTTAAAAAATTAATCGCATAATGATATATGATTTTGCTTAGTCAAATTTGTGAAATACACTCAAAATAAAGATATCTACTCTTTAGTCTGTGAGTTAAGGACAACAAGCAAAAGAAGATGCAACTATAGAATACTTCATAATTCTATGATACGTCCGAAAATGACATAAGAAATTGCTTGTGACTATAATATAGAAAGAACACTTAAGCATACACCCAGAAATTCATCTAGGATGGCCATCTTGGCTGAGATGAAGGATGAGTTGAAAATCACTGTACCATAGAATTATTTCTTGCATGAAAATAAATGAATCATTATTAATAATAATTGTAAGCTCAAAAGAAAAGAGATATTAATTAACAAGAGTTGGCTCATGGAAGTCTAGTATTCAGATCTTTATGCTTAGTCAAGCAGTGGGAATGATACCATATTACAAGGATGCTCAGTGGCTGATCAAGGTGTTCCATATCTAATTCCGGGTAGGGAGGGTCTTTCTAGTTAGAGAAAGTGTGGGGATAAGTTTAAGGTCCATGGTTGGGAGGTTAAGCCCCTAACAATGTTCCCCCTCTCCTCCAGATGTCAGGATGTGCATCAGACAAAGAAAAGATAAACATTCAAACATTTGATGGAAACAAGTATTTTTCCTTTATGATGTTTATACGAGTAAAAGGTATGATGGATTGTTTACTCTGTCTTCATTTATTTGAATAATAAGTATAGGCATATTTTCCTAACTGAATGTTATTGATGCCCTAATTGATACAGTGGTATTTGATGCCCTAATCTATATAGTGGTATTTGATGCCCTAGATGATATATTGGTATTTGTCATTACGATAAATAGTATAGCTATTTGTTCCTTAAGAGGTATTTTATGGACTAACCTAGGTTTTTGCAAAAGCATCCCTAGATGGTTTTTGGTTTTGAATTCTACGGTATGTAGATTTTAAATTCCTTGGTAAATTCATTGATGGTATCTTCCATGGTTACTTATGAAATTTCCATTTAACTGATTGTAACTGTTAACCTCATTCACATGAACATAAATTATATAACTGTCTTCTTCTGAAAATGAAGTAATAATTGTATTTCTTTGATATGTTAGCTGTTAGTTAAGACTTGAAATTTGTGGATGTTACACTTCTTCTATTCACTAGAAGTTTTTAGCTCTCTTTTGATAATTATTCCTTCAAGTGCAGCTTTATTGTGTTTTATGACTTTTTTGTCTTGATGTCTACTTTAATGTTCAAACCTGCTTTTATATCTTCTCGCCATTTTTTGAAATTAGGAAATATTAAGTACCTAAGATTTGAAACTTCTAACTCTATGGTCTTAAATGGTTCAATCTTCATGCTTTTTCTTCACTGAACTAAACCTTTGCATTACACACTTCCTGGATAATGTTTGTTAGTGTCTTTTCCCGACAGTTGTTGGTTAGTATTTTATATATCCCCTCTCCAAACGTAGCTATCAAAATCAACTGGGCTGTATTTTTTCTATTTAACAATATTATTATTAAAGTTAGATAGGACATCTGCATATTTTTTTGTTGGTTAGTATTTTATATATCCCCTCTTCAAATGCAGCTATCAAAATCAACTGGGCTGAATTTCTATTGTATCTCATTAGCTTATAAGTTATTTGCATTAGTGAGTTCTAGTCTGCTTGCCTTATTTCTTTGTTTTTTTTCTCTAATATGGAGTAAACCCCAGGGCTGAGACAGAAGAGGAGATAAGATTGAAGGAAGAAATCAATGATTTGAAAGCTCAGGCATTGAGCAGCATGCTGTAAATGGTGATACTTCCAAAGGAAATCATAATGCCTTGTATGAAGAAATAGTATCTAAAGAAAAAAAATGGAGCTTCTAATTAGGGAATTGGATGATATAGTTTTATAAAAAATGGCAAAGATAGGCCAATTTCAGCAGCAGGACAGCCTCCTGAATCTTTTAATAGGCCCAGATCTCAATCAGGATGCTCAGAATCCGGGAATAGCTTTGAATCACTTAGCAGACCCAGATCTCCTCTATGCTTTATGCTTTGATGGAAGTCCATTCACTGTTCCAAAGCTCCCATCTTGGCATAGGCAAGGAGGGTGCTGGAAAAGGCTCTGGAGTCTGGCTATAAACCTGCCAATTGCATTTGCTTGAATTTGTCTAAAGCTTTTTCATCAAATCTATTTTGTGTATATCAAGCAATAATTGCAGGCCACGATACCACATTTCTTTTGGGCATTCTGTCAAACAAGTCATATGCATTATCAATGCTTCCACATTTTGAATAAATATCTAACAGGAAAAGCATATCTATCAGAAAATGCAAGTGCGCATCAAAAAAATTAATATTCAAGGAAAAACTACTCTGATTATAGCTACAGAGGCTTCCCCCAGGATTCACAAGGGGAGATTCTCAGGTACACTCCAAAGACCATACTAGTATTTAGTCAACTAAATAAAATTGCAAATTACTCTGGCGATAACAAGCCTTTGACCTCAGGAGGTAGGAAGTTTGAAAACATTTCCTGATATTACAACAAGTAGGTCTCTTCAAAGAAACAGTTCAAACTGCGCAATAACGCATACACATATTTAACACAGTTTTCTAAGTTATTAGAGGAGATTTTCATTACTTCAAAAGCAATATTGACACATAAATATTTACAGTGAAACCTCGAAATTCCCATCCCGGGGACATCCCTGCACCGGATACTTGAGTACCCAAGTACCCCTACCTCCACCATTCTGCAACCACACTGCTGCCGGAACGGATACTTGAATGTCTATTTGAATTTTGATTTTTGAATGTTGCTATTGTGTATGAACTATTGAAGCATAAGCAAGCATCAAAGAATTAAAACACACTCAATTGGCTGGTGCATAGCCACAGATTCCATGGCCTCTGACATATCACTTCATGGAACACAATTTGACATTTGTAAGAACAACTTCAAGACCTTTGCTGCTGGTATAGACGGGCATACAAAGTCTGAGATCCTACACAATAGCATGAACTGTTGGACCAAATACTTTGTAGAAGTGGTGATGTGCGAAATAATGATTGCGAGATTTGTTCAAATGACAGTAGACTCGTTGGTAATAATCTAGAAAAATCAAAAAGAAGACACAATTGGAAAGTACAATGCCAAATTCCACAACCTTTGACAGCCTCCCTTCATGTGCTATGATGGAAGCCTTCAAAGATAGTGTGTAGACATCCTTTGAACCATAAAGAACATGGTTTCTGATGTTACAGCCGCTGGTCATTCCAGTAGACACAGTATTTGTATTCCAAGTGTTGTTCAAAGGCAAAGGTCACTTTATGCATGCAGAGGAATGCAAACTCATAGAGGAAGCCTATGCTTCGTTTGAAAAATTACCTTTCAGATATGTGATCTCAAATGATGTATCCAAATAGTTACAGAAAATGCATGAAATGGATCATTAAATCTGTTTTGAAACACAAATGAAAATCAAGCAAATCATGTCAGTCAGTGTAATGAAAAGATTCAAAAATTCTCAAATAAATACACTGTTAGATATGGATGTAAAGCATGGGTTATGCAGGGGATAACCGCCAACTATTTGACAGCATGCCGGATAAGAAATATGGTCTGATTAGGTGCAGCATGTGTCAATATTAAGGGATCAAATTTTATGCTTCTAGATTCGTTGGTGTGATTGTTTTTGCACTGACATTTCGGATCATACTCTGTGATCCATCATCAGGATGAGAGGGGAGAGAGAGAGAGAGAGAGCATCATGAGCATCGACATTTCAGATCACACTTTGTGACTTTCTCCTGATGCTCTATTTCTCTTCTCTTATCCTGATGGTGGATCACAGAGTGTGATCCAAAACGTCGATGCAAACATAATCACACAATCAAATCCAGAAGCATAAAATTTGATACTTTCATATGGATTGTGGAAATCTTCCTGTTCTCAATATCAAGGTTTCAAAATAGAGAGTCCATCCATCAAAGCATAAAAAGGTGAAACATATATATATGTATGTATGTATATTTATATGTATATATATGTATATTTATATGTATATATATGTATATGTATATATGTATATGCATTACATATACTTAAAAAGAAGAGAAATATACATAATTCTAAAACTAAATCATTTCATAGTATGAGTCTATGATTCTAGTATGGATCTATGAATCTAATATACTTGATAATTG
This sequence comes from Cupressus sempervirens, assembly GCA_028749045.1. Classification (NCBI taxonomy): domain Eukaryota; kingdom Viridiplantae; phylum Streptophyta; class Pinopsida; order Cupressales; family Cupressaceae; genus Cupressus; species Cupressus sempervirens. The sequence continues at coordinate 294,834,650 of CM053792.1, forward strand.
ATCTATTTTCACGTTTATAAAGAAAACTAAACACGTTAACATTGAATTACTGATTACAAGATGAAATTATGATCCTTGAGGATCCTCGAGCTGTGGCTTGGATCCTTGAGGATCTGGGCAGGATCCTTGATTCAACCTGTGGATCCTCAGGGTGTGGCTTAGATCCTTGAGAATCCAGGCAGGATCCTTGATTCTGCCTGTGGATCTGTCAGGATCCATGGCCCAAGGATCAGAATCCGGATTGTGTAGGACGAATCCGGCAACTAAGCAGAAAAGCCATAGAAGACATTTAAGGAAGGAAAATTGTGAGTTTTGTGTGAGAGACAAGTGTCAATGTAAGCAATTACTCTTCATTTTAAAATTAAAAGTTTCTTGTCCACAACCACTGCCTGCAAGTCAAATTTCTGCATGAGAAACTGGCACAAGTACTTGAGAGTCAACTTCAAGTTGCCTTCACTGTAACTCATATTTTATTTCATTATGCATTTGATTAAAGTTGCAATTTAGGTTATATGTGTATATTTTGTAAATATTGTAACCTTTTGTCAATTTTTGGGTTTTGGGAAGAGTTTGACTTTCTTTTTGATGAAGTTAGGATTTGAGGTTACTTTTTCTGAAAGTTAGAGTTGGTTATATAAAGCATGTGTAACTTCCACACTCTTAACTCAGACAGTTATTAACCCAAAAAGCAGCAGTTATGACAGGAGGCCTATAAGTACAAGGCTTTACCATTGTGAAAAGTGGAGGCAGGGCAAGCAGGGGTTAGTGGGACTCTTATGAAGGAGAAATTTCTAAAGAAACTTCTGGCTTTACTCTATGTACTAAAAGGGGTTTTGAACTTGTACATTTTCAAAAAGATAATGAAGAATGTGTTTGTTTTGCGTGTATTGAACATGTTTGTGAGTTTTTATTATCAATTTCTCGTATGGTGAATTGATGATATCTTTATGTGTTGGTGAAATACATTGGTTTCAGTTCTAAAGATATATGTAAATGATGAAATGCAGTCATACCTTGGTTTCTTGGCTTGAATGTGTTTAGGTAACATGTCACTTCATATGTCAAAATACATTTTATTCTTTCATCTTAGTTGTATATCAAACTCATCTTGTGCTAAATCTTCTTTGGAATCGTTATCCATTGAGAAATCTTATTTGGTATTTGTATGTCTATCAGCCTTTATTTTGTTCATATTGTTTTAGCTTTATATTTTCCAGGTTAAAAGCACACAAAAATTTTAAATTACCCCATCATACAAGGGAGCTGATCCTCTCAAATGCAAAGGAAGATTGTGAACGATCATTATTTGATCACAATCTCTCTAACTGTTGGTACAATAGTCACTGCACATATGGTGAACAGGGTTAGTTTTGAAGACAATATCACAGTGGCAAAATATGTTCACCAACAAGAGTTTTAATAAGATTCTCTCAGAGGTCCTTATTGTTGCTGCTCTAGTTATAGTTAATATTGCTCATCTCAATCATTATGGGTATGAAGGTGTCAACATGTAAAGCTCTGAAAGCTCTGATCATACTTCAATTAGTAATATACTAATATCATAGCATGTATTTTATGTTTAATACAGCGTCTTTCCAATTTATTCTATCAAAAATAAATAAATAAAACATTTTGAATAGAAATTTCAAAAGAGCAGTGGCAAGCCACGTTATAATTCAATGTGAAATGATTGAATCCTCAAAACTGAATTCGCCTTTACGATCCACGTATTAAATAATCTACAGAGATGAAATATGATTAACATTAGCATCTAAAACACTGAACAATATGCATTGAACATGTAATGTTGAAAAAATGAACTCAAATTTCGAGTTAAACCCTGAAATTCAAATATGCAACTGGTAAACACAAGTAACTGATTGTTGTATTATTAATGATCATTAAAACAACTGTTTTAAACTCACCCCTAGTCTCTATTTTCCCAAAGTTTTTCTTTTGGAAAAAAATTATGCTTTTCAAAACAAATGTTGATGAATGGGGTCATCAGGACGTTCCTTGAAACAGACAACATAGTGTAACCAAGTATCGCCTTAAAAGCAAGGTTTCCAGAAAATCTAACCAGTCCCAAGACATTAGACTCGTTCAGACAAAAAGAGGAGGCACTGCGATGTCCCCTTTGCATTCCAGCATCCCCAAAATGTTCAGATCAGCAACAGAGTGCAGGGGACACTTCTACATGGAATAATCCAATTAACTGATTCAATGTCTTTAGAATTTACTGTGCCCTAAATTCTGACGCAAATCAACATGTGCCCCCTATTTGCAGCATTTAGGTAATTATCGCTGATTGGAATAACTGATCCAAGAATAGAAGGGAAGAACTTATCAAGCTAAAAGGGAGATATGAGAAAAACTCATACCTTTTTAGGTTTCATAATTCACATCGCTTGAGAGCAGAGATCTTTCGGAGTGAATGGTAACTTATTCTCTGCAAATGAAAAATATGAGATTCCCTCGGTCGGTCTTTGCTTTCTACGCAGCCATCGCCATAGAAATCTGAATTGGTATTAAACCGACAGATAAATACATACAGTGCTCAATTGGAAAAAATAAAATGTATGTTTAAAAAGATTTATTGAAGAAACAGAAAGTTGTGTTTAAAAATTTTATTAAAAAAATCTATTATTTTCCAGCCCACAAAGATTTAATAAAGAAAGAAGGTATTTTTAAAATACAAAACAAAATCCTTCTATTGTTTTCCAGCCCAACTCTTTTCTTTGTTTGTAGAAAGAAGTCCTTGAGTCAATGGTCTTGGAAACTAGTTTTAGCTTTCACAATTTTAGTAGTGTATAATTATACAATAAAAATTTATTTTATTTTTAAATAATAAGATATTAAAATATATAATAGATTTTTAATAAAATATATAACATTTATTTAAAATTTTATTTTTTAAAATTAAATGTGTGTTTGTGGTTCATTCATTTTGAACTAAATCTTGAATATATTTAAAAATTTAAGAATAAAATATTTTATTACATAATTTTTTCTAAAACTAAAACTAAATTGTACAAAATAGCATCACATTGTAAATTTTTATTTGTAGAATTATCAAAATGAATAATTTCTACAATGTTTCATCAACAAAAGGAAAAAACATAAAAAAAGAATAAAGATGCAATAATATCAAGCAATAATAAGATGAACAACTAATAAAACTTAATTAATGACTTTCTAAATTAAATTATAAGTGCATTAATAAATACATCTACATAAGTGATAGATGAGCAATTAATAAAGATAGACTTGCGAGTTAGGGTTTCTCATTGATGCAGGCTGCGCAACAGTTGAAGCGAAGAGGAAATTTATGGCTTTCATCTTTTACGGAGAATCCCTACTTTAGAGGTAACTAAGAGATTTCCACCGTCGGTTGGAGTGAAAATAAATTTGGCCCTAGGCCCTTGTGGTGGTGGCCCCTTCTAAGGGAGGACGACGAGGCTTGCAATAAATATCAGAAAGGTTTCGAGAAGATTTTTAATGAACTCTATCCGTTTCTTTCTTCTGGTTTGCCCATTTCAATGCTGGAAGAGAAGTTAATAGCGCAGGGGACCAACTTCTCTGCATTCTGACAGCTTTCTGGCGAAAAATGGTTGAAAGAACGGTCAATGCGGTCGTGAAAGGATTTATTTTGGTGGAAAATGTATGCTAACACTTTAAGCTAAAGGCACGGTTGTCATTTTCACCAGTGAACGCTTTTCGCTGCGTTGTCATCGATTTTGCGGGCATTTTAAGCGGGGACAGGTGTTTGAGGGTTTTTTATTAAACTTTCATTTTGATCAGCGTGGGCGCTTCTGTAAGAAACAGTGGGACCAGGGCAGCAGACACAATACCAGACAGGGTTCAGATCCTAGGTAGGCCCGTTTCCAAGGGTAAAACGAAGACTGGGGCCCAACTCACAGCAAGATAGTGGCAGGCCTTAAGCCAGGGGTTTCAAGGTGCACTTTTTGGTTTTGTTTTATATATTTGCTCTTGTTAGCTTTTGTTTCGCCCTTTTTTCTTTTGATCAATGGAAAAACAAATTGAGGATACACAAATGAGAAAACAAACGGTGGATATGCAAACCATGGAAAAACAAACCATCTCATTGGTAAAAAACGGTCAAGAAATTATGGTACACTTTGAAACTAACCATTTAGGGCAAGTCAAAATGGCATCACTTGGCAAGACAGGAAAATATATCTGGGTCAATGTTAAACAGTTCAAGGGCATTTTAAAACGTAGAATTGCTCGTATGAAAGGGTCACAGGACAAGCAAAAACACGGGCAGAGATTGCATAAACAAGTCAAAATGTGCCCTCCTCCACACTTAAGTGGTGACAGTCATCTGTATGGTAGTAATAACTTCGATGAGTCTGTCAGTTACAGCCCTACCTCCACACCTCTCGCTTGGTGCCCAGATCTTTATGTGCAAGAACTTTTGAGGGCCAAGAGGAGGTTGGAGCTCCTAGAGGCTAAGGAGCAAGAAAGTTACCGCAATATACAGGTGCTAATTGCAACAAATAAAACTCTTGCAGATGATAACAACACTTTAAAAGCTCAAATCTCAACGTTGCAAGAAACACTTTTAGCCGGAAAGCTTGAATGGCAGAATATGAAGGATGAATGGAAAAACCTGAATGTGACATTGGAAACAAACAAGGTCACAGCAAATACCGAGTCATCTCATAATAAGGAGAAAACGATTCTTCACACTAGTTTGCCAGGAAAGGCAGATGGTGAAGAGAAGAGAAGGAGTTTTGCAGAAGTCACCAAAACTTGGGACAAAAACAGCAAACACCCTGATATGGCAAGAGAAGAGGCAAAGATTCGTGTGAACACGCAAGACAAAGAGGTCAAGGAAAGGCAGCTTAGGGCATCCAATATAATTATCAAGGGGATAAAAGACTATGGGGAAGGCGAACATACCCTTGACCTAACGAGGGATTTCCTACAAGATGTGCTGTTGTGGCAAGGACAAATCTGCCAAGCTTGGAGGGTTGGCAAACCACATGCTGAGAGAAATAGGCCAATCAAGGTAGTCATGCTCAGCATTAGCGACAAACAAAATCTACTTAACAAAAAACAGCTTTTGTGGGGTTCTCGCTTCGTTTTAGAGGAGGATTTAACTATGAGACAGCAAGTAGAAAGAAGGATGGAAATGGAAAAATCAGAACAGCTAGAAATGAAGGCAAAAGAGCTTGGATGTTCAAGGGAAAAGCAGTTATTGCTCATTTTGGCCACCGCTACAATGAAGGGCAGCAAGAAGGCAACAAAGGTGCAACAACAAACACCTTAACAGGCAGCGATACAACAAGATCCATAATCACACCTAGCGATAATAACTCAACTTTGAGTCTTTCGCATCAAAATAAATAGCAATCAAGCTTAACCCAGGCGTCCTTAAGTTTAGTTTGTTGGAATTGCAGAGGTTATCCGTGGAGACGTGGGCCTGGGTTAGGGCCTATTGCGGAAGGCAAAGACATTATTTGTCTCATAGAGACACATGAGCATGAGGGATGTAAGACCCCATTGTTTGAAGGCTACTGGAAGATGGCAGTGTGGAATGAGGCAGCGGGAAATGGTAAAGGTTATGGAGGTATAATGGTTCTAGTAAAAGAAAAAGAAGGTCGTGTCATTCAGCTGGAAAAGACTGATTCTAATAAACAATTTATATGGCTCAAAATCATGGAAAATAACACTCTTCTCAGGATTGCAGCTTGTTACTTTGCTCCACAAGTATCTAAAATTTATAAAAAGTGTGGTTTAGATCACAATGACCCTTATGCTACGTTAAAGAAAGATGTTGTTGTTTTTTCACAACGTGGGGATGTCCTTCTCGTTGGAGATTTCAATGCTAGGACAGCAAATTGGCAAGCAAGTATTTTCAGCTCTGAAGTAAATGATAACCCTATTTGGCTCACAGAAGAGAGAAATCATCCATGGGATAGAATATCCGAAGATGCTAAAGGCTGCAATCATTTTGGGGAAGAATTGATCACTTTGTGTGGCACATTTGATCTAATAATCTGTAATGGTTTGGCTAGATGGGCTAAGTCGGGCAATTTCACTTGCAACACATACAACGGGGCAAGTGTGGTAGACTATGTAATTTGTTCGCAGCATTTGTATAACAATATTGAAGAAGTTGAAATTGGAGAGCACATTTGGGATCTCAAATCAGATCATAGACCACTGTACGTAAATTTGTATTGGGCAAAGGATAGACAGATTGGGGCAAAAATCCAAGGCCCTCAACACCCACCTTCTCAGGGCAGAATTTTGTTAACTTCAGAAAATAGTAACACTTTCAGGGCTGCTCTTGAGGAACTTTGTATGGGACACCCTATGTATAAGCATGGTGTTAATAGTCATGATTTATCAAATCTGATTCACAAGGCTCTTTCAAAATGCAAGAGAGCAAAAAATAGAAAATCTGAAACTAATTGTTTTCCAGCCAATGCATGGTTTGATAAGGAATGCAAGAGGGCTAGGAGAAATCTAAGGGAGTCAAATAAAACTAACCTTGACATTAAGACCTACAAACAGATCCTAAAGAAGAAAAAAATCGATTTTATGTCCACAAGGAGAGAGGAGCTAATTTTCTTGGGCAGAAATAACCCCAAACGTTTTTGGAAAGAACTCCAACCAAGGAGGAAGCAAACTGAAAATAATATTACTGCCACCCAATGGTTTGATTATGCTAAGAAACTTTATGAACAAGAGGGTGGAGTGGGACAGCCACCTTTGGTCAATGATACCACAAATATTTTTACTGTGCAAGAGATAGAGACAGGGATTAAGAAGTTGGGTGGAGGCAAAGCAAAAGACCTTGTTGCGCTTCAAGCTGAATATTTGAAGTGGGGTATGAAAACTCTTGCACCGCACATCACTGAAATCTTCAACAAAATCTGCCAGGAAGGGTTTCCAAAAGATTGGACAATCAGCCTTGCAATACCACTTTTTAAGAGTGGTGATGTTAACAATCCCTCCAACTACAGGACTATAATGATCAATCCCCTCTTTGCTAAACTTTTTGGCAGTATGATAGAAACTAGGATCAGCAAATGGGCAGAAGAAAATCATAAACGTGCTAAAGGGCAAGCTGGTTTTAGGCCAAAGCACTCGACAGTGGATCACTGTGTCACTCTGAGACACATTATTGAAAAAGAGTGGGAGAAAAAAGAAGAGGTTTTTTGTTGCTTTGTTGACTTCAAAAAGGCTTTTGATACCGTTCCGAGAGACAAGCTTTGGTTGAGGATGGAAGAATTGGGGATTCCTAGGCATCTCAGAGCTGCTGTTCATAGAATGTACGAAGAGGTGAAAGTCAAAATCAGAACTTCAGATGGCATTTCAGAATGTTTTAGGAGCGATATCGGGGTCAAACAGGGCTTCCCTTTATCCCCTACTTTATTTGGTTTATATATTGACAAACTGGAAGAGTGGTTAAACACGCAAGAGCGTGAAGGCATTCAGCTAGGGGAATTTGTTATAAAGCTACTCCTATATGCGGACGACCTCATTTTAATTGCCAAATCTGCTTGTGGTTTGCAAGACCATCTATCTTCTCTTGAGCACTTTTGTAGAATGGTGGGGATGCAAGTCAATATCAGCAAAACCAAGGTTATGATTTTCTCTAATAATAAAAAACAGCATCAACATGAATTTTATTACAATGGAGGTGTTCTCGAAGAAGTTGCGGAATATAAATACCTTGGCATCGATTTCAACAAAAAACTAAGCTGGTCTAGCTGCAGGTATAAAAGGACATTAGGTGGATGGAAGGCTTTCTACGCTCTTCAGAATAGGTGCCGTGAAGCGGAGTTGTGGGATTGGAAAACTATTCAAACCTTGTTTGGTCTTCTTGTGCTGCCAGTTGTTCTTTATGGGTGTGAATTATGGGCCAGCAGCACTACTATAGCACAATGGAAACAAATCGAAGGAATCCAAAAGCGCTTGATTACAAGCAAGTTTAAAATTAAAAGCATTGTTCCATATGACATCATGCTAAGTGAAATGGGGGCTGCGCCTATTGAGGCACTTGCTATGGTTCGCCTTTTAAGCTATCTAAAAAGAATCAAAAAAATGGAAGAGGATAGATGGCCGAAAGTTGTCTTTAGTGACACACTATGTAAGCGAAAAAGGACATGGATGCAACAAAACATCAAGTGGATGAGTAAATGGAATATTCATTTCAATATGTGCCCCACAAGTAATAAAGAAATAAAGGTCTTTGTTATGGAGAAATTCTACAAGAGAAATTGGGGAAGCGAGATTGGGAGGAAGAAACTATATTATATAAATGAGTTCAACCCCACTTGTGATCAACTCGAAAAAGTGTACATAGGAGCCAACATTTCTTGGAGAGCTAAAATTCTTATTGCTCAGCTGAGAACCAACTCTCACCAACTTCGTTGTGAGACCGGGCATTGGAAGAAGCCAAAGGAGGCTTGGGAAGAGAGAATTTGCAGATTTTGCAATTCTGGGAAAGTGGAAACTGAACAGCACTTTATTCTAGAATGTGAGGCCTACAAGGATAGCAGGGATAAGTTTGTGGATACTATATGTGACAGTTCTTGGCATAACCTGTTCAACGAAGAGTACATTGAGCAATTGGGGGGGCTCATCATTAGTCTACACAAGAGGCGAACAGCGCTACTTAAGTCTGCTTGAGTTGTCTTGTTGTCCCATAGGCTATTTTTGGCCTCGTGGACGTTAAAATTTTATCTATCTATCTATCTATCTCTCCCTTGTGTTATGAGCAATGTTGATAATGAAGATCGTTAGTGCCCTGTCAGAGACGTGGAGGTAAAGGTGGTCTTTTTTTTCCATGAAAGATAATAAATCTGTGTGGCCTAATGAATTCCCCACTACCTTTTATCAATACTTTTGGGATTTGGTTGAGTTTGACCTTACTAAAGCCACTAAGGGCTTCTTCAAACCTGGTGAACTTCTTAGCAATCTTAATAATATCATTATTATTTGGTCCTTAAAATCTTGGAACCCATAACTATGGCTTACTTTAGGCCAATAAGTATAGGTAATACTTTTTATAAAAATTTCTCCAAGATCTTGGCGAACAAAATTAAGCCACTTCTTGACAAGTTCATTAGCCCCTTTGAAAAGGGGTTTGTTCCTAGGCGGCAAATTCTTGATGTCGCAACTTCTACCCAAGAAACTATTCACTCTATGGGGAAAAAAACAATATTTCTGGTATGGCCCTTGTTGAAGTTGATGAAAGATCAACCCCACAACTCCCAAAAATCACCTACATGCAAACACCTATCACAAAAAGAGAGAAGTTGAATCTATGAAGGATGGAATTCTCAGATCCACGGAAGAGACACTCTTGATGATCAAAAAGAGAAATTTCTATCAGAAATGAATGAATTACAAAGAGAGATCAATCCTCATAAAAGGAGATCCAAAACCCTAGAAGGTAAAACTTGTATGCACCCTAAAATGGTTGCCTACTATGGGCCCCCATTCTTCAATTTATCAATTTCTTGAATCAATTCATCAATTTAAATCAATGCATCACAATATTTTACTGAATCAATTCAAATCATTTTACTTGATCAAATAGCAATTAATTTAATTATTTCAATATTTCCTAAGGTTGATCATTTCATCAATAATCTTATTTAATTAAAAGAAAATCTCTCTTTTAATTAAATAATTTTATCTTATTTAATTAACTTCTCTTTTTATTAAATAAGCTTATCTTATTTAATTAAAAGAAAACATTCATTTTAAATAAATTAATGAATCTTATTTAATTAAAAGAAAATTTCTTTTTTAATTAAATAGTTTTATCTTCTTTAATTAAAATATCTCTTTTAATTAAATAATCTTATCTTATTCAATTAAAAGAAAACATCATTTTAAATAAATAAAATAATCTTATTTAATTAAAAGAAAATCTATCTTTTAATTAAATAATTTTATCTTATTTAATTAAAATCTCTCTTTTTATTAAATAATATTATCTTATTTAATTAAAAGAAAACATCATTTTAAATAAATAAAATAATCTTATTTAATTAAAAGAAAATCTCTCTTTTAATTAAATAATTTTATCTTATTTAATTTAAATATTTATTTTAATTAAATAATCTTATCTTATTTAATTAAAAGAAAATCCCTCTTTCAATTAAATAAATAAATCTCTGCTTAAAGCTCTGTTTTTGATGAAAAAGGAAATAAATCAAATAAAGATTCCTTTTTTTTGCACGTATCTCTAAGTGGTGGGTTGTTTCCTCTTACTTGCCTTTTTAGGGATTTATCCCACTTTTCTCTTGAGGATGCATTCATCTCCATAGTTTCCTTTATAAGGAGCCCTCCTCCTCATTTAGATAAATGTTAGTTGTTATAGTATTCTTATGTTGTAAGCTTAGAGAGAAATTTTGGAGGAGTTTGAACCTTAGAGTTTGGACATTAGAGCTTCATTGCAAGTTCTCTCTTCTTGTCTTCTTCTCTCATGCATTCTTGGTTTCCATCATTATGCTTCATCCTTGCATTTTCATATTAGCTTAAAGTCATATTTTCTTTCATAGATTAATCTTGCATTGTTATTTCCTTTCATAGATTAGATTTTCTTTCTTGCATTGTTATCATTTAGATTATCTTGCATCTTCATTTGCATGCATATTTTGATATTTATATCTCTCATTTTATGGTGTACTTGCATGGGCACAAACTAGGTCAAACTGAGGGCCTCCATTACAAACCCTTGCACTCCATGAATAAAGAGTTATGAGTCATCAGTTGAGACCACGTTCTTGAGAAATCTTGGATATAATGACTCATAGAAGTGCGTCAACATTTTAACACATCTTTTTTTGGTGCCCACCATGCGGCAACCCACCTTTACATGCTAGTTTTGGCTATTTTTAGAGCTAACCCCCTTGTGCGGATTTTTGTGGGGATGAAAAACGCTAGATCTTAAAGATATGATCATATCTCTCAAATGGCTTGGTATTTAGTCTTAAATATTTTTTTGCTTGTTCGAGAACTATAAGGGAAGCTTTGGTTAAAAATTCAATTTTTTCTAAGATAATTTGTATTTTTATAAATTTTTCTTTATTTTTGATGAAAAATCATTTTTGGGCGCAAATCAGCAAATATTTTGGAAAAGTCTACATTTTTGAAAATTTATATGAATTATAAATTGGCAGTTTCTTTGTGTTTTGAGTTTAGAGCTCATATGATTGCTCAAACACTTAATTTACAAAAACTAGTATGTTTTGACAAAATAGGTCCCTAAGACACAAATAAAAATATTTTTCTGAAATTCTGACATTTTTGGAAAGTTTTTTTTTTCAATAGGGGTCTCTTTTCTATATTTAGGGTTTTGGGTCCGAATTCATGACATATATGTCCAATCTTGTTGATTAGGTCAAAAATCAAAATTTAAAAAAAGGTATTAAATGATTAACTTGCATTTAATTTTCACATGGTTCAATGCATGATGTGAGTTTTCATTTGAGTTATTTTATAGTTATTATTACTCCTGACAATCATATTTTGAGATCTAACCCTAGGGTTTGCATAAGACATATCTATCTTGTATTAGTTTGCTGGTTGTTTGTTTGAAGCACTATCTTGGTTCATTAGATTAGTGGAGTGATATGTGTGCATTGCTTTGGATCTAAGGTATTCCTATACATCTCTATAGTATTTGGACTTTGGAATTAAAAGTGAACCCCTCATGTTTTTGGCTTGAGTGTTTTAAATGCTTCCATAATTCACATATGATTGGTGCTTTAAAATTGGACCTAGATTTGTTTTCTTGCATATATGTTTCAAATAGTAATTAGGCCCTATGAATACTATTTGTGGTGATCTTGAGAGAGTGGTCTTCATTCGCTTGCCTTACATGCAAAGCTCTTTTTGACGATAGATTCCCTTATAGGTAGGGAAGGATTTGGTATTATTTCATTGTCTCGCTTGGTTTGTCTTTGACATTTGCTAGTACTTTCTCTCTTGAGATTGGTGGTGATTATTGTTGGCTTTCCAAACCTCAATAAAGTAATTTCAAATTAGTGTGTCAATGAATTTGTTTGCTATTTTTGGGTGAGATGAAGAGGCTAGAGGATTATGCTCTATTCCCTTTTGGGCACATCAAAAACTTGGAACCCTTGAATTTGAACTAAGTCCCCATGTGGTCCAATTTTGTGTGTCTTGTTTGATTAGAAAGGGTTAACCATAGTAGACACTCTCTTTATTGAGTAAACCATATGGATGGAACCTTAAGCAATAGTAGCCACGTTTACCATGGTAGAAACACTTGCTATATAAATGTCCTTATGGAATAAATGTCCATGGGTGTAGTATTTTTTTGGGTTGTCAAATTTCCTTAGTTTCTTCAATTGATTAAATTCTCGAAATGTGTCAAAACCCTGGTGTGCTAGGATTGGATTTTGCCCACTTGAGATTGCAAGAGTTGCAGAGTTAACAATTACTAAGAACCATAGTGCAGCCCAATTTGTTTTTCTAGGACTATGTGTGTGATTGGAGAACATTTTGAGAACATACACAGTAGTGGTTCTTGGGATTAGATTCATACTAAGACATTATTCTTGTTTATGTGTAAAGTTGCTTTGTCCCTTGCCTATTTCTTGTAGATGTTTTTTTGAACTCCCTGTGTGTTTTCTTGTGTGCCTGATTTATGATAAAAATCTATTGATGCATCTAGTTGGTCAATTAAAACAAATAAGAAAACTAATTTCCTAAGGTTAAACTTTTCTCGATTTGTTATTTTGTCATTTCCAGTCCTCCTTGGTTGATCTGGGCCATATTAGGTCACTTAACCTACTATTGGAAGCTTGTTTGCACCTTGGATTTTGTGTTTTGACCTCTTGAATTAGTAATCTTTGATTTTATGAGTGATCTTGCTTTGGAGTTGGTGAGTTAGAAACCATCCTTGTTGAGAAGATAAACCTTTGAATTCTTTGATAACACACTTGGAGAGTCTTAGTAATCTCTTGTCCGTTCACTTCCATTCAAATTTAATTTTAATTAATTATAATTTGGGTAAATCGTCCTCCTAATCCATATGTGTTAGGGTATTCACTCATATTAGTGGGCACCTCTATGGCAGTGTTGGTTTATGCCTATTGCAAAAATTCTATATTATCATCTCTCTTTTAGACAAGTGAGTGTTTTTACTATCTTAGTTTGGTACTAACATTTCTTAGGGTTTTCCTATCAACTAGTACCTTTTTTTACATATTGATTACAACAAGATATCAAGTAGATCAAGGAAAGTGACCTCAAGTTGCTTTTAACCAATTACTCTTAGTTCGAACTCGCCAAAGACTTAAGAAAATTGAGTGTGAAAAGAAAGCCTTCATAGATGAACAAGATGCAAAGGAAGAGCAATTTAGACTCCTAGAGTTGGAGAGACATGCCTTGTTGGAGATACAAGAGAAGAATGATCTACTTACTTTTATCTCACTAAGCGCATAATGAGAATGCAATTTAAATTAGAAAAATTATTAGAGGAGAAGATTACATCATTACATAAATCATCTTCTTTAAGGTCTACATCCTCTAATCCAAGACATCAATTGTCTTCATATTCTAGATCCAAAGACCTCTTGAGAGAGAAAGCAAGTAATAACTCCTTTGAGCATATGCTAATATTTCATGATGGACCTATCTTTGACCAAGATGAGAATGACAAAAATGGTCCTAGACATACTTTTGAGAGAGCTTTTACTCCTTTGGGATTTTCATATGACATGGTGCTTGAGACCTTAGTTGCAAACAAGATCATTACTTTACCATACAAATTTTCTACACCTTATGAACCTAAGGCAAAACCTTCATGGTGGAGAGATGATCACTACTATGGCTACCATACGAGAAAAGGTCATAAAACTAAATATTGTATTGCATTTAAATTTATAATTCAAGATCTTATTGATGATGAAATCATTGATGTTGAAATTCCTAAAGACTTATATGATGAAGATACTTTTCTTAAGCAAGATCATGTTGATGAACCTATGTATAGTGATTGTTTCCTTGATACCTTCACTTCTTCCAATACTTATGCATCTCCCAAAACTTCAAAGCTACCCAACATTCTTCCATCAAACAAAGAGCCTAATTCTTTCTACATTGATTATGTGTATCCTCAAGGTCTACCTCTAAAAGAAACTCAAGCTAACATACACTTGGTTGCAAACCTTTTTCATGCTACTAAGACTAAAGATGCTCAACCTTCATGTGATGCTATGCCTACTATGCTCACTTCAACTAGTCATTCACTAGATCCTCAAGATATTATCATGTGAACCTCATATACTCCATTTTCCTTAGAAGTGGCTCCATGTCAAGAGGACTCTGAAAAGGATAAAGATAAAAATGTCAAGAAAGATCAAGATCAAGCACCCCTTCATCTCCTTTGAGACGTCACTCTTCCATATCCTATGTCTTATCCACCTCCTAAGTATGATGAAGACACTACTTCCACTATTTCTCTCAAGCTTACTAAAAATTGTGATCAAAGTTCTATGCCTATTCTATCCAAAGATCCTTGTCAAGATCAAAGTATTCCATCTTCTTGTTCTACCACTCCATGTTCACTTCCACTTTCTACTCTTCCTAAGTCTTTTCAAGATCCAAACAATCCTATCAAATAATTTGCTCCTATTCAAGATGATCATGATCCTATTGAAAATCCTAATGCTCACTGTAAAGATGTTGATGTCCTTGGTTGTCATATAGATGTTGATGGACTTATTGATTATCCTTTCTCATCTTCCACATCCATCCTTGGACTTCCTTCACCAATATCATGGGCTTCATGTCTTCCTTCCATCTTGGGTCCTTATGTCCCTTCATTTTTCCCTCCTAAATCTCCTAATTTTTCATCCATCTTGGGTCCTTACGTCCCTCCAACTCCTATCTTTCCTCACGATCAACATAGATGCATATCCTTGAATCCTTTTCATCCACCCATCCATCTAAACAAGTCATATCCTCCTTATTCGACAAGTCCCAAGTCTTTTGGAAGTAACTTGAATGTTCAATACAAGAAAAAGAAGAAATACAAGAATCCATCTAAAAAAGAAGATCACCATGTCTCCTCTAATCGACATAGGGACATAAAATAAAAAGAGATATCTAAGAAGAGAACTACAAAGAAAGTATGGGTTCCAAAATCTATCATTGAAGATATTCTCTCTAAATCATCAAAAAGAAATGAAAAGCCCATGACTATATGGATTCTAAAGTCTCTCTTGAAAGAGTCTAATGTTGAGAAACAAGTGAAGTTGACATTCAAGCTTCCAAAGACTTCCACTTCATCTTCTTCCAAAAGCATTCTTCCATTCCATGCACCTAGACCACAAACTTTTCTATCCATTCACCATATTCCTTCATGTATTCCTTCATTTATGTTTCCTCCATCCTCTCACCACCCTTTTAGGTGTGTGTTGATGTTGATCTTGCCTTTCTTTCTATCTACCCTTTCACAATCTTTTCATTCACTATCCTTCTACCTTCTATCCTTTTTCCTCATTTTCATATTCCTCCTATCTTCCAACCTCACTTGCTTTGCATAAAACCTTATCCTCCATTTTTCTCTTCCACATTCCTTTCCCCACCAACATCTTTGAGCATATCATTTTGAATCCTTGGCATATCATGGTTTATCCTTTAAAGGACCATTATCTAAAAAGATTGCCTTCTTCCAAAAAAAATAATTTAAAAAAAGAAGAAGAAGAAGAAAAGGAAAAATTGAAAGTGTGACTTGGTGAAAACTTGGAAACAGGCACCTTGGTAGCAAAATTAAAGAGAAATAAATTCATTCTATGGTGAAAATGACTCCCTTGTGGTGCCTAGGATAATTACTATGATGAAAACCTGGCAATTAGGCATCATGCATAATTCTACATCTTTCATCCATTCTATCGTCTCACTTTGATATTCACAATGTTGATCTATACACAAACATTTTGCTATCTTGTGAACTATCTTACGATGATCTTGCTTTCATTCCTTTCATGTTTAGCCTTCATATCTATTTTCATCCATTCATTCTAGTCTTTCACTATCATTTTCTCATTTGGTCTTCATCTAATAAAAGAAAGAGTAAAACATGATGCTATGAAGTCATCTTGACATTTCTAATCCTTTGGACTGCATCCTTTCCTACTTTTGCATTACACTTTTCATGACTTATCCTATGTTGGCCTTTCATTGCTTGTTCGAATGTGTTTTACATGACAATTTTTCCCTAGTTTGGGTACTCTTGAGGAGTTTTCCCTTGAGGATGTATTCTCTTCATTTTCCCTCATTTTCTTGTCTTTTATCTCTTCTGCTAGCTTGTTAATCCCTCTTATCCTCCACCTTGGTAGATATCGAGACTACACAATGTGATCTTGCTTGGGAGTTTGGTGCTTGTTCTATCTAGGGGCATCCTTTGTATATATTTGATGATCCTGAAAAAATCCAAAAAAATGATATATTTCAAAAAATCCAAAAAATATATAAATTTCAAATATCCAAAAAATTATATATTTCAAAAAATCCAAAAAAATGATATATTTCAAAAATCTAAAAAACAAATATATTTCAAAGATCCAAAAAAATTATTGTTAGTAGTGTTTTGAGTCACCATTTTTCGAAGGTCTTTCCTTCAATTTTTGCCTATCTATTTGTTGAAGTCTTTCCCTTGTCGCTTTGCATATTCATCATCTCCTGAAGTGATTATTTGAAGTTCCTTTTGCCACCAGTCAATATCTCTTCCCTCGAACCACTTTGAACCTCGGTTCAAAGTAGTTCAAAGCAGTTCAACCAAAGGTTTTGTACTAACAATTTTTCTAGCAGGTGATATGCGTCAACTTGTCGGAGTTTTTTTTTTAATCACTTTGAACCACTTCGAACCTTGGCTCGAAGTAGTTCAAATTTGTTCAACGACTGAGGTGTTTTGGAAATATTAAATCTTGGTGTATGATGCGTCGTCATCCCGCAAGGCAATTGATGGTCATGTCAAAGAACAATGAATAAGAGGACATTTCTATTTCCAATGAGGAAAGTCATCATTATGGGGAAAGTGGGAAATCTTCAACATAAAAAGGGATTGGATGTCACATTATAACTAATCATTTCCAATACATTTGAAAAGGAAATCATTAAATACAAAGTTTATACAACAAGGCTTTCGAACGTGCAAATGTTTATAAGGAGTGATGTGTCATTAATGCCTTATAATGAGCCTGTACTTCCACACATAAGTACTTTCCCTTTAAAACTTGCTCAACTTTCTTTTTCTGTTTGTCATGTGAAGAACTAAAAGTGTGAAGAAGAAGTTGTTAAGGGAGACAAAGAAAATTGTTGATATTTCAGCAGAATATAGATGAGAACTTAGCAATTCTTGTTTTGTTCTACAAATCTTTGTATTTTCCAGCATTATCTATTTGAAGCCTTATTGTTTGATTAAGAATGAGGTTTGTATTGCATTTCTTCGATAATGTCACAAGTTTAGAATGTAGAAAGCCAGTCATTTGTGATACGAATTTGCAAGGGGTGAAGTTGGAGAATTTATAGGCAAAATTTCTTGAATATGCTAATAAGGTGAATGGGTGTATCGAAGTCCTAACTAGTGGGTTAATTGAGGCTATTGCTTTTCCCCTAGCCTTTGTGAGTCCTAAACTTCTTCAAGTTTGTATTAATCACTATGATGTTAAAAGCAAGAGTATTGTAAGTTAAAATGGCAACACGGTACTCTCAATTTCAAGAGACACTATTGCCTCTGTATTGTGTTTGCCAGAGAATAACTTTGCTGCATTTTCCCCTATTCAAGCCCAGGCTGAATATCAAGAAACTCCAAACCAATTTCGCAATACCCTGGCTAGGAAACGAACTGAGATCATGTATGGCAGAGGTTCTAGGCTACCCAAGGTCATTACTAAAGATCACCTAAAGCCCCATATTCATGACCTAGTGGTGTTGTTGCATAGGATAAAAGGTTCAGCCGATGTGCTTCTTTTTGAAGAATGGATGTATAGGTACATAGAAATCATCTTGAAGGGTGAACAGTGGATGGATTGGGTAGAGATTATTGTCAATTCACTGAGGTCTCAACTCAAACATGCTAAGGAATTCCAGGAGGATTTTAATGTGGTTTCCTATTTAACTTACTGCATTGCCTATACTTGTGATCTTACCCCTCTCCCTCATGGAGTATGGAGTGAAGAAATAATAGTTTTTTAGTATTGTCCTCTACTACAGAAAGAGAGTCTTGAAAGATTTCAAGAAAGTTCATGATGTGTTGACGGAGAATGTTTTTGTGTCTCTAAAGAATATGTTGATGCCTAGATTGTCTCTTGAAGCCAAAAGGTTAGTTCAAAAATATGGAAGCCACTTCATATAGTTTCCTAGGTTCCCGTACTTAAGGATAGGTGGATTCAAAGAAGAACCTACAAAGTTGCCATGGTATGCTTTGGACTGTTTTGTTTTGGCCGAGATATGTAGGCAACTTTTCTCTATTATAAAGGATAATTTACCGCAAGAGGATTGGGAAACAACTTTTCCTATCAAGCTCGGTTCGTCGGTTTGTAGTAGCATGACCAACACTTCTATCATTGGGAGTAATTTGCTTGGGTTCAATTTCAGCTCTTACCATAGTAGAAGGAGTTTTGATAGTAAAGGGTATGCAGTCCAAATTCTCAGTCTTGAAGTTCACCTACCGGAAACTCCACAGTTAGAAGATCTATGGCAAGATTGTAGGGATGAAGGAGAAGTTCTGAGGAAAGATAATTCAAGGCTGACTTTGCAAAAAATTAATGTTTGAATGTTCAAAATGGGAAGAGTACTTTTGAGGGGGGGGGGTGTGAATCAGAAGTATCACACCTTTTGACCTTTTTCAATCATTTAAACATATAACTAAAAAATAAATTGCATGCATGTAAACATATAAAGGAACATAAAGTAAATTACATGCAATGACACATAACATCATAATTGATAACCTAGAAACCCTCTAGGAATAAGAAGGTAAAATTGGGGTGGGAATAATACCCACAAAAATCACTGCAACAATATATGTTCAACCACTTTTGATGGTCTTCCCTATGAAAGGCTTGCCCTATTAAAAGCTTTACACTATGTCAATAGTGACCTAGTTAGAGGATTTACAAACACTTACATGAAGTGTCACCCTATTAAAGGATTTACAATAGGTTGTCAAACCCACCTAATACATAGGATTTTCAATCACCTTCTCCAAAGGTTCTCCTACCTAGTTGTTAAGCTAACCTATCAGTATAGGATTTCAACATCTAATACAATTAATGTCATTTTATTTCAACATCTAATCTAATTCCAAAAGATCTTATGTATCTAATACAATGGTAAGAAAGTATTAGAACATTTGACCTGATAGTATGCAATCTCTAATTGCTAGATTCAAGCACTTGATCTGCTCCTTCTGATCTTGATCCTCTGAGATCTGATATATGATCTTGTCCCTTATCCCTTGTGTTGTTCTGATCAACTAGATATGAAAATGTTGCTCTGTTCCTCTAAGTCTTTCCTTCTGCTCGCTGAAATTTTGCTATAATCTCCCCCCGCACTATTTCATTCACACATGCAATGGAGTATTTGACCTCTTTTTAAAGAATTCAAAGGCTTAGGGTTAGGTATGCATCTACAATCCCCATTGAATCTCAAATTCCTACTCATACCTTATTTTTTTTATTGGTTGCATGCCTTCTCCATTTTTCTGATTGGCTACATGCAGATCATATAGGGAATGCAAATGATTCGTCCTTAGCCTTTTTCCATTTCAAAATTTGTCTATGTCGACTCCAAAAATGGTTTACATCTGATTTTGTGAGGGCACAAACTCATATGTTGATTCTATGTTACTCGACACATATTGGACTGCTGATGCTCGGCACACACTATCCCAGATTGCTCGACATCTATTACACTTTGTCTCACTTGACACATACATGATTCTAGCTCACTCGGCATATACTGTATTTTGGCTTGCTCGGCATCAACTATGACTCGACACCTATTTATCACTCGGCATTTATATACTACTTGGCACCTATTGAAATACCAGCTCGACATACATGGTGTACTTAGCTTCAATAGAAAAAGTGATTAAGTGTGTTGACACTCAAATGTCAAAACTATCTAAAGACTAACAATCTCCCCCTTTGACATCAGTGTCAAAAACACTTAACTAATCATTGTTATTATGTTTTATGAGTACCTTATCCACAAAATTTCAAAAAACGTTCAAAATTTGTTTAAAATAGCTTAACTCCCCCTGAGTTGATTTGTGCCTCGTCATTTTTGCAATCAAAATTCTGTCTTGACTGTGCCTAATACTCTTTGTCTTCTGCTCTGTACCTGTATTCTATACTTGTGTCTCTGTATCTATTTTATCAGAGCTTATGGAATTTCTACGTTTGCATCAGAGGTATTTTCCATATAAGTGCCAAAATTTCAAAATTTTGAATCTCCCACTCTTAGCTATCAAAATTTATAGGTATTCTCCCCCTATCTTATATCTTCATCAAAATACTATATCTTCATTAAACATCTATTTCCCCCTTTATTAATTCTCCCCCTTTTTGACACAAATGTCAAAGGGTTCTAAGGAGTAATACCATATTTAGCCAAAAAATTGTTGTTTGCCTCCATTATTATTTTCAGAGCTGCATCCCAATTCTCCAAAGCAATGTCCAATGACTTGTGTTGGATGGCAGTCTCTATAGCAAGGTGTACAAGTCCATCAAGAGTAGGAAGATTTGGATCTTTCTTTAAAATTGTCTCAGCATAAACTTGTTCCTTGTGGAGGACTTCTGAATGAGGGGTTATGGAGGACTGGATCTACAGTAATTTTGCCAAAATTATTTGCTTCCTCTACTGTTAGTACAGCTTACTCCCTTTGTGTGTGAAGTGATTGTGCAAAATGCTTCTCGCTCTAAGCTGGATCTCTAGGTAATTGCATGCTAGAGATTTTCAAGTTTCTTTCCAAGCTCATTATTTGTTGATTAGTTTCTTGTGTGAAATTGGAAAAATCATACAACTTCCTATACAATGAAAAAATGTTTTCAAGAACAATTTTGGCCTTATCTATTGTCTTGGCCAACTCTACCTATTCAAGTGCAATGCCAGTTGATATCTTCTCATTAACCTTTCCTTGAAACTTTCTTTTTGACCATTCCATGAGTTTAACATTGGTGTCCTGGTCTTCATTTGTCACCTAGTCAACTATGTCTAATAGTTGCTCAATTATTGGCTTCCCTTCATCTGGTGACTGCAAGCTGAAGGCATCCATGAAGATGTCCTTGATATCATGAAGTGCTTTCTTGTATTTAAACTCTTTTCTTAAAATTTCCTGCCTCATGCTTCTATCCAATGCATTTTGCATTTCAGTCATTTGTGCCATTTTGATAGTTTTGGAATCATAGGAGGGTATCACAATCTCTTCATCTAGTTTAGGGTCTCCATAGTGAAGTACCCTAGCCACTCTTGTTGAACTCGATCCTAGTGTTGAAAATTGTAAAGGAATAGCTTCAGTGCTCGACTTTTGAATGGTCTTAGTAGGAGTGCCAGTCTTTGGTAGTTCTACCAATGTCTGTATGGCAGCCTGCTCCTTTTCTTTTGTTGCATCTTCCTTTTCATCTGATTTCCTCTCCTTTGCACTCGACATCTGAACATTATCACTTGTTGCACTTGGTGGAGGTGGTGGTGGCAGCATCAAAACTTTAGTTATAGTAGCAGTGTATGTAAAAGGTTGTACCTTTGGCTTCACCATTTGTCTTTGTGGTGCTGCTACTGCTCTTTGTAATTCATCTACACTCACCAATACAGGGTTTGAGCATAATTGTGCCTGTAAAGTAGATTGGTGAAGGATCTTTGAGAGATCCTCTACAGTAAGTGGATTGATGTTCTGAACTGTCTTGTCAATAACATCCTCTATGATGACTGTCTCTCCAAATGTAGTGGTTATGTGAGGTGGACTAGGAGGTGGCAATTGTGTGTCTTGCACACTCTGTTCTTCTTCTTGTTGCTGATCAGCTGTTGCCATAGTTTCTTCTCCCTTAGCTAGTTCCTCCTCTTCTTTCTCCTTATTCTCCTCTTCTCCTTTCTCTTCCTCACCTTTCTTTTCCTCTTCCTTCTTTTCTTCTTCCCTTGCTTTCTCCTCTCCTTTTTGTTCTCCCACTTTCTTTTCTTCCACCTTTTCTTTGGCACTAGATTCTACCTTATTTGTTTCTTCCACCTTATCATCAGATATCTTGTAAATTATTTTCCATATCTGTGTGGATTTATTTACAACATCTTCAATTTTTTTTTGAAGAATGCAAAAGGCTCTATATTTGGGTGCAAATTTCCCACTATGTTTCTTGTTTGCCTTGGTTATTTGAGCCTTTTTCATATTAGGCTTCACTTGTGCTAGGGTAGACTCTCTAATCTGCCTTTCCATTTGTAAACAATAATGCCATTTATGCTCCACTATCTCATATAGTTCCTTTGGCATAGTGTTATCAAGCTCTAGAGGTGTGTTTTTGAATTCTTCCATCATGGCATACACAGATTCCTCTATTTTATTCAGCTCTTCCCTACTGAGCTTATTGAAATTTAAAGACTTGAAATCATTTAAATCTGCATTTTTAATTTTATTGCAAAGTTTATCAATTGTAGATTTTGGAGGATGGCGTACCAGTTTAAATTGGCTTATATCCTCAGATTCTATCCTTTGATCATCTGTATCTGGTTGAGCCACATATCTTCTTCTTTTCTTGGGCTCTTCAGCTAGCTGTGCAGTAGTTTTCTTCTTTTCCTTTACTAGCTCTTTGGCCTTTTGAGTTGATGCTCTTGTTGTGGCCCTTTTTGTTGCTGGTTTGATTGGAGTTGGCTTGGTTGGAGCTTGCTTTGTGACCTTCTTAGGCTTTGCCTGAGCTACAGGCTATGTTTTCGCCTTTCTCTTCTTCTGCTCAGTACTTGATAAATACCTTTAAATCGATGAGTTTGCTCTGAATTATTGTTGGAGTCGATGTAAATGACTGTTTGGTTGCTACTTAATCACCTCTTTTCTCTTCTTGTCTTTTCTTTGTGTTTGAATGACATGAAAATGAATAAAAATCAACCTTATACTTGTCAATGACTTAGCATTAAATGCTTTGTGCATACAACTGTAAAACTTGACACTTGAAGGATTCACCATCACTTGGCTCCCATTGTACTTTATTTACTCAACCTCTAATAGACTTCTTTTTCACTCAACTTCAACTATCAACTTGGCAACTATTAGAAACTCAGCATCCATTGGAGCTTCACTCGGCATCTAAGAGTAACTCAGTAGCTTCTTCAAAATTTTGCTTGGCATCTTTGCTCATGCAAGTTTCTCCTTTACAGTACTTCTTTATTCTTTGGAACTGATGTATGATTTGACTTTGTATATCAATCCCATGCACTTTTCTTTGCTTAGTTAGATGAAGTGTGATCACTTGACCTCTTGAGTGAAGTGATCTCTCCATTTGATGTGTTGCATTCACCTTTCTTCTTCCATGTCTTGTTCATTTGTCCTCTTATTTTTTCAACATCAACCTTCTCTTTCCCTTAGTTGACTTCTGTCTTTGGTTCTTTTGACTTTGTAGGGTAGTTCATGTTGATATGACCAGTCTTCAAGCAACTAAAACATGTAGTTTAGTTTAGCCACCTACTGTAACTTCCTCTAAAATGTTTCCTTATGCAATTTACAGGAATGTGTCCATAATCTTGACAATAGTGATAGCTATGCCTGGTATTGTAATCCCAATTGTAGTGGTGTGCATGATTGGTTCCTCTTGTAGGCTAATTAGATGTCCACATAGGCTTTGATCTGCATTCAAGTGCTCTATGTCTATACTTTTTGCAATTGTAGTAGTGACCTTCAAATCTTGGTGTCCTCATGGTCTTGGTTCTACATTCATGTGCTTGATGTCCTTGCTTTTTGCACTTGTGGAAAAAGCTTGTATTTGTAGGCTTATCATGCTGATGATTATTCTTGATCTTGCACACATTAGAGGTATGTCCTTCTTTACCACAAAAATGACAAGTAGGTTTAGTATTCTTACCTTTGTTGCTTCTTTCTTCTACAGTCTTGGATGATTCTCCTTGTTCAATATTGATGTAGCCAAGTCCTAAAGTATCATTACTAGCCCTTGGTGATTTTAGCAATTGCTCAAAGTACTTGATGGCCTCATTGGGTTTGTTGTAACTTTCTACTATCTCATTTTCTCTCTTCAATTCATTCTGCAATTGTTCATTCTACAACTTCAGTGTGGAAATCTCAATGGCCTTCATGTTTAGCTCATGATGAGCATTCATCATCTAGCTTAAGGTGTCTAGCTGCATGTTTGAGATCTTTTCAAATTCAATTTTCTTCTCCTCCAGTCTATTGGTGAGATTTCTTTTGTCATCTTCTATCATGGCCTTGTCTTCAATAGGTCTTTTCTTTTGTTTAGTCACTTCACAAAGCAGTATGGCTTGTGATTCTTGTTCAGGCTTGAGTAATCTAATTTCTTCAACTTGTGCTCTATTTTTCTCCATCAATTATGCTATTCATGCATCAAATTCCTTGGAATATCCATTGGAAAACACTTGTGTAGTATCAATCTCCTTGTAGTGTATGTCATGTTCAGCTATGACTATCTCCTTTCTTCTTTTTAAGGATTTTCTTAGTTCCTCTCTGGCTTCCTCTACCTTGTGTAGAGTGAGATGAACATCAATCACTTGATTATCAATGATCTTCCCAAGTTTAAAGACTTCCATCTTTTGATCTTTTTCTCCAAGCTGTTATGCTTCTCCTTGTGAGAACCAGAGCTCTAATACCAATTGTTGGAATGTTCAAAATTGGAAGAGTACTTCTAAGAGGTGGAGGCAGGGGGGGGGGGGGGGGGGGGTGGTGGGGTAAATCAAAAGTGCCACACCTTTTGACCTTTTTCAATCCTTTAAAAATATAACTGAAAAATAAATTGCATGCATGTAAACATATAAAGGAACATAAAGTAAATTACATGCAATAACACATAACACCATAATTAATAACCCAGAAACCCTCCAGGAATAAGAAGGTAAAACTAGGGTGGGAATGATACCCACAAAAATCACTACAGCAATATATGTTCAACCACTTCTAATGGTCTACCCTGTGAAAGGCCTGCCCTGTTAAAGGCTTTACACTGTGTCAATAGTGACCTGGTTAGAGGATTTACAAAAACTTACATGAAGTGTCACCCAGTTAAAGGATTTAGAATAAGTTGTCAAACCCACCTAATACATAGGATTTTCAATCACCTTCTCCAAAGGTTCTCCTACCTAGCTGTTAAGCTAACCTATCAATATAGGATTTCAGCATCTAATACAATGGTAAGAAAGTATTGGAACATTTGACCTGATAGTATGTAATCTCTAATTGCTAGATTCAGGCACTTGATCTGCTCTCTTCTGATCTTGATCCTCTGAGATGTAATATCTGATCTTGTCCCTTATCCCTTGTGTTGTTCTGATCAACTAGATATGAAAATGCTACTCTGTTCCTCTAAGTCTTTCCTTCTTCTCACTAAAATTTCATTATAATCTTCCCATACACTATTCTCATTCACACATGAAATGGAGTATTCGACCTCTTTTTAAAGAATGTGAAGACTTAGGTTTATGTATGGATCTACGATCCACATTGAATCTCAAATTCCCACTCATACCTTACATTTTTTTATTGGTTGCATGCCTTCTCCATTTTTCTAATTGACTACATGCAGATTGTATAGGGAATGAAAATGATTCATTCTTTTCCTTTTTCCATTTCAAAATCTCTCTATTTCAGCTCCAAAAATGGTTTACATCTGAGTTTGTGAGGGCACAAACTCATATGTTGATTTTGTGTTACTTGGAACATATTGGACTACTAATGCTCGACACACACTATCCTAGATTGCTCAGCATCTATTACACGTTGTCTCGCTCGACACACATGTGAAGCTGGTTCACTCAGCATGATATACTATATTTTGGCTTGCTCAGCATCAACTGTGACTCAGCACCTGTATATTACTCGGCACTTATATACTGCTCGGCACCTAAAGTCACTCAGAACTTGTTGAAATGCTAGCTCAACATACATGGTGTGCTTGGCTTCAATACAAAAAGTGATTAAGTGTGTTGACACTCAAATGTCAAAACTATCTAAAGACTAACAATTAATTCCTTTAGGTTGAAGTTCAAAATACAGGGAGTGGTTGAGGATGGCTCGGATATAATTGAACCTAGCTGGGATGAATCTAGTGAATTGAAGTCTCTGTCAGTTGATTGGAATAAGGATGAAGAAGATGATATCAGCCTACGGGCTAGATTTATACTTACCTTCACAGATGACTAGTTAAAGAAAAAGAGCAAAGGAATTATCAATGAACCCTCTTCAGGGGTGGTTTCTTTTTTCTAAACCATCCCCATCTGACATCCCACTTTCTCCTATTGCAAGTAGTATATTGTCTTAGGATAAACAAAAGAAGATGCCCCTTCATTTGCAAACTACGACTTGAAGGACTAGATCTCAATCTAAGTCTAAAGCTCAAAAGCAACATAAACTTTAGAAGGAGAGAATGTCAACTTAGGGGCAGGATTTGAATGAGGGCCTCAATTCCTCAAATGGTATGGATGGTGACGTTCAGTTCATTGAGGCTCCTAAGGTAGATCAGCCCAGATTCCTAACTCCTACTAGAGATGCCCATGCAATGTTTGTGAGCCCTATTATTCCTTCTTGGATATCTAACACAATTAGCAAGAAAAAGAAAGTTGCAGCTAGTGTCCACACTAGTGAAAGACATCGTCACTAAATATGCGGCTAGGGGTTTGAAGGTAAAGAAGTTGAAGATAGATGCTCACCTTACCAAAGACCCAGTGACAGGAAAAATCACTGCTAAAATAGCTACCTATAAGTAGAAGAAGGAGTCTGAGGATATTGATGATGAAAGTTTTAAAGTACCTCTGTTGAACTAGGGACCATTAATAGGAGCATCGGTAATCACTTCTTTAAATTCTTTGCTAATCATATGTTGACACAATCTGAGAAAGATAGTAAAGATAAAAAGGAGTTAAAAGGCATGGTAATGACAATGGCTGCATATATCGATTCTCTGATGAACCTTGGTGCATTGTCAAGTGTTCAAGCCCCACAACCCTTTGATCCTAATTTTGTAGGAAGTCAACAATTAATGAAGCAAATGCAAAAGGGTAGGCTGTTAGCTAATACCATGAAGGACTGGGTGGACACTATCATGAAAGAAGGTAATAAATTTATTTCAGAGTTTGTTAACGTTTATGCTGAGGGAGAGTCATTGCTGGGAGAGATCCAAACTTTAGTTCCAGTTTGGGAAATAGAACTAGGTCGATGTCAAGCAATTTTTTTCAAGTGATTGAAGTTGAGAGGTTTGGGGTACTCAAGTTCCTGAATGAGAACCCAATGAAAAATGTGGATCCCTGCATGTTGTTCATTATGAAGAAAAACATGGGCTGGAAGGAGTCAGTTTACAAGGAAACAATTAAAGAAGTGCAAGGCATAGAAAATAAAATTACTAAAATGCACGAAGAACTCCCTAAGGATATAAAGGTAGTTAATCCTACAGGGATCCTACAATTCGACAATGGGAATATGGATGTCGAGACACTAATGAAGAGCTTTAATGAAGCCATGGAACAAATTAAGGATAGTGAATCGCCAAGTGCCAATGATTTCATTGCATTGGCAAGTATTGAATCAATGTTGTGTCTCAACAAGAACCTGATGCCGCATCAGAGTTCAAAGATAAAGGAATTCAAATGGAAAAAAGACGTGTGTAGAGCCTGTTTGTTGAGCCTAAAGAATCCACTCTCCCACGTGATGTAGGAGTTTATGAATACTTTCTGAAGTTGGAAGCTAGTATGTCAGATTGTTGGTGAGGAGGAGAAAACTAGCGATGACGCTTGAATTGAACCATTGCTTTCAATTACTTTTTAGTGCTCATTTTTAAACTTCTTTCTTGTTTTGTAACTATTTCTTGTTTTAACCGAAACGACTGGGTTTTGATGGAGGCCTTTCAAATTTGTATGGAAAAATTATAAATGCTAGGGCATTGAACTAGTTTAAGGCTGGCAATAGATAATTAGAAAATAGATAGCTAAAATATCTAATAAGTAGATACTTTTATATAGTAATCAAAGGATAATATATGGATGTTATGCTTTTGAATGACTATGTGCATGCAAAAGGTTTAACATATATTTGAAACCACTGTTACTTTGCAAACTCTAGTTTATTGGTTTGAGATATTTGATTGATGTTTTTACTGTAAGTTCTTTTCAATTAAGGTGTTTGAATGATTGAAATCGATTTATGGTGTTATTCATTTTTCTGAAGTAGATTTTTTGTATAAGTATATTCAAATGGATGTTTCTTTGAGATCTTTGAATTGATTTTTACCTCACTACCTAAGAGTAGTCGAGAGACCCTTATGCGCTTTTGGGTAAAAGTGCAAAAGATAATTTGAATTCATTGAAAATCTAATTAGGGAGTTGTACCTTTAAAAATTTCAGAGAGAAAGTCAAATAACATGAGATTTTCTCAACTGTTGTGAACATTTTGTAATTTTTGAACCTTGGGCATAGAGTAAATTTATTAAAATCGTTGAAAGGACAATCTGTCCACTAACAGTTATATATTCCAAAAATACAAAAAAATTAAAATTAAAATTGCAATAAGATCCAAGTGGTGAAAACCTAGAAACAGGCACTACTTGAGGCCTTTTCACCCCTATTTCTTAGCGTGTGTCCTTGACACTTAGCATTCCTTCATCATGCCTTGTCTTTTTTGCCTTGGTTTGGAATTAGTCTTTGTCTTTTTCTAGGGGGCATAACTATGTTAGCTTTGGTCTCGTGGATGCATTAGTCTTTCGGAAACCTCGCAAATGGTGTTTTTCAACACCACCCCAACTGTATTTTTCAATACAACCCTTGACATCGAGTGTTTTTCAACACTTATTGGTTTGGTCTTATCCAGTTTTGTCATGTGATCTTACCTACTTGCAAGAATTTGATCCTTATCCTCGAAATCCAATATCAGTTAACACACTTAGATTTTTAAACACAAACTTAATGCTTGAGCTATGTCATGATCTTTTCTTTGTGTGTTGACTGTTATTAATTTTTTGTTGAGTGTTCTTTTCTAATAAGTCTCTCTAGTATGCATAGCTAGAGGACTTGGGACATGGGGCATTTTTTTTAAAATTTTCTTTCTACTTGTGGGTGTGGTCTTGAAACTCTAGAGTGTCTCTTGTTGTCCCCTTGAAACACTTAGGAGATTTGAGGCATCATCCTTGATTGTTTTTGCATAGCCGTTCTTATGGTCATCTGACATCTATGCCTTAATCAGAGCATGGTTTTGCTACATTAAATTTCGTAAGCTAACATCGAAGTCATCTTGACCTTTGTGTCTTTGATGCTTATGTTAGAATCTTTCCACATTCCAATCTGGTATAAATTAGATTCATATCTTCATAGTTGTGTGTGTGACTAGTGATGATTGTGTGATTTTCCAATGTCTATTGATAATGGCCCAATGATAAAAATAAGTTCCTTAACATTCTCTAATTAATGATGAACACAAAATCCTATGTTACAGCTACTCTATTGCAAGTACACCTTGCATTTTCATGTAGCTTGCATTATTAGACTTCATTTTTAGGTTGCATCATGAGTTTGAGAGGGTTTTCCTTCATCTTTCTTGGGGACTTTTAATAAACTACGGTCATGTCTTGATCTTCATTTCCATATCTTCTTTCGTGATCTCAATCAAAAAAATTTATCTTAAACAGTTGATTGATTTTTAGGCATTCTCTTTCTTGAGGAAAATTCTCTTTCTTTTTTCCATTTCTTTCCACCTCTTCCAAACTTCTATCTTCCATTTTCTTTCACCCCACTTATTTTCTTCTAATTCAACTCTGGGGCATAATCTCTCATGCTTGACAATATACCTTGGTTCTATGATCCTTATATCTTTCATCTTACATCAAGAACCTTATCTTTAGTTTGACTTGATCAAATTTATCAATTTGTTGTTTCTCCTCTATTTCATTTCGATTTCGATCATGAGGGGGTAGTACCTATCAAATTTCAATCCTTGATTTGAAGCTTTATCAATCTTTGTTCCACCTAGGATAGCCTTGTCTTTGTCAAGGCAAAATTATTATCAAAATTTTGTATTCTTTTTCCTAATGTTTTCCTAAGTTGACCACACATCTCTGTTGTTTTGTGATCCCAAATCAACCTCACACTTCAACTACATTCTTTGACTACATGTGTTCCCAAAATGATTACACATCAGTCAAAGAGGAGCAAATGTATGCACCCTAAAATGGTCACCTAGACTATGGGCCCCCATTCTTCAATTTATCAATTTCCTATATCGATTCATCAATTTCTTCAATCAATGCATCACAATATTTTATTGAATCAATTCAAATCATTTTTCTTGATCAAATTGTAATTAATTTAAATATTTCAATATTTTCTAAGGTTTGATCATTTCATCAATAATATTTTTTAATTAAAAGAAAACATCTATTTTAAATTTAAAAAATAATCTTATTTAATTAAAAGAAAATCTCTCTTTTAATTAAATAGTTTTATCTTATTTAATTAAAATCTCTCTTTTTATTAAATAAGCTTATCTTATTTAACTAAAAGAAAACATTCTTTTAAATAAATAAAATAATCTTATTTAATTTAAATATTTCTTTTAATTAAATTATCTTATCTTATTTAATTAAAAGAAAATCCATCTCTTAATTAAATAAATAAATCTCAACATAAAGCTCTCTTTTTTATGAAAAAGGGAAATAAATCAAATAAAGATTTATTTATTTTTTGCACATATCTCTAAGTGGTGAGCTTTTTCCTCTTACTTGCCTTTTCAGGGATTTATCCCACATTTCTCTTGAGGATGCATTCCTCTCCATAGTTTCCTTCATAAGGAGCCCTCTCCTTCTCATTTAGATATATGTTAGTTGCTATAGTATTGTTATGCTACAGGTTTGGAGAGTGATTTTGGAGGAGTTTGAGTCTTCGAGTTTGGACAATGGAGCTTCAGTGCAACTTGTCTCTTCTTGTCTTCTTCTCTCATGCATTCATGGCTTCCATCATCATGCTTCATCTTTGCATTTTCATATTAGCTTAGAGTCATATTTTCTTTCATTGATTAATCTTGCATTGTTATTTCCTTTCATAGATCAGATTTTCTTTCTTGCATTGATTTGCATTGTTATCATTTAGTATTCTTGCATCTTCATTTGCATGCATATTTTGATATTTGAATCTCTCATTTTATGGTGTACTTGCATGTGCACAAACTAGGTCAAAGTAAGGGCCTTCATTACAAACCCTTTCACTCCATGAATAGAAAGCCATGAGTTGTTATTTGAGACCTCATTCTTGAGAAATCTTGGATATAATGACTCATAGAAGTGTGTCAACATTTTAGCACACAAAACCTAGGTTGCATGATAATAATTAATAAAATAATTAATTATTATATGCCTAAAGTTTAGCTTAAGTAAAATAGAGTTGAATTAGAAAATATCCAATCACACTAACACCCCCCCCAAAGATAAACTAAGGGAGTAGCTGAAAACCTACAAACTACTACTGCAAGTAAATTTAGGTCCTAGTAACAAAGCTTGATGAGGTACCCAAGCACAACCAAATCTCTATAAAGGGGAGAAATAGAGAAAACTACATGGAAAAAATCCTACTCCAAGAATAGATGGAAAGAATGTTGAAAGGTTAGTGAAGGACTACAAAAGCCTCCAACTAGAGAAGGTCTCAGAATATAGGAACAAAAGGATGATCACACAAAACATCACTAAAGCATGTAGAAGCTACAAAGCTCTATCAAAAAGTAATTGTTGATCTAAAGAGCCTCCACTGAAATAGAACCTGGCCAGGTAAAGAAGATTGTATTCTAAATAAGTTCTCTAAGAAGAAACCACATGAATTGGGAGGCACACAAAGGAAAACAATTGAACTTAGAGATATAGATGGCATAAAACACCAAAGCCTAAAGAGTTGATCAATCAAACATAGAAGGCTACAACCAAAGTAGGAACAAAAAGAAGAGTGTCTAAATGGTAAATGATCCATCTCACCAAAATGCATAGGTACCCAACCACTACATCTGCCAAGTACATAGGAACAAATATTGAATACATAGCTCACTCCATCAAACCAAGGAAACATAAGAAACAACAAACTACCCTCCCCCCCCCCCCCCACCCACCCAATTTAGACAAGGGTGAGGTGATGGACAACTAGAAAAGTGGGCCAAATAAATTGTATGTCAAGGAGCCATGATCAAGATGCACAAAAGAATATATGTGTGTGTAC
This sequence comes from Cupressus sempervirens, assembly GCA_028749045.1. NCBI lineage: Eukaryota > Viridiplantae > Streptophyta > Pinopsida > Cupressales > Cupressaceae > Cupressus > Cupressus sempervirens. The sequence continues at coordinate 294,867,080 of CM053792.1, forward strand.
TAAGGTGATCAATCTCAGACACGTCATGAGGCTTATGTCACTAAAGGAAAACTTACTAGAAAAAGGAAGATGGCAAACAAAGGCAAAACATCAACCCCCCATTGCACTTAATCAAATTAGTGCATGTACAATGAGGCACAAGATATGTTGAATCCCAAGAATACAATAATTTATTTTAGTGTCCTCAGATGGCACTGCTTAAATCAAAAGGAAAAACAAGGCAAAACAACTGAAACAAAAATACAGATGGAATATGGCACTTTATATCAATGTGTTTGCAATAATGCATAGAAATGATGTCTACAAAGACCAAAAGAGATGTAAGGCTAATACAAGAGATAGTACAACCCATGACGAATCATCTATAGCAACAAAATTGATCCTCAAATGTGAAATAGCCAAGATATCCATCAGAATGCAAAAATGCAAAAAATGAATAGAATGTATCAACCAACATCACTAAAAAGAGTATAGAGAGACCTTTCCAATGATATAAAGAATACCCAAAACAAAGATTGGATGCTCAAGATATCTCTCCTAAAGTGTGAAATAGTACTATTGACTTTCACAACAAAAAAATCTATAAAAAGCATCAAAAATGAAATCACATGTACCAATGTGCCGAACTTGGAATCAACTCTCTAGTGATATCTCATTTGCAGAGAATAGAGTCTGTATGAGCAAGATATAGAAAAAAAACTATAGATAGTTCTAAACTGAGCCAAAAGGCTTGCAACATATGTTGATGCAGTGATGACATCAGTAAGTGATGAGCCCAAATTTGACAGTCAAAAAATCGTTGAGGCAAAAAATGCAAGAAAAATTACCCCCTAAATAGAAAAAAAGTTGGTCATCGGTAAGAACATCTCTGTGGATGAAAGGAAAAATATTGGTGCCAGAAATAATATTTAGTGGCCAAAAATAATTGTCATGTATGAAAATATGCATGTCAAAAAAGCTTTGGTAAACCGCTAATCAAACACAAAACAACTTGGGAGGCATAAAATTGCCTATTTTTGGAGAGGACAAAACTGTCAGCCCAAAGACATGGTGAAACTATCAGGACACCACAAATGGAGGTAAAAAAAACCAACAAGAGAGTGAGCAGAAAGTCAAAAAATCATATGTGCTCCTTGAATTGTGCACATTACCAAATCATAAATCTCTTGGTTGGACATGAATCCAATGTTAGTGGTCTCTGATTTAGGTGTAAAAATAGGTACATGGGGCCAATAACAAGTGCATTGCGAGCGGGTTCCCTAAAAAAGAACTATGACAAAGGGTCCCTTCCAAAACACCAAGAATTATGCTTGCTAGAAAAGCCATTTTCTTTTTAAAAAGTGTCACCTTATGCCCTCAAAAAAAGGCATAACAAGTGCTTGAAAAGAAGCATGCATAGGGATCGCATAGAAAAAAGATCCCGTAAACCACCAATAATCAAAAATCCCAACTGACAAGTAGGTAACCCAAGTGGGGTTTGCGTAGAATGTAATGCCCTGCCAGCGAACTCAAAAGCATAAGACAAATTGATACAAATTTTGGTGAATACTTTTTTAAAACATATTTTGCTTGCTAAGTTTAGTTATCATAGATGTAAAGTCCTAATAGGTTCCCTAATATCACCCTTAAACAACATTATTTAGTTTCCTTTCTAACATTTCATCCTTACTACTTAAGTTAATCCATCTATTAGTGTTACATCTATTCATGATTTAATACATTATCCATCCTAATAATCCTTTACAATTTAAGAACTAATGTCCTAGTCCTTACAATCAAACATATCTACATAACATGCAATAAAGATACAAGAAATAGATTTAAACCATCAACCATACTTGTGAACCAAATCACCTTCTATTCAGTAATAACATTATGAAGAGTACATGGTTCTTTGTTTCATCATACATTCATCTAAATACAAAATATACAATGTTATGACATCATCATAACTTCATTCATCTTTTGAAATAATAGAATATTTTCATATTTCCCTTTATTTCTCCTAGAGATACCTTTTACACTTATTACATATATCTTCATTTCATGATACATATACATATGGCTTGTTCTTTCTTCAATATTTTACATTACAATATTACATATATTTCTTCCAAGGAAATGCAACAAATAGACTTCAAGAATGAATCTTTGACATCTACTTAGCAAGGATCCCTATAAATCCATCCATGGAACTCAATTAGTACCTCAAAAATATTTTACCACCCAATCACTTGGAGCCATAAATGGTCCATTGGCCTAATCTAGGAGATAAGAGCATAATCCACATAGGGTCTAAGGTAATCTCTCTAAAAATAAATCAAAGTACAAAAGATATCATAAGGCAACACAAATCATAATTCTCAAAATGAAATCACAAGTAAAATGGACAACCAAAGGAAAAAGAAGAGTGAGGGGTTCAACCAAATCTAGGTGAGTGTCATCATACATTATTATAGTGTTAAGATCCTTCCCTTGTGCCAAAGACCATCCTGCTACACAAAATGTCTTCTCCCTGAGTACTCCAATAGGATATTTGCGGTCCTCTAGCATTGGGATTATTCCCCTCAGTCAAAGACTACCATATTGCATAAACTAGCTTCTCTCTAAGTACTCCAACAATACATCCTTATTATCTTAATCAATGTGAATTCTCAAACCCCCATAGCCCATAAGTTTAATTAATGTTATCACTTATTAACTAACTTGCATATAAAGTCAGCCTATACAGGGCTCTAGTCTCTAACACATAAGATCCCTTGGCAACCACTTCTGGGCCCTAGCACCTATTGTGATCCACTAAACTAGGGTCTCTACCCTACTTACAAATCTAAAACCAAAATCATAAAAGAGTTTGGGGGACAACATTCCTAGGGTCCCATAACCCTAGTTTAAACAACACCCAACTCATCATATAAGCATCATAATACATAAATAATCACAAGGCACAAAGACTATAAGCACATGTCTTTACAATAAATTTCAATGATAACTATAAATTTTATATATCACATAATGATTTGACATGTCTCAGAGATTGTCTTAAACAACAGTTGGGAGCATGAAAATCCAAGTAAGAGGTCAACTAGTTAAAATCCCCTAAATCTAGCACATATCATTCCAAACTTATAATAAAAATATATATTATGTAAAATAAAACACAAATAAGAACACATGGAATATATCATAATACAATCTCTTTCCTCTGGTTACCAATAACCCTCTAATATAAAATAGTATATCTCCAAAACTAGTGGCTAAATACCATAGGAAAATACATATCGATTTTCACAAAAAGGAACCCAAAACCTTTAGATAATTACAAGAATTGAATATATAAATATAATACATAATGAGAACATATAAATAGACATATTTCTATCAGATCAATAATGCAATCAATAAATTCTATCCATACCTCAAGTCCTATGAAACTTATGTTGGCTCCTAAACTAATACCTTTTGAATAACCCAATGATAGGAACAAATACATCTAAGGGTAGCTAATTCCCATGTTCAACGTACCTATTCACACATTGGGGCCAACTATAAGGCTATACTCCTTCTTCAGGCTTTGCAATATCTAGGCGGGTGAACCTCATATTCATTCATATGGTAATAGTTGCCAAATCATATGTCTAAACCTAGATAAAGTAGATTGAAACCCTTATTCTTCTATTTCTTATGCAAAAAACATAAACATGAAATAGCTAATAATATGACCTATGAACTTGACAAGCTAAGTGAGGGAAAATCCTTTCAGCTCTTCAACAAGGAAGGGAAAAGATATTGATTATAAGATTGATTTCAGCATAACCAAGATATGAACAAAAAAAGATATAGATCCTGTAGCTAATCAATGTCTTATCTATTGGGAAATTCCACAAACCACAAACATACATCGTTGGATATCAGTGATATATCTCATATATCAAGACTCCAAATCTATCCTGTCACTTTGTGAATCAGACATCTACATCAAAATTAAATCTCATACTCGACCTGTTACTCAATGAAATCTACAACCCCATTACGGTAAATCAAACATTTGCATGACTCCTTGAATCATAAGCAAAATATACCAAAACATACAACCTAAAATAGATTGCAACTAGATTTATTCTCTTTGTTCACAAACCACAGAAGATTACAAATGGCATAAACAAGAGACAAGAATCAGACTGAAGATAAACTCATTGTTGCATTTTATTCATTTTTTTGAAACAAATACATAAAAGATGCACGGAAGTAACTCATACAACACTAAATAGACTAGAAATATCTTTAAAACTTCATTAATGTTGTTCATATATGGAGAGAAATGATGGGCATGGTAGTATCACAACTAGAGCTCTACTCGTTTAAATCTTACTTCATAGAAGAAATGGAATGTTTGACTGTTTTGTAATGAGCTAATATTTATTTGCACTCATTTTTTTCATTTTTAAAAATTATTTTGTTTCCAATTGGATACTTCAATTATTGGCTCAGTAATTGTGCTCCACAAAATCCTTATTTTATAAGCCTTGTTACTTATAAAATGAATCTAATCCAATTGTTTTTAATATAATATGATGGAAGAATCGGGGGAACTATGAAAAGGTTGGAGCCTGAAAATAGAAACCACCAACAACCTAGGTGGTATCACAGCTATATAAAACTATCCAAAACCTAGAACCAACCCTAAAGAAAGAGAAGAGAAAAGACTACATAGAATGGAAGAAATCCTTGATCTGCTATGATGCTACCATTTGTCCACTTGAATAACTTCCACTTGCTATTGTAAAACTTCACTCTTCTCTCTTTCTTCAACTAAAAAATCAGATCTCCTCATTTTGTTGAAGAATGCTTAAAACTGCCCAAATAATGGAGAAATAAACTAACTCCAAAAGATGTTAGATCTATTGCTAAAGCATATGTCAAAACACTCATCAAATGTGTGCAAAGGCAAAAGAACACCTCTATGGATATTTTCCCCAAATTTGGAGCCAACAAACTTCTCTATTTTCTTTCCAACTGAAAATGATGCTCCATGATGAAAACACCTATTCTACTGAGAATGCCCCTTTTTTACAAATCTACACATATTCTAACTACATATTCAAAAACTTCATTTTCTCTCCTTCCCAACGGTATATTACACTTCATATTTCGGCAAAAAATGAGGCCTCTAGCATGTATTTGAAAAATGTAGCCCTTGGCCATGAATCAAAGCATTCTAAATTAAAAATATTTAACTTTTCATATAGTTTGAACTATACAATATATTCAAATTTATTTTCAATTTGAATATGCATGTACATTTGAAGATATTTCAATATTTTTTAATATTTCAAATTTTCATTTTACCTTCAACTCCTCCTCAATCAAACCTTGAGTTGACTATCCAATGAGTGTCATGTGTCATTACCTAATTGGCCAAATCTGCCACTCCATCACTTTGTCACCAGCTCCTCACCACATGTTGCATTTTTGCACCTTTGGGGCCTCAATCCTTAACCACACCTTAACCTCATTGACCACGCAATAACCTTGATCACACCCTCGCTACGATTAACATTAATCATGCATTAACTATTGTGAAGTTTTGATTTAACTATTTTCATGCCCGCAACCTTTTTCTCTAACTGTGCATTAACTTGAGCGAAGCTATGACTAGCAGTTAACTAACTGTTTCACCACCTCATCACAGTTAACACTAATCACACTCTAACCATCGCAAAGTTGCAAATTTTTGGGCCCACCTCAAACTTTATGCCACATGGTGCATTATCATTTTTCCTTTGGTCGCCATGTTGCTACTAATGTCATCATGTCCCCAGCTACATTTGGGTTCAAAATTATGCTTGCATCATCATCACCAGCTATCCACGAGTCCCACGCAAGTTTGTGGCTACCTTTAAAAGGCTCGTGTGTTTTCTGACACTAAGCTATTGTGTTCTTAGGTATTTAAATAATAAAAGTTTCCACTAGCTTGTGAATGTGGGACTAAACTTTTTCATTTCCTTTCATAGCAACTCATGCATTCCTCCATAGTTGCTCATGCAATCATCCTATTCCTACTCCTCTACTCTAAATGTCATCAATATCATCCCCTAATCCACCAAGACTATCTTTTGTTTGTGACTCCTCAGTGTTAGTCATATATGGATTCTTTATTTTTACTCTTTGCAACGAAAACACCAATAATACTCCCATAAAAATTTGTATTATTAAACTATTCAAGTGTAGCTGCAACAACATGAGGATCTTCATAAGTAACTATTGCATCTCCCTTCCTATTTCTTATAAAAACCATGGCTCCATTCTCTTGATAGTAGCATCTACAAATGGGCTTCTCCAATCCGTAGTCCAAGCAGTATACAATTTAACAATGATTTGCTCCTTTTTAATTTCTCTAAAAATGCTCTAACATTTTTTGGTTTACAACTTGAGTATAAAAACTTTATGATCAATTTTAGTGGTGGACTTTTCATTTGGGGCTAACTCAATTCTCCTTAATATTGTGCCCTTCGGGTATTGCATGCGTTGAATGGTGTACTTGGAAAACTTTATAACATACACCATGGGGAGCATCTGTAAAGTCTAATTGCACTCACATGGTGACTGTGAGTAGGTTGTGGAAGAGAACAACTAAAATCCTCTAGCAATGGTCATCATGGGTGTTTCCAGAAAACCCTTATAATTAACTCTTACTCAAGCATGGATTTTGAGCCTCACCGTGCTCCCAGTTCATGCTTGCTTATGCTCTCCATGATTTTTGCATTGGATCTAGCACCACTTCATAAGATTCAAATATCTTAAAACTTTTTAGGCATGGATCTTAGTGATTTTCAAGTTCAAAGTCCCCATGTTACATCAAGATCCTTGATTTTGATGGCAAATTATGCATCAATCTCTTATCAAGCTTAGTATTACCTTGTAAATGTTGTCTCTATTCATTGATTCAAACCAACCTTCAATATGATGTGCTTGGTCTTTGATTGATCACCATATTCCCATGTGTTCCAAACTCCAACTGAGCCAATGAAAACCATTTCACATTATAAAAACTCTTTGTTTTTTATTTATTTTGGTAGCAGTTTGTCATGGAATGTCACAAAGTTGGCTTCCTCTAAAAACTCTTTCCATCGAACTTCCAAACTCATAATCAATACTTTGTGAGTATACACATGTTCACATTTTCCATCGATTCCTAGAAAAATCACTTACTTGATCTTTCACTTTAAACTACACCTTCCACTCACTTGGTTGTATGTGCACATGGTAATATGCCCACTTATTTGAGTTTCTTATTTAGAAGATTTGGAATTAACTCAATAATGAAGACCTTGATATTGTTTTCAAACACCTTGATATTGTTTTCAAACACTAATTCATTTCAAACATTAGCTTTTTAGTTATAACCACCAATTCCTTACATGCTCATTTTATATACCTGTACACCAATTTGAACTTGGATGACAAATGAGCATCTTGTGAATCTTTGATGATCATCCTTTCAAAACATCTTCAATCCCCACAAGTTGTCACCAATCTAATGAGATTAGTCGGGCCCCAAAATAGGTCTGGCTAAAAAAAATTGAATTGAAACACTTGACACTTCAAACTAATCAATCAATCACCTAGCCCTAATTAGATTCCAATTCGACCATTGAATCACCGTTTAAAACTCATTTTGCCTTATTTTTCCAAACTGTGATTTTTTGACAGGAAGGCTTGTGAGATAGCTTTAAAAACTAACTAAATTAGACAATTTGATCCTAAAAATAAGCAGAGTGATTTCCTATTCCACATTCTTGTACCTTGTCAAATTTCATGTCATTACAACATCTGGGTCAAAAGATATTGACCGTCAAAGTTACTCACTTGAAACTGCCTACAAACAAACATGTCAGAAAACAAGAAAGTGTGTTCAATTTTGGCTTTGAATATGAGTCAAACAGATACTTGGGGGCATAAAAACTAGGGCAAATTTGGAAAACATGCAAAGTTGGGCACTCAAAATTGCAGAACTAGGAACACTAGCAGAATAACAATTTTCACAAATGGAATGAACCTGGGAAAGTGTGTAGACGAGTTCATCAAGAATTGAAAACTAGCACACTTGAAGAATTTTTAGGGTAGAACAAAGTGGTAAAATCCATTTGGTCTCATATATCATGAATTAAGAGTTATGACATCCTAAATAAGGCTACTGATCAATTTGCACTTTAAGACACCAGTAAAATTTCATAAATCATGTTTGAAAACTAGTCAAACAGATTTTTCATAGGCTCAAACCTGGAATGTAGAATTTATTTGACCCCTAAAATGAAATGCAAAAGGAATTTTCTCATTTTGGTCAATCGAGTCAAAGTTATAACTCGTCAAATAGGGGTTCCCAGAATTTTGAGCAAAATGCATCAGCATGACAACAATAAACAACCAACTTTGAGGGATTCAAAACCTAGTCAAAACATATCAGAACAACTTGAAAACTGAAACATATGTTATGTGATATGCATACTAAACACTCCCAAAGTGGCAAGTCATGAAACTTTACCAAATGCAAGATATTCAATTTAAAATTAGGCTTCCTGTCGATGTTTGACACTAACACAAAAATGCAGATTTCAACAATGCTCAAAATGAAACTTCACGGAATGACAACTTATCATTATGGGATACATGCATATACTGAATGCAAAGTGTTAAAAACATAAAAGACTTTATAGGCTTCAAAGTGATAGTCGGGTACACATGCACCAAAACCTCTTATAGGGGCTCAATTCAACTCAAAATTTAGAATAGTACTGAAAATCAAGGCTTGAGTCCCAACAACTTCAATGGAAGTAGGAGCAAGGAGATGAATAGAGTAAAATAAATCTACTTGAGATACATCACTCTAACCCTCTCCACTTTTACAAATATCCATGAAAGAAAAAATAATCAAATAGTAATAAATCCCTCTATCAACCCTTAAAATATCATATATAAATCTCTCTCCAAAAAGGGGAAAAAACTTATAAATCCTTAAGAATTATACTCACTAACTCTCCCTTACATACCACTAATTTTTCTCCATAAATATATTCATAAATAGTTCAACAAATACCTCTTCTATCTTTCAACCATCCTGCCCCTTCACATTTACACTTTACACCACATATACATGTTCTTGAATAGCTTTCACACCTCATTAGGGGACAAGACACCGCCCTTTTAAATAAAAATAATTCCTAAATCTGAAATTGCCTTAGTTTATGTAATTAACTACTATTTTACAATTTATTTAGGCATATTAGGGGTAAATTAAGGTTATTTGAGGGGTATATTATGAATAAATGGTCCAAAAATGATGTAAATACCCTCTCTGGTGCTTTATAACCCTCTTTTTATGCCCATCATTATATTTATATTTTGATCTCATATTCTTCCACATGGGTAACATATATTGCCTTTTTGCTCTTAAATGCATATTATTACCCCTCTTCTAAATACTTCTGTGTTTTATTTTACCCCTTTTAATTTATTTATTTTTATATTCTAATAAATTTATCTTTATATCTAAGTGCATAAATAAATCACTCACATACAATTTATAACACACACAAATACTTAAATACATTTTTTAAGTCAATTTGATTGATCCCATGTTTCATAAATAGATGTTGCCTATAATTTTAAACATCTTATAGTTATAAGTGCTCTTATACGCAACTATGATTAAAAATTCATACAGTTCACACTCCTTTTCTATGATTGCATAATTACTTTAGCAGTTACACATTGGTTGCCAATTACAACAGAAAAAAGAAAAAGAAAAACATTTGATCTATAATATTTATGTTATATCTAAGTGCATAAATAAATCACTCACATACAATTTATAACACAAACAAATACTTAAATACATCAACTATGTAACAATGTATATTTATATAGGTATATATGTGTGCGCCCATGTATATGTATAGAAATATACCAAACAAATATCATAGACAATATACATGAAAATACAAATATCAAATCATGAACTCATAATTATAAACACTAGAATCCACCAATCAAACCATAAAAAGAAATGATAAAAACATAATCCCTAGAATAGGTGACTGAATTTTGATTAGATTTCTAAGGATATAAAGATGCCTATATGGATCATGGTTCCATTTCCTTTAGCAACAATTGGTTTGAGGATTTTGAGGCACGCTCAGACCTATGTAGCCAAGTGGAGTTGATGCATGGTACTTTCACACACATGTATCACCAACTAACAAGATATAATACATATACATATATATACATGTAGTGACAAATAAGGAAGGAGTGTGACATCATGTAGATCTCTCAAAGAAGTGATTGTGACCGCCTCACCTCATCTAAAAGACACACCAAGCATAGTAAACACAGACATATATAAGGCATCATGGATTAGCTAGGTTAGCTTAAAAACAAATAATAATCAAAACATTATAAACAAGGTATTGAAAGCACACATAATAAACATATAAAACATGATACAATTCAACTATATACCCAATCTTCTAAAGACATTATGTTGAACATGATCAAGTATCTAATACAAAAAATATCTAACATCATAAGCAAGAAAGGATGTATATGATAAGTATAAACATATTATAGCATAAGAACCTAGTTGAATACCAATTTTTGAGTAGATAGGTACCATTCTATTGTGTTAAGAATGTACTATGTTATCTTATAGTTTTACCTATGCATGAATTTGTAAAGTTGTAGAATCAAGGAGTACTAGAAGTAACCTTATCTCCCAACCTAGTCCAAGTGTAATTATATTATCTTCAACACCCTACTAATACTTGTTAGGATAAGAGGGGTATTACAACCTCCATCCCTAAGGTTTGACTTACTCATGGAAGTCATCATAATCCTATTATCAAATTTCATGATAACCTAGCTTAGTTAAACCATTTGATCATAATTAAATGTAGTCATTTATTAGGAGGAAAGGTTTCTTAAAAGGATTTCTCAAATGCACCATGTTATAACTATATTTATTTCCATGAGTTGGTTGTCTAATTTACCTAATTAGATTCTAGTGTTGGAAAATCCTTTCTTTTTAGTTATATTTGGAATTCTAGTTCACGTATTAATGTGATTTATCTATATTCAAACTAGAGCCCAAAAAATAATGAAGATAACCAGCAATAAGAAAGATATAAAACTGAAACAAAGACACCAAAAATATCCTAGGAAAACCCTTTGAGAATGAAGGGAAAAACCTAGCCACACAACACAAATATATCTTTATTGATAGTGAAATGAAAAGTGTACAATATCCTTTGGAAGCTACGAATATATAACATAGGAGACTCTCTTCACATTATAATCAAAGGTCTCTTGAGATTCCCATAACTCCTATAAATCTTTGAATATTCACGCCTCAATGCATGCCAATGAAAAATGTCATTTACATTTAATAGTACAAATTAAACTTAAGTGTCCTTTTCAGCTAAACATAATAATAACGATAATAACATTCATATTTCTAGAGATAAAGATCTTTATCGCAGCTACCATCTTCAACACTCCCTCTTAGCCAAAGAGAGATCTTTAGTTGGACAATCATAGAAGATTGCAACCAAAATGTTAATGATGAAATCTCATCCCATATATCCTATAAGATTCATGAAAACCTGTAACAATCAATCACATTTATGGAATCACTTAACATGAAACACTGTAACATTTAATCACATTCATGGAATCACTCAACATGAAACACTGTAACAATTAATCATGTGGAATCATTCAACATAAAACACTGTAATAATTAATCACATTCATCGAATCACTCAACATGAAAAGATTTGCAAGACTCACAACTAAGCCTTTATTCACGGACTCTGTCAACATGAACTATCATGGAATCTCTCAACATGACATCCAACTCCCATCATAGAATCTCTCAACGTGATGACATCATGGACTCTCTCAACATGGTGTTCAGTATTGCATAGTGAAAGAATTATCATAGTTGATCTTACAATCTCATTTATTCACACAAGAATAGAAATAGGTATAACAAAACCAAGAATTAGTTCCATTTAAGTCTCAAATTTTACAAATGCCACAAGCATCACAATCATATATGAGAAAGGTGGGGATTTCATAAGTACTCCCTCTTAATTATGTAACCTTCCTCTGAAGCTAAAATATCTCCCTCTTAATTATTTCTTTTCTCCTACAATGAAAGTAGAGATATTAATGACAATTCTAATAGGAATCAATATTAGAATATTCACTATTCCTAGTGAAATGACAACTCAAAAATGAGTTGCAAGAAAATATCATGCATGTCATCAAGCAATATTATAATCCTAAAAGAATTATTTGAGTGATTCTTCTTTCAGCTAGGACAGTCCTCTCATTGCCAAAAAATGACTTCCTCAAGTGTCCATCTTTAAAAGATCAAAATCAAAGTTCATAAAACTCAGAGTTTTACACAAAAATACACAAAACTACTCCTCAATATTTGATCATTTTAAAATCTGAAGGCTGTAATCAAATATCACAAAAGAATATGTAGGGAACTTCCCTTAAATGCTTAAATCTCCCTCTAAATCTCAACATCTCCCCTTGAGCTATAACTCATATCTTGATGCACCTTGCAATAAAAAAATTTAAACATATTTCCCAAATATAAAAGTCTAAATACTTATCTATTTGAAGATACATCATCTTGATCGTGCATGCAACCATATACAACACTATATGCAACCATTACATATAACTTAAGATTGGATTAGAAAATCAATGTTTTAAAAAAAATGAAAACTTATCTCTTGATTTCTTAGAGTAGATTTCCATATCTTTCTCCAGTTGTATCATAATCACGCAATATTTGTCCACATATTATTTACCTCTGTAGCTTCAAAGTGACCTACTCTTTCTTATATATAGCAAACCAGTCCAACTTTATCTTGAATATGCATTTGTTTGTTGAATCATCATAGAACACAATATCTTTTCATTCCCTGGTAGTGATATTCTCGACTACAAGATCAACATTGCCAACTTACAATTTATTTTCATCTTTTGACAGGTAATCTAAATCATCCTTCCTCACATAAATAAGATTAATATTATCAAAGAATTTAGATAAGGGCAACCCCATGATGGTTATGCTAATATCGACGGACTTGAATCTATCCAAGAGCTGCCTCAAGAAAATAGACAAAATTCCTGATATCATAACATCTTTCATATTGAACGCAAATAGGAGAATGATGATTAACAAGAGGAACTCTCTATGTTCTGTAAGGCATGTTGTCGATGAGATAAAGATCATATACCAATCATGATGATGCTCTTCCAGTGACCAAATCTATGATGCAGAGGAGGAAGAACCCCAACTCATGGACCTCTATTTGGTATTCCCGCCATTGACATTACATACTTCTCTTTGCATAAAAGATCAAGTCTCACACTAGATTTCTCTCCACCAATTCATAAGAATTAAACATAAAAGATAGAGAAATAAATGAGAGAACCATCATGGATCATAAAGGATAGTGACAACATAGTAAGATTATAAACAAGAGCCAATGCTTATTTTGACACCTCTAGAGAGTGAGTGGTATAAACAAAACAAGATGCAAAAAGTGATAAAATCCAAATTTAATATCACTAGGAATCATTAAAAAAATGAAATTAAACGATACTCCCTAATCATGCATGCAGTCGCTGTAATCAAAATTTAACCTTTGTGATGATGCCTCCTCATCAACATAAATAGTCATCTCCAGAAATGAATGAAAATATCCACTCCAAGCATTATGATCACAAATCACTCTTGTCGTTATCACTTATCTCTAGAAATGAATGAATCCAAGACTTTTTGCTTTCTATAATGAATCACTAGCCATAGTGATCTGAACAACAGATGACTCTTTACGTCCCATGGAGACTGTCGCTACCATAGGGAGAAGTTACTTATGCCAAAAACAAGGAGAAATAATATTGTCGATGAATGTTGGGAGTCCATAAATTTTCCCAGACATAGTGCGATAGAAATATTGTCTTTGATTCTCCACCAAAAATCATAGCAGATTCTATTTAAAGACCCCTATTGAAAAACATCAAAAATTGCATAGGACTTCATGATCCGCCTGAAGATGGATTCTAGACAACATGACTCGGCCAAAAGAAGATGCAAACATAAGAATGATTCTGATGATTACATCCGATAGTGAAATAAAATTGTGCTTGAAGCACCTATAATGAACACATACTGAGGTTATAATTTATTTAGTAATAGTGGAAGAGACTCCAATAAACATGTGACTTGTGATATTCAAAATTTCCAATCACATGGCATGGCCTCTCTCCAATAGAAAAAAAATAAATTTTAACAAGAAACCACCCCCTATAGTTGTCAACATCAGCGCCCTTAGATAGATAGATAGATAAAAATTTAACGTCCATGAGGCTAAAAATAGCCTATGGGATAGCAAGATAACACAAGAAGACTTAAGTAGCACTGTTTGCTTCTTGTGCAGGATGATGATGAGTCCACCCAATTGCTCAATGTACTCTTCGTTGAATAAGTTATGCCAAGAACTATCACATATAGTATTCGCAAATTTATCTCTGCTACTCTTGTAGGCCTCACATTCTAAAATAAAGTGTTGTTCACTTTCCACTTTCCCAGAATTGTAGAATCTGCAAATTCTCTCTTCCCAAGCCTCCTTTGGCCTCTTCCAACGCCCAGTCTCACACCAAAGTTGGTAAGAGTTGGTTCTCAGCTAAGCAATAAGAATTTTAGCCCTCTGAGAAATGTTGGCTCCTATGTATGCTTTTTGGAGTTGATCACAAGTGGGATTGAACTCATTTATATAATATAGTTTCTTCCTCCCGATCTTGCTTCCCCAATTTCTCTTGTAGAATTTCTCCATAACAAAGACCTTTATTTCTTTATTATTTGTGGGGCACATATTGAATTGAATATTCCATTTACTCATTCATTTGATGTTTTGTTGCATCCATGTCCTTTTTGGCTTACATAGTGTGTCACTAAAGACAACTTTAGGCCATCTATCCTCTTCCATTTTTTTGATTCTTTTTAAATAGCTTAGAAGGCGAACCATAGCAAGTGCCTCAGTAGGAGCAGCCCCCATTTCACTTAGCATGATATTGTATGGAACAGTGCTTTTGATTTTAAACTTTCTTGTGATCAAGCGCTTTTGGTTTCCTTCGATTTGTTTCCATTGTACTATAGTAGTGTTGCTAGCCCATAATTCGCACCCATAAAGAACAACTGGCAGCGCAAGAAGACCGAACAAGGTTTGAATAGTTTTCCAATCCCACAACTCTGCTTCACAGCACCTATTCTAAAGAGCATAAAAATCCTTCCACCCACCTAATATCCTTTTATACCTATAGCTAGACTAGCTTAGTTTTTTGTTGAAATTGATGCCAAGGTATTTATACTCCGCAACTTCTTCAAGAACACTTCCATTGTAATAAAATTCATGTTGATGTTGTTTTTTATTATTAAAGAAAATCATAACCTTAGTCTTGCTGATATTGACTTGCATCCTGGGCACCATTCCGCAAAAGCGCTCAAGAGAAGATAGATGATCTTGCAAACCACCAGTAGATTTGGCAATTAAAATGAGATCGTTCGCATACAAGAGCAACTTTATAAAAAATTCACTTAGCTGAATGCCTTCACCCTTTTGCATGTTTAACCAGTCTTCCAATTTGTCAATATATAAACCAAACAAAGTAGGAGATAAAGGGCAGCCCTGTTTGACCCCGATACCACTCCTAAAACATTCTAAAATGCCATCTGAAGTTCTAATTTTGGCTTTCACCTCTTCGTACATCCTATGAATAGCAGCTCTGAGATGCATAGGAATCCCCAACTCTTCCATCCTGAACCAAAGCTTGTCTCTCAGGATGGTGTCAAAAGCCTTTTTAAAGTCAACAAAGCAACAAAAAACCTCTTCCTTTTTCTCCCACTCTTTTTCAATAATGTGTCTCAAAGCGACACAATGATCCAATGTCGAGTGCTTTGGCCTAAAACCAGCTAGCCCTTTAGCATGTTTATGGTTTTCTTCTGCCCATTTGTTGATCCTAGTTTCTATCATGCTTCCAAAAAGTTTAGCAAAGAGGGGATTGATCATTATAGTCCTGTAGTTAGAGGGATTGTTAACATCACCACTCTTAAAAAGTGGTATTGCAAGGTTGATTGTCCAATCTTTCGAAAACCCTTCTTAGTGGATTTTGTTGAAAATTTCAGTGATGTGCGGTGCAAGAGTTTTCATCCCCACTTCAGATATTCTGCTTGGAGCGCACCAAGATCTTTTGCTTTACCTTCACCTAACTTCTTAATCCCTGTCTCTACCTCTTGCACAGTGAAAAGATTTGTATTATTGTTGACCAAAGGTGGCTGTCCCACTCCACCCTCTTGTTCATAAAGTTTCTTAGCATATTCAAACCATTGGATGGCAGTAATATTATTTTTAGTTTGCTTTCTCCTTGGTTGGATTTCTTTCCAAAAACGTTTGGGGTTATTTCTGCCCAAGAAAAATAACTCCTCTCTCCTTGTGAACATAAAATCAGTTTTTTTCTTCTTTAGGATCTGTTTGTAGGCCTTAATGTCAAGGTTAGTTTTATTTGACTCCCTTAGGTTTCTCCTAGCCCTCTTGCATTCCTTATCAAACCAAGCATTGGCTGGAAAACAATTAGTTTCAGATTTTCTATTTTTTGCTCTCTTGCATTTTGAAAGAGCCTCATGAATCAGATTTGATAAATCATAATTGTTAACACCATGTTTATACATAGGGTGTCCCATACAAAGTTCCTCAAGAGTAGTTCTGAAAGTGTTACTGTTTTTTGAAGTTAACAAAATTCTGCCCTGAGAAGGGGGGTATTGAGGGCCTTGGGTTTTTGCTCCAATCCGCCTATCCTTTGCCTAATACAAATTTACGTACAGCGGTCTATGATCTGATTTGAGATCCCAAATGTGTTCTCCAATTTCAACCTCTTCAATATTTTCATACAAATTCTACGAACAAATTACATAATCTACCACACTTGCCCCGTTGTATGTGTTGCAAGTGAAAGTGCCTGACTTAGCCCATCTAGCCAAACCATTACAAATTATGAGATCAAATGTGCCACTTAGAGTGATCAATTCTTCCCCAAAATGATTGCAGCCTTTAGCATCTTCAGATATTCTTTCCCATTGATTATTTCTTTCTTCTGTGAGCCAAATAGGGTTATCATTTACTTTGGAGCTGAAAATACTTGCTTGCCAATTTGTTGTCCTAGCATTGAAATCTCCAACAACAAGAACATCCCCACGCTACGAAAAAATAGCAACATCTTTCTTTAACGCAACATAGGGGTCATTGTGATCTAAGCCACACTTTTTATAAGTTTTAGATACTTGTGGAGCAAAGTAACAGGTTGCAATCCTGAGAAGAGTGTTATTTTCCACGATTTTGAGCCATATAAATTGTTTATTAGAATCAGTCTTTTCCAACTGAATGGCACGACCTTCTCTTTCT
This sequence comes from Cupressus sempervirens, assembly GCA_028749045.1. Taxonomy (NCBI): domain Eukaryota; kingdom Viridiplantae; phylum Streptophyta; class Pinopsida; order Cupressales; family Cupressaceae; genus Cupressus; species Cupressus sempervirens. The sequence continues at coordinate 294,884,623 of CM053792.1, forward strand.
TTTACTAGAACCATTATACCTCCATGACCTTTACCATTTCCCATTGCCTCATTCTACACTGCCATCTTCCAGTAGCCTTCAAACAATGGGGTCTTACATCCCTCATGCTCATGTGTCTCTATGAGACAAATAATGTCTTTGCCTTCTGCGATAAGCCCTAACCCAGGCCCATGTCTCCACGAATAACCTCTGCAATTCCAACAAACTAAAATTAAGCACACCTAGGTTAAGCTTGATTGCTATTTGTTTTGATGTGAAAGACTCAAAGTTGAGTTATTATCACTAAGCGTGATTGCTGATCTTGTTGTATCATTGCATGCTAAAGTGTTTGTTGTCGCACCTTTGTTGCCTTCTTACTGCCCTTCATTGGAGCGCTGGCCAAAATGAGCAATAATTGCTTTTCCCTTGAACATCCAAGCTATTTTGCCTTCATTTCTAGCTATTCTAATTTTTTCCATTTCCATTCTTCTTTCTACTTGCTGTCTCATGGTTAAATCCTCCTCTAAAACAAAGTGAGAACCCCTCAAGAGCTATTTTTTGTTAAGTAGATTTTATTTGTCACTAATGTTGGGCATGACTACCTTAATTGGCCTATTTCTCTCAACATGTGGTTTTCCAACCCTCCAAGCTTGACAGATTTTTCCTTGCCACAACAACACATCTTGTAAGAAATCCCTCGTTAAGTCGAGGGTGTGTTCCCCTTCTCCATAATCTTTTATCCCTTTGATAATTAAATTGAATGCCCTACACTGCCTTTCCTTGACCTCTTCGTCTTGTGTGTTCACACGAATCTTTGCCTCTTCTCTTGCCATAACAAGGTGTTTGCTATTTTTGTCCCGAGTTTTGGTGACTTCTGAAAAACTTCTCCTCTCCTCTTCAACCTCTGCCTTTCCCAGCGAATTAGTGTGAAGAATCGTTCTCTCCTTATAGTGAGATTACTCAGTATTTGTTGTGACCTTGTTTGTTTCCAATGTAGCATTCAAGTTTTTCCATTCATCCTTCATTTTATACCATTCAAGTTTCCCTGCTAAAAGTGTTTCTTGCAGCGTCAAGATTTGAGCTTTTAAAATGTTGTTATTATCTGCAAGAGTTTTATTTGTTGCAATTAACACTTGCATATTACGGTAACTTTCTTGCTCCTTAGCCTCTAGGAGTTCCAACCTCTTCTTGGCCCTCAAAATTTCTTGCACGTAAAGATTTGGGCACCAAGCAAGAGGTGTGGAGGTAGGGCTATAAGTGATAGAATCAACAAAGTTGTTGCTACCACACAAATGACTGTCACCATCTAAGTGTGGAGGAGGGCACATTTTGACAACATCTTTCTGTTTCTTCTCTAATTTATGCAATCTTTGCTTGTGTTTCTGCTTTTCATGTGACCCTTTCAAGCGAGCAAGTCTACGTTTTAAAATGTCCTTGAACTATTTAACGTTGACCCAAATATATTTCTCTGTCTTGTTGAGTGATACCATTTTGACTTGACCTAAATGGTTAGTTTCAAAGTGCACTAGAATTTCTTGACCATTTTTTTACCAATGAGATGGTTTGTTTTTCCATAGCTTGCATATCCACTATTTTTTCCCATAGCTTGCATATCCACTGTTTATTTTCCCATTGTTTGTGTATCCACAATTTGTTTTTCCATTGATCAAAGGAAAGAAGGACGAAACAAAAAGTAACAAGAGCAAATATATAAAACCAAAAAAAACTTGGAAAGTGCACCTTGAAATCCGTGGCTTAAAGGCCTACCACTATCTTGTTGTGGGCTAGGCCCAGTGTTCATTTTTCCCTTGGAAACAAGCCTATTTGGGATCTGAACCCTATCTGGTATTGTGTCTTCTAGCCTGGTCTCACTGTGATGCTCCGGTGTGATGCCTTGGTCCCACTGTGTCCGTTACCTGCCTAGTGCCCTATCTTTGCTGCGACCCCACACTTCCCTGAACGTGAGCTGCAGAGCAGCGCTTCGTGAAATCTACTGATAACTGCCTCGCACACAAATCTCAGTAAAAACCCTCGATGACTAGAGACAAAGCTACTACAATAGTGGTAGTAAGGGAATATTTCAATCTGAAAAAAGGTCTAATGTCATAATTTTTTTTTATCTTGAAGAGCCGCTGACTATTCAATGTCTATCCCTATTCAATGTCCATCCCTATCTCAATGCTTTCCTCATATAAACCCTCGCATCTGTAGTCAGAAAAGAATACAAATGCAAACAAACAAGGTAAATTTCCAATTTGGCATCTCATTGTGACTTGCAGTTGTTGTCATAAAAATATCTCGTCTTCCATTTTGTTGAAGCAACGCATAAATTTGTTCATAGCGGGTAGTTTACGATCTCGAAAATAAACAATATTTATAAAGAAAATCATTTGGGTGTTCTTCAATTTACAATTTTAGATGTGGGTGAGTGGATGAGAAATGTGATAAATGGGTCATTGGCAAGATTAAAGAAATCGGAAGATCCAGGTCAAACGTTTAGGTTGCTGAGGGATTTTTGTTTCTTGGGTGGAGACTGGCTTGGGCATGGGAAATACAAATGTCAAAGAAGGTGGAGGAAGATTAGTTGAGGAAGAAGCAGGTGGAGAATCCCATCATAGCGGGTCTATGCACAGGCAGAGTGAAATAGGCAGACTCAGTCATATTGGATCTGCCAAGTCAATGGGGCATTCCCCTCCAGACAACCCTGGCCGTTTAGTAAAACTCAATGTAATGCCAGTTGTTTTGTAGTGATTTTTTTTATATGTTGTATCTCTCTTCTAGCTACCTTGTGTAGCTATTATTCTTTGTAAATTTTCTTTGTTTCAATAAAAAAAAAACCCAAGGTCAAAATGTGAGGGTTGGCAAACAAGTGCTTGGCCAGAGACCAGTCGATGTGGCCACAAAGTGCATGTACCAGTAAAAAATGATCCTGCCATTTTTATTTTTATTTTTAAATCCAGACACAAAAGGGTTCCTTTGTGTGTTGAGGAGGTAGTACTAGTGGTGCCACATGTCATACAAAGATGAAATCACATGGGGTCTCCAAGGTGGACCAAGGCATGGTTTCAAAAAAACTTGATCGCTGCCCCCAAAACTTCAGTGCATGCAAAAGCTTATGTGGCATTGTGGTTGAGTGCACCAAATGGAGGCACGAATAGAAAGGATGTCTCTTTTGGTCAAGGTGTTGTCTCCTAAATGTGGTGGGGGCCCAAAAAGATCTTGCAACTTTTCATCCCAAGGCACGGGGTTGGAGGAATTAGAGTGTCTCCCAAAAAAAGAGTAGTCAACAGTATAATTTGAAAAAACAAATTGACGTGACCTCAAACAAAACTCCCATACCTCCATGAAAAAATTGTGAAAAATACCCCAACGAATGAGGATACTGGTGGTGCTTGATTCCAAGGGCAGGTCCCAGAAAAGAAGGGGCCCACGGGCTTTTAAAATTGATTGCACATATTTTTTTTTTAATTATGGGTACATGTTTTTTTTTTTTTTTTTTGCATGTAAAGAATTTGTCTTAAAATCTATGCATTTGCGATTTCACAAAATAAGAAAATTTATTTTATAAAAAAGTATCGTCACATCGATTTCCATGCCCAAGGTCATACAGTCTTGGGCAAAAAACTGCCTATGATTTTAGTAGGGTTTTTGGACACTCAAAGATCAACGATTTTCATGCCCAAGGTCGTACAGTCTCAGGCCAAAAAAAATTGCCTATGATTTCATTAGCATTCAAATTGGACAAATTTTATATGGAAGTGGGGGTTTTTGGACGCTTTGAGCTCAATAGTGATGTCTACTTGGGCTCAAAGTGACCAGAAATATAGGTCCCCTCAGATCCGATAAAAAAACACTTCCAAAAAATGAAACCCTATAAAAGATAAAATATGGATCTAAAAACCAAGCCAAACCTTTCACAAATAGAACAAGGACATGGAGATCTAGAGCTCAGGTACCTATTATAGAAAGAGAGACACAAAAGCTATGGAGACTAGAATTCCCAAATCCACAAAGGAGACATTCTTGATGAGCACAAAAAGAAATTGCTATTATCAAAAGTGAATGAATTACAAAGAGAGATCAATCCTTATAGAAGGAGATCCAAAAGCCTCAAAGGTAAAACCTAGGTTGCATGATAATAATTAATAAAAGAATTAGTTATTATATGATTAAATTTTATCTAAAGTAAAATAGAGTTTAATTAGAAAAATATCTAATTAATCTAACAACCCTAAAATTGAATATCTCAAACTATTGTGACTGAGTGGATTGGAACTTCCTTTATGATATCCTATCTAAGATTGGTTTTTGTGAAAGAATTATCAATATTGTTAGTGAAATTATTGAGCTTGTACATGTCTCAATTTTGGTCAATGGGATTCCTTAGGGATTTTTCAGATCATGATGTGGCTTGAGGAAAGGAGACCCCCTTTCTCCATACCTTTTTATCATGGTTGTTGGTGTGTTAGGAAGAATTTTTTTTTCCATGGCCAATGAGGGAAATATTAAAGGTATTAGAGTTGCCTCCTCACTCCCTCCTAAAGTCCTACAATAGTTTGTGGATGATACTTTCTTTTTTGAAATCTCATTTGTTTTTGAAGCTATGCAGTGGAAGAAGGTTTTGGATGACTATGATCACTTGATGGGACAACATATAAACTTCAATAAAAAGAAAAAATTACTTCATTAATATTATTCTTGACTTGCAAAGGAGGATCAATCTAGTGCTTATTTGTCAACCTATTGGTCTTTCTGATGCTTAACCGGGTCTCCCACTAACTACTAAGGAGGTGAATTCTCAATATTGGAACACAATCCTTGAAAGAATGCAAATAAATCTAGTAAGATGAAAAGGAAAAGTACTAAGTAGTATGGGAAAGCTTCAATTACTTATTTTTTCTCTTCAAGCTATATCAATTTACTTCCTCTCATTATTCAAAATTTTCAAAACTATAGGGAATAGCTTGGAAAAGATTCAAAGGAACTTGCATTAGGTGAGTTTAGAAGAAAAGGTGATGATCAATTGTGATGCCCCGCTCGAGAACCCAAAAGAAATAAATCCAATATGTTACAAATTTTATGAAACTATTTTTTTAAAGTTTAAACAACATCAAAGTAACAATGCGAAAGCAATATACACATTCACAACATTTACACAAATGCAATTACAATACAGATTTCATTCCTAAAGGGTTCCTTTGTGTTGAGTCACGTTTAAGAAAATTTTATTAATAAGTTTAAGTCTCAAGTACAAAGTCATGGTCACAAGGAAATAACAAATACATCATCCCTTAAGAAAAATCATAAATACATCTGGCATAATACATCTAATGAATAACATATGTTCCACATGTTACAAAGTATGCAAGAATAGATACAAGTACATCCAAATACAAGATACATGTTAACATATATACATCAACTGAAAAGAAATCTCTAAGATAGGAATAAAAATGATGATAGTACAACTCCATCAATGAGAACCCAACATCTGTCAAACTTAGGGGGACCCAAATGATAAGAAGACACTACATCCCAGCCATGTGGTCACCTAATCAGGCTCTCACTCCCATTGTGTAGGAGAAATAATGTACAATCCACACATAGATAATCAAATCATAAAACAATCTTGAAACAAATCCTGATAGCCAAATCTACCTCAAGGATGCAAAAACTATTGAAAAAGAAGAGATAATCAAAGTCAAAAGGGAACTCATTCCAATACCAACATCACACATCTAGTCAATGTCTAGATACCAAATGCAATACCATATCAAAATAAGATAAAGTCAATGAAATGTATCCACCTTAAGTCAAAGTCACATGTCCAAGAATAATAATCAATAGATAAAAAATATCATCACTAAAAGTAAATCACCAACAATAAGACACCACCAATAAATAGTTGACACTCATCAATAAAATTCAATTGTCAACAATAAATGACATCCAATTAATAAGTAACAACTCACAATAAATACACCATCAAAGGTAATATCCAACAAGTACATCACTAGAGGCAAATATATAAAAATCATGAAGGAGACTTAGGCTACATATTAGGAAGTGTCATCACATGGTCAAACTACTTGAGTTACCCTGGACTTGTCTCTCACTAGACCCAAACCCTCAAGTGTTGAGTTATCCTAGATTGGTCACTATGGACCCCGAACCCTCAACATGACATGTGAAACTAGAATACACTCTCATGAAGACAAGGAAAACTAGTCATAGCTCTTACTAGGTATCATCTCATTCTCATCCTTACCCTATACAAGCACTCAAGGCATGGGCGAGGCAATATCTCTAACTAATATTTTTAATGTGTGTCTAAATACTATAAATTACTATGCAATCAATTGTTATACAACTTATAATGAGTTACCTTGATAGGCTCTTTGGGGCCCGGTCCTAATTGCAAGCCACTCCCATAGACATGCACATAGACTACCTTCCCAAAACTCACAAACCACAATTGTGTCCTATACTACAAAATTAATACTAGTTGAATTTGGTTTCTTAACAAGCAACCCAAAAATAACATTGGTTCTCAAAATTCAAGTTCTCATAAATGCTTAATGATGCAGATGCTAGTGGAATGTTATCATTCTTTCATAGTTTAATAACTTCTTTCCTTCTTTGTTTGATAGAAAATTTCCCCTTCTCCAATCATTGGTTACTCTTAGACTCACTCTGCTCTATAGACCTATCAAAGGTCAACTCTGAACACTTTAGACTCCACTAGACTCCACATACTAATGACTGTACTCTTGGAAATCTTCCTCTCATGTAACAATGCATATTTGATCATATGTATTGTGACTGTTCTCATAATACTATTGCTTCAACTTCTTCCAAAGACCTATCCACTAGGGTCAATATCAATGGACCCACTACTCCTTATCACAAATTAGGACTCTCTAAAGATCCCCATACAACATTTAATCCCTTCACAAAAACTCCATTAACACATTCATGGGAAAATTCATCACAAACCGCCATGTCACTACCCCTTAGATAGACCCGACAACAATCATTCATAACTTTTGAACTAGACCTTATTTTCTCAATCCAACCGTTGATATTTGGTGCAATTTGACTCCCTCCACCATATCCAAAATTTGGCAAGATCCAACGGTTAACTTCAAAGAAATGACCCCTGCACTAACTGCAATTTACTGAGACAAGCATTCCTTCCTCCTGTGACTGTCTAGTCACTTCTCTACCCTCCAATACGACCAACCTCTCTTATTCTCCTATAAATGGGATTCATTCCTTCATAATCATTTTTAGGAAATTATATTACAAGTGTGGATCCATCCCCAAGAAAAAATATGTACAAAAGGGGATGGATCTCATGAATCCATGACTGGCACTAAAACAAAAATTAGAGATTTCTACAGAACAATAAATCTTAATGATTGAATCAGTATTAAGAATCACTTGGAACTAGATTTAATAGAATTTAAAAATCATTACACATCTATCTCCAAATCAATAGATCAATACAACATCAAAAGACTTCAAATTTGCAAAAAAGTAATTGTTATTACTTCCAATATGGACACAGTCCGTACAATCTAAAATGCCAACTTCCACCGCTGTACCCTTATGCCTTTTGAGGCTTACATATACTTAAAATAACTCCCTTAACCAATCCAAAGTAATCGGATCCTCTAACAAAGCAACTAATCCTTATTTGGTAATTTCCCTCTAAAACACATTTGACTGTTACCTTTCAAATATTTAATCTTTAAAAATTATTTAAATAACTTTGTAGACTTTAGGACTTCAAAGTTTTTCCATGTAGGATCTTGACATAACTTTAAATCCATTATTATATTCTAAGACTTATCCTTTAGCCTTCTAGGCCTCCTATACTATCTAACTCATATTACATCAACTCATACCTTTATAGATTTAGGCTTAGTACATGACATTCCATCAAATTCACAAAATGGACCATAAGCCCAATTACATTGATATATTCATGTTTTGATCTTTTAGATCCTATAATATTTATGATCATTTTTCAAGAGCCATTCAAATGACCCCCCTTTCCGTGACTTTGTCAGGGTGCCCTGCACCACTCAATAGCATAAAACTTATAAATCATAAAACACAATTCAAATCATAAAGTACATCATGATATCCAGTCAAATAATCATAAAAGAAATCTATAAAATGCTTGTGGTACACATCTTAACTTGGCCAACTAAACAACCCACAAAAAAATCATCACAAAAAAAATATCACAAGACTATAAATAAAATATAAGAAAACACATAGTTTTCAGCCATTTGATTTAATTCCATCATTTTCCCTTCTTTAGTTTGGGCCATAAATATATGTTTAGAAATAAAGTAAGAATATACATGTTAGTATAAATTACTGTGCTAATATATTTATTTAAATCAATAAGTATTTAAATGACAAACCTCTTTGTGCATATAAAATATCATGCAATATTATCATGTTATTAATCTAAATAAATCATAAATGATTTAATTAATAGCATAAATGTATATTATTAGATTAAATATTAATATCAATTTCCTTTGTAAAATATTAATTTGACTTCTATTTAAGTCCAATATTAATATTTTATTTTTCCTTCAATTCACAATGCAACTAGAGATTACTCAAATTGAAATTTTAATTTTAATTTACCTACAATTTCTCCCATAATATTAAATATTCACAACTAGCCAATTATATAGTGAATGATTATATAGTGAACTCACTATAACTTCTCTTAAAATATAATTAAATCATAATCATCTATTTATTAATTTGTAACTCCACTAGCATTAATAAATATATAATAAGTTGTGTCCCACTAAGAGTTTTAAAAGTAATTTATTTTTAAAATCCACTTATAAGAAATTATATAGTATTTATCTATTTAATTTTAAAAATAAATGAACAATATATTTATTTTTTAATTTAAACTTTTTTATAAATTTAATTTCTAAAATTAATAATTAATCATTAAAAAGGTTTTTTTTTAAATAAATAAATTTGAAAATTATATTATATTTTTATAAAATAAAAATAAACATGCAATTAGTATTTTGACATTCATTTGACCTCTCAAATCATGCAACCATAATATACTTAGTTTTCTATTTTTAATATATTTGTTTTCACATGCATGCATAAGTTTATTAGTAACATGGTTTCCTCTCAATTAATCCTTTATGTTTCCAATAAATTTTGCAACCAAATTATTTTAGATATAAGAAGAATATTTATTTTTATTTAAAAAATTCATGATAATCACATGGTTCTAATGACAAATTTGAAGTTGAAACCCTAGCTATTCAGTTTGTTGTTTTATTCCAATTTTTTATAAATGAATTTTCTCTATATTAGAAAGGGTTTTAAAAGAATATAGTCATAATAATTTTCTAATTTTTTTTTTACAATTTTCCCCAGCCAAGTTTTCTTGATCAATAAGTTTTCCTTTTCAAAATCTATAACATAGTTCTTTATCCAAAAAGCAATACAATAAATTAATAAGCATTATGCAAGCACCCAAGAAGACACAAAGTAGACAGATCTTTCAATAAAATTTTATAATGGGTTTTCAAGCTCTACCTCAAAACCATAGCTAAAATATGTGACAATCTGTGAATGCATGCAAATCCAAACTCTCTAAAACTTTCAACAATTCTTTTGATCCAATTCTAAATTTTGCTCCGAAAAACCTGTGTGTTTTTCAAATGAACCACCAACCCCCCTAATAATGAACCATAACCCTAAGTAGGGTTCTATTCTCCCATATTTCAAAAGCCACTGACTTTATTAAATAATAATTACTTTAATTATTTAATCATTTCATCCACACTTAAAGAACTTTTTAATAAATTTTCTTTTCTTTTCTTTTCCTCCACTTTATTAATCAGTGCAAGCACTATTTAAAGCGTAGTTTATTATTAAATTAATAATAATAATTAAAGTTCATTATGTAAATGCAAGTCTAATTTAATTATTATTAATTAAATAATTATAATAAATCAATATTTAGTATTTAATATTTAATCTTTTAATTCTCTATTTATCCAACTTCTTAAATTAGACTTTTAAATTAAATCTTTTAAACTGAAGCATATATTTAATTAGTTTTTAATTAATTAAATATTATCTTATTTTAATTTCTCTTTAACCAATTTTCTAATTTAGACTTCCATTTAAGTCTTTTAAATTAAGCACATATTTACTTAGTTTTTTATTAATTAAATAATCTCATATTTATATTTTCTTTTTAATCAAATAATATTTAATAATTCCATGTATTATTTGATTAACTCAAATATTATAATTAAAAATGTTAAAATACACATAATTTTGTATAGCAAAAATGGCAATCAAAGCGAAAAAAAAGAAGGATATGTGAAAAAGTAGTCTCTCAAAATCCTAATAACGGTAAATCAGTGAATAGCGTAGCTTAGAAACATTTGCAACCATTCAAACCTAGGGATCAGTATCAAGTGACACATCTTCCCTTAAGCACAAGGAATAGCTTCAACATTCTAGCCTCTATACAGGATGAAAAATTGAAACATATTATTGTGTGTAGATAAGGAAGACACATTTGCAACCTTGGTTCGTCTCTATAAAAAAAGAGATAAGGAAAATATCAAAACCCAAAAGGAACTAAACGACAATCATGAGTTGGATGGAAATGAATGACAACGGTTTGCTAGGAGAAAAACCAAAGGAGCAATGAACCTACAAATGGAGATAGAAAATAGTCCATAGGAAAATTGTGGCTAGAGAATCAAAAAGAATAATTTAGCAAGATGAAGTATGCAAAGTATGAGGAATTATTTAAATCTTTGCCCTTAACCAAACAAGAAAATGCCGCAAATAGAACCTTAATCGATATCAATAAGCCTCACCCTATCTATAGTCAATAGCATCCCTTTAGGTCCTAAAAAACCTAGTCTATCCTCATAACCATACCATATCAAAGGTAACGGTAGTCTATCCTCCCTGTCCAAATGCTCTAAAGCTTATATCCCACCAAATAGAAAATAGTTTGAAAATAACAGTAACTCCAAATATGAAGATAGAGTAAATAAACCCCCAATGGTAGAAACCCTAATTGATAATAAGTAATAGATTCAGTGAAAATAGATGGCAAGATTGTTCAAATTTAGGAGTATTTCCATGTTGGAATTACCTTGAAGATCTCAATTCAAAATTGGTAAGAAATCTAAAAAAGATTTGCGAGAGATAGGTAAGTATCATAACTTATTCTAAATATTTACTATATCTACATTGTGTAGATAGTAAAATTAGGAATGAATTGGTTTCAATATAAAATTGGTATTATAAAGGTTATCCAATTAAATTTATAGCATGGGAAACAAATTACTATGAACTAAAAAGTAGGAAATTGCAAGCACCAAAGTGATTTGAATGCAAGAAATTTCCTCTTGAATTAAACCAAGTAGAAATCTTGAATAAAATTGGGAAATCATTAAGAGATTTAGTAGGTATTGAATCAATCAGAACATCTAGCAGGATGAATTTTTTAGTAAACACAAAGTTAGGGAAAAAGATCTCAAACCTAAGAAGATTATAACAAACAGATCAATCTATAGATTGAATTTCACAAATTTTGAAGCACAAATACAAGGCATTGTTAGACCAAATCTCAAAATGGATACTAAATGCACAAATATCAAAGAGGCACTAAGGAACATTAGCATATGGAGGAAAAGTGTAGAAGGAAAAATAAGAAACAAGGGAGATAGTCAACAACTAAGCAAAAATAGAAGAGAGTACAAAGAAACACTAATAGAAGGGAGAATGAGAGAGTAGAAAACAAATACAGAGATAGAAAAATCACAAATGCAAAATGAAGAACTAGGAAAAATGAAGACACTAGAAGAAATAGAAAATGGAACTAACAAAAATTAGGAAAATTAGTCTAAACTATCAAAACTCAAATAATGTGAAGTATGTCAAAGAGAGAAGGATATCCTAGAAGATATTGAAAACAACATGTAGAATTTGAACAAATTGACAAATGAAATCCAGCTGATACAAAATGACATTGAAGATCAAATAATTTTAGGAGTGCAAAAACATAATGAATGTGAGAGAAAAGAATCGCATGATCTTATAGAAGAGAAAGTCAAAAAATAAGCAATTAAAGAAGTAAAAGGAAGTTTATTAGATGGAAGGAATGCAGATGAAAACAATCAACAACAAAGTAAAATTTGTAAAATGAATCTTATAGAAGGAAAGTAGGACACATCAAAATAGATTAAAGAGATTAGTACAAAAGAAAGACAAAATCAGAATAAGGAAAGAAGAGAAAGCCCAAAAAGGGAAAATGACAACAACTGCAGGTTACAATCTGAATCCTTTATAGCAACAAAAAGGAATCAAGAATTTATAGAAGAAGAGAAGTGTAGAGAAAATCAAGATCAGGAAACTCTTATACCTCTAGCTACATCAGAACAATAGAGTAATGTTACAATTCAAAAAAAGTCAAAGAAAAGGAGTTATAAATTTTGGCAAACGTTAGATAATAGAAAAGATCTCTTTGAAGATATAAACAGAGAAGATCAATAGACACATGAGAATAGGGATAACATAAAGGACCCCTTAATACCAATAGAAATAGAAAAGTTTATCAAAGTAGTAAATCCAGAGGAATAACTAATCTACAAAGAACAAAAGACGGAAAAAGATGATTAGACTGGAAACAACCAGATATGGGAAGAGTTTGGGGTTCTAAAGGATACATATCAAACTAGTGAGGATGAAGAGGTCAAAGAAAAGGAATATTTACAAGATGTAGATCAAAAGGAATTAGAAGATTAGATTGTTAAGGAATTAATAGAAGAAGAAGAGAATATAGAAGAAAATAAAAACTCAATTAGTAAAAATGATGAGCGGAAATCCTTCAATAACCTAGGCACTTCTATTAATCAGGAAGGGTTTTAAACACTAAAATGTGGTAAACAAAAAATGAAAATGGGAAGGAAATCACTTAGAGAACTAAGAGAGGTTAATGGGCAAGCGAAAGAACAAAAAAAGATCATTGGAATTCTAAATGCAGTGAAGGGGAAGATTCTTCACATTGATCAATGAGAATCACAACTTGGAATGCTAGGGGTCTAAATGCCCCTAGAAAGAAATGCTTGTTAAAGTGTAACCTTGCCTTATTTGACTCAGAAGTTATATTAATACAATAGGCTAAAATGAATAAAGAAGAAGGAAATAAATTAGAACAGAAAATGGGTAATTGGAAAAGTGCACTCAAGGAATAAAATGGGGCATCAAGAGGAATAGGAGTTGTATGGAACCCTCAAAAGATAGTCCTGAACATTATGATATAAAATAACAACTGGATGGGATGCAGAGTCATAAGTTTTAGACATAATCTCAAAATAATCCTCATAAATGTTTATGGACCCAGACAAGTAGCAGACAAGAAAAAATTATGGGATGAAATTAGTTCTTTATGGAAAACCATCCTAATGAAAATTTTATCATTGGAGGAGATTTTAATGTCATATTAAATATAAAAGAAAAGTACGGGGGATCACATATGGTTTTACGGGAAATATTGGAGTTCAGAGAATGGGATGGGAAGAATACAATACTAGATATTCCAACCAACAATGGAATATTTACCTGGAATAATAGAAGAAAAGATTTCATTTATATAGCTGAAAAACTTGATAGGTTTTTGTTTAAAGTAGAATTAAGTAATATAAATCTAGACATAAAGGCAACTATCATGCCACTAGCTAGTTCAGATCACTATCCTATTAGAATATACCTAGGAGAACCTAATAAACCATCTAGAAACCCATTCAAATGCAAAAAAATGTGGTTCTTAGATAAAAACTTCATACAAAACATTAAGAATTGGTGGCAAGAAGGTAAGTTTCAAGGATAAAAAATGTATTGTTTTGTATCTAAACTTAAAATTCTCAAAGGAAAAATCCTAAAATGAAATAAGACTCAATTCAATAATATATTCAACTTAAAGCTAAAAAATGAAGACGAACTTAAGAATTTAAACAAACAAGTAATCAAAAAAGGTATGGACAATGAAAAAATCATTAAAGAAAAAGAAATGCTAGCAAAGTAGGAAGATATCTTGGCAAAGGAGGAGGTACTTTCGAGATAGAAGTCAAGGGAGAAATGGTTAGCAGAAGGAGACTGAAGTACAATTTTTTCCCATAATTGCACTATTTATAATAGATCTATTAACACGATAACAAAAATAACAAACAAAGAAGGTAATACTGAAGAAAACCCTACTAATATAGCAGATGTTTGTAGATTACTATGAGAACATCCTTAACATTTTTGAATTTTCCAACTGCTTAGCTCAAGAAAATAGTTAAAAGCAATCCCAAGATTAATTACAACAGAAGACAATCTATCACTAAATAAACCTTTCACCATAGAGGAAATCTATAAAGTTTCTTACCAGATTTCAAATTTGATGCTGACTAATGCACAAATTTTATTGTAGGTATGAACATTGATGTCAAAGAATATATTTTCTCCAAAATCTGTATATGTTAGTATAGAAATAATAGAGATAATAAATTGTTCTTGAACTTGGAATGTAATCAATCCTTTGATGTGCTTGCATTAATTTATTTTGATGCCTTGTTATTTGAGTAGATCAAGTATACATATCACACGTATGGGTGTGAGGGTGAATGGGCATGTCTCTAAATGGAGACATGAAGATTCACCATCGCACTGGTTTGGTTTTAATTAATCATGCTCGATTTGTTACAGACTTAACACAAGTCTTAATAATGTATTATTGATCATTATGAATTGTAACCCAATATAATATAGATCAATATAAGTGATCTAAACTCAAAGGAATCAAAATAAGTTTCAATCATGCCTTAAATGATCTCAGACAATATATGTATGATCATCAGCTTCAACTGTGCATTGTTTCATATATTGTTAAAATACATATATATATATATATATATATATATATATATATATATATAGTATGTGCATCATACTGATATACATTTATACATATGTATATATATGTTGATCACAGTTATTGTCAGACCGAAGCTACATGCTTTAAACACTTCCTCTTAGCTAGGGAAGACAAAGTGCATATATATAAGTTTTCCTTGTTTGTAAAGTGATATCATCTAAATATACTTAAGAAAATCAAGTCTCGTGATATTTTTCCCAGTTATGGTATGTACACAAATATCAAGTCTCATGATATCTACCATAAGAGATCATGGTATATCCATAGATATTATGTCACATAATATCCACCATGAGTTTGAACATATCAATCTTCAACCGATATCAAGTCACATGATATGTATCAACATGCTCTTTTACCTATCATGATTAATCCATAAATGTCAAGTCACATAATATTCATCATGATAGTAATCTAATAATTATAAATTTGTCACCTTATATTATTAGAATCAACATTTCATTATTTGATAATGTACATAGGGTAGGCCCATAAGTCATAGAGACACACATATGACAAAAGAGTTTACACCTTAAACATCTTTATTAAATAATACAAAATTTACAAATTTGAGACTCAATCTCATAAACTTACATTTCAACCATACCAAGTTTCTTTCTAAAATGATTAACGTTCACTTTAGGAAGAGCCATGGTGAGAATGTATGTTGTTTGATCACCTGTATTTATATATTTCAACTAAACATCTCTTCTTTCCACCATGTCTCTTACTTAGTGGTAAGGAATTTCTATATGCTTGGATCTATCATGAAATATCAGATTCATAGATAACTTGATACAACTTTGGCTATCACAATGAATAGTGGTAGGTTTCATAGGTTCATAGAATAAGTTAGAAAAAACTTTCAAATCCACACTACTTCTCTAGCTCCCATTATTGTTATAATATACTCTACCTCAATAGAACTCTGAGCAACTAAAGCTTGCTTTCTATAGATCCATGAGATCATAGCTGAACCTAAGCTAAAACAACATCTTGATGTGCTCTTCTAGTCTTTTATACTTCTGGCCCAATCAGAATCAGTATATCTATGTAACTCCAAGCTGGTATTCTCATATTTAAGTTCATACCCAACAGTGCCTTGAAGATACCTTAATATATGCTTCAAAGCAACAAGATGAATTTCATTAGGTTCACACATGAACTAACTTAATGCATTTTTAACATAGCAGATATCAGGTTGAGTATTCACAAGATACATCAAAGACCCAATTATATGTATGTATAAATTGGAATCAACTAGTCTGGGTTCAACACTTGCTTCCTTTAGCTTATGTAAGTTGGTTTCCATAGGTGTTGACATAGGTCGACAATTCCACATTCCAAATCTTTTCAAAATATTGATAGTATACTTCTTTTGATGTAGGAAGGTATTCCCATACTTTTGACAAACTTCAAATCCAAGGAAGTAATGAAGAATCCCTAAGTCCTTCACTTCAAATTCAAAAGCTAAATCTTTCTTACATTGATTAATGAGATGTTCTTCTCCTATAATCAGAAGGTCATCAACATAAAGAATTAGAATTAACATATCACCTTTAGTTACTTTAAAGTAAATATTTGGATCAACAATATTCTTGGTGAATCCAAGACTTAGAAGATATTTATTAATCCTTTCATACTAGGCTCGAGGAGCCTGATTAAGTCCATATAGAGCCCTTTTCAATTTACATACATAGGAGGTAGCATCGTGAGTCACATATCCTTCTGGTTGTTCCAAGTATACTTCTTCCTTAATTGTTCCATTTAGAAAAGAAGTTTTTACATCCATTTGATGGATTTTCCAACCTTTGGTTGCTGCAATGGCTATCACAACTCTAATTGAGGTATACTTGGCAACTGGTGCAAAATTTTCTTCAAATTTGATTCCTTTCTTTTCAAAAAACCCTCTAGCCACAAAATGAGCTTTATTTTTTCCATCTACAACATACTTAACTTTGAAGAGCCATTTGGAAGAAACAACATATTTTCCTTTAGGTCTAGGAACTATATCCCAAAAAGCATTTTTTGGTATCAACTGATATTCTTCCATGATTACATCTTTCCAAGCTTGATTTTTAAGTGTTTCTAAGCATTAGAAGGTTTAGAGTTTAGACTCTCACATATGAATTCATTTTTTGTTAATTTTTGTGGTCTTTTGCTTTCTTTGGAAGTCCTTGCAGGTGTTGCAAATTCATCTCCTTCTTGTATGATTTTCCTTGCCCAAAGTGGCCATTTAGAATTATTAATATTCTCTTTTTTATTCTCAGGAAGGATCTTAGTTTCATTTGAAGTCTCCTTAGGGTACTCCCTCTAAATCTCTGGAGCAGGAGCCTCTTCTTGGGATAAGTCATCTGTATCTAGTTCATCTAAAGTTTTGGCTCTTTTGAAAGCAATATCTTCTACAAAGATGACATCTCTATTGAGTTCTATTTGTTTCTATCCAGGTATGTAGATTATGTACCCTTTTACTATTTCACTAAAACCAATATGAATTCATTTTCTTCTGGTAGGTTCTAACTTTTTCCTTTTCTCCTTAGGTACATGAACATACACAGGACATCGAAATATCCTTAAATGACTAATGTCAAGTTTCATTCCTGAAAATTCTTCTTTAGGAGTTTTTTTGTCCAAATATGAGTGAGGACATCTATTTTGAATATATACTAGTGTATTAGATGCTTCAAACCAAAATGACATGGTCAAGTTTTGATCATAAATCATATCCCTAGTAGCTTCTACAATAGTTCTATTTTTCCTTTCAACAACTCTATTTTGTTGAGGATTGTAGGGAACTGTGAACTCCTTCTTAATCCTAGCAAGTTTACATAATTCTTTCAATATTTCAAAAGTGTATTCTTTCCCATTATCTATTCTCAGAACTTTAATTTTCTTATTTGAGGAGTTTTCAGTGAAAGTTTTGAATTCTTTAAATTTAGAAAGAATCTCTTCAAATTCTTTGCACTTAAGGAAGTATATCCATGTCTTCCTTGAAAATTCATCAACAAATGTCACGTAGTACAAGAACCCTCCTATGGATGATGTAGACATGGGTCCACATAGGTTAGAGTGCACTAGTTCTAACACATCTTTAGTTTTGCTCAAACTATGAGGAAATGATTTTTTAGTGTTTTTCCCTAAGGAACAACCTTTGCAGGATTCATTGTGAATATGACTTAATTTGGGCATTCCAGTGACTAACTTCTCCATAAATGTTAGAGCATGAAATTTGATATGACCTAATCTTATATGCCATATTTTATTTGAATATGAAGTCTCATGAACAAGTGAGAGATTTGTCTTAGTGCAAAGCTCATAGAATAGTCCTTGTCATATGTCTATTGTCAGAGCCTTCTTTATAGTTAAATTATTAGGCCATGCTAGTACCTTACCTTCCATGAATGCAATTGTATAACCATCATCTTCAAGTGCAGATATAGATATTAAATTCCTTTTAATACCTGGTACATAAAGAACTCCAGAAAGCTAAATATAATTTTTGGATTTCAATTTGTTGGTGCAGGTCCCAATTTCTTTTATAGAATGTGTAGAATCATCACCAAGTATAACTTCTTCATCTATTAAAAATTTGCATACTTTTTAGGTTATCCTGATATCCAGTGATGTGTCTTAAAGATCCATTGTTAATTATCCAAGTGTTGGATTTGGTCGATATTTGACTAGAAAATGTTGAATAGAAGGCACATTTCTTAGATTCTTGACTTTCATTTGATTTATCAAATTTGGAAAATGATGCTTGAATTTTCGATCGATAAAGACAATTTAGTGCATAATGTTCATATTGATCACATCTGAAACAATGAATTTTGGACAAGTCTTTCTTTTGTTTTGACTGTCCTTTTCCATGAAAGTTTATTTTCCTTTTGTTGTTCTTCGTCTTTCCCTTCTTATGAGAGTTGGTGTTAAGAACATGAATGTCTTCATCTAAGGTTTTATGTTTTCCTTTAATCATTAATCTCAATTCTTCTTGAAGACAATCAGATCTCACTAGATCTGGTTTTAGGATTTTAGATCTTGCACTTATACCTTGTACAAAGGAAACCCAAGAATTTGGTAGTCCTCCTAAATCTATTACTGATAACTCTTGGTTTTCAATCTCATAACTAATAGAAGATAATTGATCTCTCAATTCTATGATTCTCATGAAAAAGGAATTCACTATTTCTCCTTTATTCATGTTGATATTATTCATTTATCTTTTAAGAGTAAGTTTTCTACTAGTGTTATTTACTATGAATGCATTTTCAAGAGCTTTAAACATGTGATATGTTGTAGCATGTTTTGCCACAATAGGCACTATGTGATCTCGAATGGCATCCACAGTTATCTTCATGGCTTTCTAATTATTTTTTATCCATTGAGTTTTCTTTGGATCATCTTTAGGTTCTTGCTTTTCTTCTCTTACAAAAGATTCCAATTTTTTTTCTTGTAATAACATCATTATATGAAGTTTCTAGGATTCAAATTTATCATCACTCGTAAGGTGTTGTTTGAATCTTAACATGTTTTTCATCTTGAAGAGAAATGAGAAACTACAACTTAATGTGAAACCTGATCTCTTAAACTTAATGAGATCTCTCCTTAAGAAGGCTCTAATACCATGTAAATTTTCTTACCAAATTTCAAATTCTATGTTGACTGATGCACAACTTTTATTGCAGGTATGAACACTAATGTCAAAGAATAGATTTTCTCCAGAATCTGTATATGTTAGTACATAAATAGTAGAGATAATAAAATTTTATTGATCTTGGAATGTAAATCGATCCTTTGATGTGCTTACATTAATTGATTTTGATGCCTTGTTATTCAAGTGGATCAAGTATACATATCACACGTAGAGGTGTGAGGGTGAATGGGCATGTCTTCGAATGGAGACATGAACATTCACCATCACACCGGTTCGGTGTTAATTAATCATGCTTGATTTGTTACAAACTTAACACAAGTTTTAACAATATATTACTGATCATTATGAACTACAACATGCCTTAAATGATCTAAGACTATATATATATATAATCATTGGTTTCAAATGTGCATTGTTTCATATACTACTATAATACGTGTGTGTGTGCACATCACACAAGTATCCATATGTGTGTGTGTGTGTGTGTGTGTGTGTGTTGATCATAGTTATTGTCAGACTAAAGCTACATGCTTTAACAAAATGAAAACAACACTCTTTAACATCAACCCTAATTAATCACAATTTTTAACACAAAATTTTAACATCACTCTTTAACATAATATTCAAGCATTCCTTTTTCAAAAATGTTGGGAAATTATAGGGGAGGATTTATGGAAGGCAATAACATCATCAAGAAATGGAGGTTCACTATTAACATAAATTAATCATACTTTCTTAGCTCTGATACCAAAAAAATCTATCACAAAGGAACTCAGAGATTTTAGATCAATTGCATTATGTAATACAATATACAAAATTTTATCAAAAGCATTAGAAAGTTGGTTAAAACTATTTCTTCCTAAACTTATTTCAAAAGAACAAACTGGCTTTGTATTGGGTAGATCCATTCTAGATGGTATATCTATTATCTAAGAAACAATCCATTCAGCCTCTAGGAATAAGGATGCATGTATGCTCATGAAATAAGATATTCAAAAATTATATGACATGGTGGACTAGAGATTTTTATGCAAAACACTAGAAGCTTTTGGATTTTTTAAGCAACGAGTTAATATTATATTCAAATGTATATCAACTTGTAGTGCCTGCCCCTAGTTTACATTTTCAAGCTACATTTATGATATGATTGCCAAACTCTTTTAGGCCAATTTATGTTTGATGATTAAGTATTATTATTTTAGAGATTATCAGATGATGTTTACACTCAGTTTATTATATGATGAGATTACTTGGTACTCTATATTTCATGCATGTATGATGATTATTCAATGGTTTCAGTTATCGATGATGATTAGTTAGATGGTTTATTATTCCATGTGCTTCTTATAAATACTTACCCCATACTGCATGTGTATGGTGTGCATGCTATTTTATTTATGTATGGTGTTTCTGATATGGTTAAGGAAGGGAGTCGTAGTCACCTGCTAGTCGGGATCTACACGATGCACCACTTCCTGCCATTGTCTGTTTAGCTTAGAATATTGTGTTTGTACATGTGTGGATTTTATGCAGGTTGCAGGTACCGGGTATTGACTTCCCTGAATTGTCAGGATGAGCGTACCCTATCACACTGTCTCAATGGTAAGAGAGGGGAGATAAAGCTCTTAAGTCCAAATCCTAAACCCTTTAGCCAATTGTCCTAATTAATAATTAGGACAAGTATCTGAGTTAAGTACCCTCCGAATGCATCAAATGATGTAATTTTGTGATTATAACCCTTTTGTTTGATTTAGTATGTATTTTTCTATGATGGGTTTTCGTATGTTGCTTTATGAGTCCTTGGTGTATTTTTCTATAAACTAAGTCTAATTAAAAAGACTAATTAATGATTTAATTTAATAAGGAATTATTATGATATCTTTATATTTAATTAATTAATTAATTAATTAAATAAAAGAATTAAAGTTGGAAATTAAAGTTCAAGATATATTTAGAACAGGATAATATTTATTTAATTTAATAATAATATATTTGGAGTTCATTTTTAAATAAATGCTAAATACTATTGTTATTTAAATTAATTAAATATGTTATCAATTAAATTCTAAAATAAATAAATAAAAAAGTTAAAAGATATTAATTTATTAAGAATTCTAGATCGCATGATCTAAACATGAGTTAAATATAAGAATTAAATTAAAAGATTAAATTATAAAAATTAATAATGTTATTTTAATTTCTTAAAAGTGCACATAAGATTTAAAGTAATAAATTAATTAAGAATTGAAGTCAAGTGAAATTTTAAATAAAGTTATTTAATAATTCAACTTAATGTGCATGAAAGTTGATGGGGACACAACCCAACACCCAGAATAGACACAATAGAAAGGGGAAATTATATTACTAAGAAAATAAGCTGGTACAAACAGTGCAGAGAAAATAAACTCAAAACATGCCCTGCGGGCTTACAATAGCATAAATCTGGAGAATATTTCTCCTTTTAGCACCTCCTCTCAAGCTCCAATCCGAATTGCCTTTTACAATGCCAGAAATCTCCTTAAATAGACCCCGGAGGGTTAAGGACTAGGAGTACATTCTAGAAAGTGCTAGTAGGCATCCACCGACAAAATAGAAGGTTCCGGAAGCTACGTTAGAAGTCGGTGCAATTCTAGAAGAATCCAGAAACGGTAGTCGAACTTCCGGGAGGCATAACTTTTGAACCGTAACTCCGATCGACGAACCGTTTACATTTTCGGAAAGCTCTCGAAGCGCTCTATAGCCCTATGGACCAGCTTTGCTCGTCCCCCATTTTTCGACCCTTTTCGAGGTCATTTAATGCCCCAAACCTGACTCTGAAGCATTCTTAGGGGGTCTCCAAAACCCGAAAAAATGCAATAACTTTCAAACCGTGGGGCCTTTTGACCTGATTCTTTTTCTGGAATGCTCTAAATCTTGATTACATTCATCTGGCCAAGTCACACCTTCTAGGTCACCAAAATGATGGTCAAATTGCATGCTCCTATTTTTTCGGGATTTTTAAATGCACTGATAGTTGAACTATGAGAGTTGGAACCTTTATTTGAGCCAAATGGGTATCCAAAAATGCAAAGACATAAAATAGAAACTAAGTCTAAGTACATTTTTTTTGGGTGACACAGGATTGCCCTTATACCGCTGGATGCTCCTGCATCAGACACCCAGGGTAGATTGAAAAGTGACCCTGTCACTTTATGGATGGTAGAGGAAATCCCAAATGGGAAACCTCAGCTGCTGAAATCCAAGTTGAGTCTTCGATCGGTCGTCCTTTCCATTTGACCAAATACTCTTCATACTGCCTGTTTCTGGTACTCCTACCCACACGATGATCTAGAATGTCTTCTATCTCCTCCTTCTTAGAAGCAGGAATTGGACATGGCTCTAAAACCAGCTCCTCATCAGTACCATCATCATGATACTCTGTCAAATCTACAATGTTGAAAATGGGAGAAATGTGAATACCATCTGGCAGCTCAACCTCATATGCATTTCCTGAGTTATGTTTCTTCAAAATTTTGCAGGGACCAAATTTCTTCATTTTCAGCTTGTTGTAAGTACCCACTGGAAATCTTTCTTTTCGTAAGTGCACCATGACAAGATCCCCTACTTGGAATTCCTTATGTCTTCTCCTTGCATCAGCCCTAGCTTTATACTCTTGATTCATCTTGATAATGTGTGCTTGAACCTCCTCATGTAGACGTTTGATGTGTTCAGCAAATTCTTCAGCTTCAGCACTTGTTCTCTCCCCTTGTTCTATCTTCCTCAATTCTGGTGCAGTCCTTGGGCTATTCCCATATACAATTTGAAATGGTGATTTTCCAGTACTCCTATTTACAGAGTTATTATAAGCAAACTCTGCCTGTGGTAGAATCAAATCCCATCCCTTGGGCTTATCTCCAACTAAACATCTCAGCAAATTGCCCAGACTTCTATTTACCACCTCTGTTTGGCCATCAGTCTGTGGGTGATGCGTGGAACTGAATTTCAAGTCTGTTCTCAACTTTTTCCATAATGTCCTCCAGAAATACCCCACAAATTTAGTATCTCGGTCAGAAACTATACTCCTTGGAAGACCATGTAGTCTTACCACCTCTTTGAAAAACAAGTCTGCAATATGAACAGCATCATGAGTTTTGTGGCATGGAATGAAATGTGCCATTTTGGAGAACCTATCAACCACCACGAATACTGAGTCATTACCCCTTTGGGTTCTTGGCAATCCAAGAACAAAATCCATACTTATGTCCTCCCATGGCCTTGATGGAACAAGCAATGGCTGATATAGGCCAATATTTTGACTAAACCCCTTGGCCACTTGACAAACCTGGAAACTCTGTACAAACTTCTTCACATCCTGTGTAATTTGAGGCCAAAAATAATGTTCTCTAAGAATGGCAATGGTCTTATCCCGACCAAAATGTCCTGCCATCCCTCCACTGTGTTTCTCCTTAATCAGATTTTCCCTCATGGAACTCCTTGGAATGCACAATTGACTACCTCTGAACAACATGCCATCCTGAATCAAATAGTCTAACCACTTGGTTCTATCTACAGCAACAGGTTCTTTACAAGCTTTCCATGCTTCAGCAAAATCAGGATCCTCAGGGTACAAATTCTTGAGTTCATCAAACCCAACTACTTCAACCTGCATTGTTGTAAGCAACAATTGTCTCCTACTTAATGCATCTGCAACCCTGTTAGATTTTCCACTTCTATGCTTTAACACAAATGTATAACTCTGCAAGAATTCTACCCACTTCATATGCCTCTGATTCAATTTACCTTGGCTATTTAGGTACTGTAATGCCTGATGATCAGTATACAAAACAAATTCCTTTGGCAACAAATAATGCCTCCATTTCTTTAAGGCCTGAACTATTGCATAGAACTCTTGATCATAAACAGAATACTTCTTCTTTGCATCATTCAATTTTTCACTAAAATATGCAATAGGCTTACCTTCTTGGCTTAATACAGCCCCAATAGCGCTACCACTAGCATCACAGTCCACCTAGAATACTTTTCTGAAATCAGGAAGTGCCAACACAGGCTGTTCAGTCACCTTCTTCTTCAGCAATTCAAAACTTCTCGCAGCTGTTGCAGTCCATTTGAACTCTTTTCTATCCCCTCTTATTGTATCAGTTAGGGGTGCACATATGCCACTAAAATTCTTAATAAACTTCCTGTAAAAACTAACCAGACCATGAAATGATCTTACCTCAGTAGCAGACCTTGGAGTAGGCCATTCCAAGATAGCTTTAACCTTCTCTGGATCCATTTTGAGTCCTTCAGGTGATATAACAAATCCCAAATAGACTAACTCCCTTTTTGCAAAGACACATTTCTTTAGATTAATTAACAGTTTCTCT
Organism: Cupressus sempervirens; assembly: GCA_028749045.1. Classification (NCBI taxonomy): domain Eukaryota; kingdom Viridiplantae; phylum Streptophyta; class Pinopsida; order Cupressales; family Cupressaceae; genus Cupressus; species Cupressus sempervirens. The sequence goes on from CM053792.1 coordinate 294,909,635, forward strand.
TCCCTCAGCCTTTCAAAGACACTACGAATATGCAGCAAATGTTCTTCCAAAGTCTTGCTGAAAATTAAAATATCATCCAGATAGACAATAACAAATTTTCCCAAGAACTTCTTAAGTACCTCATTCATGAGCCGCATGAAGGTGCTTGGGGCGTTCGTCAATCCAAAGGGCATGACTAACCACTCATAAAGACCCTCCTTGGTCTTGAAGGCTGTTTTCCACTCATCTCCTTCTCGAATCCGTATCTGATGATAGCCACTCTTCAGATCTATCTTTGTGAAGTACTGAGCTCCACTCAAGCAGTCCATAAGATCATCCATCCTTGGTAAAGGAAACCGGTACTTGATGGTTATCCTATTTATAGCTCGAGAATCTGTACACATCCTCCACTCTCCATCCTTCTTTGGTGCGAGTACTGCAGGTACTGCACATGGACTCAGGCTCTCTCGAATCAAGCCCTTCCTCAACAGCTCCTGAACCTGTCTATTTAGCTCCTCTGTTTCAGTAGGAGTCATCCTGTGAGCAGCCTTGTTAGGCAAACTAGCTCCTGGAATCAGATCTATCTGATGACTGATTTGCCTTACTGGTGGCAATCCATCTGGAACATTATCAGAGATAATATCTCCAAATTCTCCTAGTAAATCTGAAACTTCCAATGGTATTTCACTACTACCTTCTTTATCTTTCCTAGGAATCAAAGCATAGCACATTCGCTGATGTTTCATGCCATCTAAAAACTTCCTTCCATCAACAAGACAAATCCTAGCACTGCTACATACCTTTTCACCTTCCTTTTTCATGGGCTTCAATTTGTGGCAAACTCCATCCTTTGTCAGAGAGTATGTGTTTGCATGTCCATCATGTATTGCATGTCTATCAAACTGCCATGGTCTACCCAACAATAGATGGCAAACATCCATCGAAATAACATCACAGAGGACTTCATCATGGTAACTACCAATTTTGAATTTTACTAAACATTGTTCACTTACCAGGACCTTATGATCATCTTTTACCCAAGAAATCCGATAGGGCTGGGGATGTTTCTCCCTCTTGAGCTTCAGCTTAGAGACCATCTCTTCGGATACCAAGTTATCAGTGCTACCACCATCAATGATCACATCACAACATTTATCTTCACACTTGCATCTGGTACGAAACAAACTCCTCCGTTGTCCTGGTTCATTTTCACCACTTAGTAGGACTCTTTCGTTTACCAAGGTCTCTCCTCTTTCTGCATCCTCTGAGTGTGATGATTGTGCATCCTCATCCACATGAGCAACCCTAGCTTGGCCCTCAGCTCTCCTATTTGTCCTTCCTTGTCGTTGAGGGCATTCAAAGGCACGATGACCTTCTTCATTGCAATGGAAACAGGTACCACGGAAGCCTCCTCTTCCTTGTCCACGTCCTCTACCTCTTCCTCTTTGATTTCCAAAGTCTTGATCACGGGAGCGATTGAAACCCTCATTCCTCTGGTTCCTGCTAGTACCCTCATCTTCATTTTTCTTTTGAGTTTCATTGCGGCCTCCAAATGATCTACCGCTTCCCCTTCCTCCTTGACCGCGCCCTCTTTGTCTTCCTTCAAACCTTTTACTCAGCTTCTCTTCAACTCGTAGGGCAAACTGGTATGCTTCTTCAACACTGGTCATTCTTACCAGACTTAGTTCCTCCTGGATGCTAGGTCGTAACCCACTGATATAACGAGCAACCTTCTCCTTATTTGCTTCTGCATGCCCCGCTCTAATCAGGAGTCGGTAAAACTCCTCTGTATATTCTTGGACTGATCGTCCTGCTTGCTTTAATCCATGCATCTTCTTAAACAGATCAAGCTCGTAGTCCACAGGAATGAACTGCTTCTTCAATTTGTCCACCATGCGATCCCATCTTGTGATCTTCTCCTTTCCTCTTCTAAGTCTTTCCAGTTGAACCTCTTGCCACCAGATTTTGGCATGGCCTTTTAGTTTGGCCTTTGCAAACTTAACCCTATCTGGGTCCCTTATATCCTCATACTCAAAGTATTCATCCAGTTCATTGATCCAATCGATCAACTCATCTGGTTTCAAATTTCCTGAAAATATACCCACTTCAATTGTAGGTCTTTTCCCAAACCTAGAAATGGCCCTAAAAAGCCTTTCCTCTACAAGATTCAGAACTTCCCCGTCAACTTCCATTACTTCCTCTTCATTGTCATCCTCACTATTGTCATCTGCGGCAATATTTGCTCCTCTACGAAGCTCCTCTTGCAATGCTTGTACCTGTCTCTGGAGGGCTCTAACCTCCTCAGGATCAACAGCTCTGGCCCTTCCACCACACTCTCTTTGTGGAGGCATCTTCTAACTCGAACCCACAACCACACAGTCCTGGTGCAAACTGCCTCACAGTCGGCGCTCTGTCTACACACTCAGGAAAACCCGCTCTGATACCACTTGATGGGGACACAACCCAACACCCAGAATAGACACAATAGAAAGGGGAAATTATATTACTAAGAAAATAAGTTGGTACAAACAGTGCAGAGAAAATAAACTCAAAACATGCCCTGCGGGCTTACAATAGCATAAATCTGGAGAATATTTCTCCTTTTAGCACCTCCTCTCAAGCTCCAATCCGAATTGCCTTTTACAATGCCAGAAATCTCCTTAAATAGACCCTGGAGGGTTAAGGACTAGGAGTACATTCTAAAAAGTGCTAGTAGGCATCCACCGACAAAATAGAAGGTTCCGGAAGCTACGTTAGAAGTCGGTGCAATTCTAGAAGAATCCAGAAACGGTAGTCGAACTTCCGGGAGGCATAACTTTTGAACCGTAACTCCGATCGATGAACCGTTTACATTTTCGGAAAGCTCTCGAAGCGCTCTATAGCCCTATGGACCAGCTTCGCTTGTCCCCCATTTTTCGACCCTTTTCGAGGTCATTTAATGCCCCAAACCTGACTCTGAAGCATTCTTAGGGGGTCTCCAAAACCCGAAAAAATGCAATAACTTTCAAACCGTGGGGCCTTTTGACCTGATTCTTTTTCTGGAATGCTCTAAATCTTGATTACATTCATCTGGCCAAGTCACACCTTCTAGGTCACCAAAATGATGGTCAAATTGCATGCTCCTATTTTTTCGGGATTTTTAAATGCACTGATAGTTGAACTATGAGAGTTGGAACCTTTATTTGAGCCAAATGGGTATCCAAAAATGCAAAGACATAAAATAGAAACTAAGTCTAAGTACATTTTTTTTGGGTGACACAGGATTGCCCTTATACCGCTGGATGCTCCTGCATCAAAAGTTGAATGCAAAAGAATAAGAAAAGATAATAAAAGTTAATTTGGAGTTAACTGAGTTGGGCAAAGAGTCTTCTCGGGTAAACGCACAATTAGTGCCCCGAATTGAGGAGAATTTGCTTATCACAACTTTGGGGGTTCATTTTTGGAGATAGAGGAATTTGGACGGGAATTTTTGGGGGACAATTTTTGGAAGCAAATTTCAGAAGGCTGATACGAAGAAAGTTTTCCAGAGGAAGATTATTGAGAGGAGCGAATTTCTTTTGCAGTTCCTGGAGATTGCATAATAGCATCAGGATCAGGTAGGGTCTTGTGTTTTTTTTTTATTATCCATTAAATATGCAATTATCCTTTCCTGTCTTCTTCGTGTCTGGGGTTTGTAAATCTGAAATTCCTTATGAAGAATACTTAAACGTTACGATATTGGTATTTATCAGTTGCTTGTTTATAAACTTCTGTATACATGAGATTTAAATGGGAAGGGTTGAATCTAATACCGAAATTCTAGATTAGAAGTTTGGATGGTTGACTTTATTTCTATACTAGTATATTAAAAAAAAAAAAAAAAAAGGGAGCAATTATTTAATATATATATATTTATACGTTTATATATATATTAACAAGAATTTGAATTAATATATTTATAAATCTATATATATTGATATATGCATATCTAATTTTTTTAAACACAATTAAATTTTTTTTTTTTTTTTTTTTTTTTTTTTTAAATTATAAAACAAAAAAAAAAATTATTTTAGTGGGGGGGAGGGAATCACCCCGTACCCACCCCCACTGCCGGCGGGCCGACAGTACCTGCGTCACAGGTACTGCGACGGCAGGTACAAAGTACCTGCCGCCGCAGGCCCTGCGACCGCAGGCCTGCGGCAGACCGCAGGGTCCTTTCCAGCCGACGGGCTTTAAAACGTATTTTTTTTTAAGTTTTTTTTTTGTAATTCATTTTTTTTTATTATGTATAAATTTTATTACTTTTTAAAATTTTAAATTTATAAATTTTTTTAATATATATTTAAATTAATAAATATTTTTTTTGAATCTTGATTGATATCGATTAGTTGAATAATAATGCATTTAACATAGTTGTAAATTTAATTTATTAATAATTTTTCTTAAATATTAATAAATTAACAATTAATGGTTAGATTAAAATAAGTAATTAGATCAAATGATTATTGATTAATTTAATTAAAATTAGTTTAATTAAGTTAATTAATAAGGAATTTTATTTGACTACATTATAAATTTGGATTATTGATTTAATGAAAGTTGTTATAGAAAGGGTTAATCGTAAAGGGTAGTTGTGAAAATCTAGTTACTTGAATTCGACATTAAACTGAAACATAAACCTTACCTTAACTCAAATAATATACTTTCTGATCCAATCCCTGAGACTTTGATGTTGCCTTTGTACTTTGAATGTTTTGGGGTTGGTTTAGCGTTGACCAGTTTAGGTTGTTACCAGAGGCTCGGGGTTGTGAATGTGATGTCATGATGATTTGGTCTCGATCTTTCTTAACCTGACCATGGTAATGTGATGAAGTGCTCTATGACATGATTGTGTTACGGTTTGTTATTGCTTTCCAGTTTCCTTGTGTGAAGTTGAGGTGTATGTATTTGAGAATACCTAACTTAACCATTTTTGAGTCTCGATCAGTTATATTTGATAACCATTTTTGAGTCTTGATCAGTTATATTTGATAACCATTTCTGAGTCTCGATCAGTTATACTTGTATTACTTTCTGGTTGCTCATTAGAGAACCATTGGATTTTGTGACTTATCATTGACGCCTTCAGTTGCGGATAGAGAACTGTCGTGATTACATGATTACTATTTGATGCTATCTGTTGCTCATGAAGAACTGATATAATTTGTGGATTATCTTTTTATGATGTTTTTCAGTTGCTTGTATAGGACTGAGGTAGTTTTTTTATGATTCTTTGATTTACAAGTTCATGAGCTAGGGTAGGTTATCTATGTGTAGAGTCGAGAAGTGGCTTGCAATGGGGGTCGGAGCCCTAAGAGGCTGCCTTGAGAAACCCATTGTAAGTCATTTTTAATAAGTGAAAACATTTACACTAAATGAGAGAAAATGAACCTAACAAGATAATTGTATGTTCTCTCCCATGCCATGAGTGCTAGTACAGACTAGGATGGGGTAGAGAGAACGCTTGGTTACGACCTTGCATTCCATAGTATGCCTCGTCAGTACGAGAGGATACTAGTGGCCGCAGGATCAGTAGGGACCCGGGATTCCTAAGGGATTGCTCGGGTAACTTCTACGTGACTTTTGCGATGACACTTTCCCACTTGCATATTAGGTTTCCTACGTGTCTTGTGGTACCTCTGGGATTTAGATGTCGATCTTTTTAGGAACCCTTGAGTTAGCATACTTATAGGATTTCCTGGACTTAGAGAGTAATTTTGATTATAGGTTTTTGTTATCCTATTTGGGACTTGAGACTATCTCCTCAGCGCGGTGGGAGTGGACCATTTAGGTTCCACACGGTCGGGTGGTAGTGCTTTTACTCTTACCATTGAGATCCGTTCCGTGGTCACCGTGGCTAGAGTTTTTGTGATTGGCATTTACCTTCACTATGTTCTTGGATTATTATGATGGATGGTTAGATTTTATGATAGATGTTTTATCATTATGGATGTATGGATGTATCATGTATGGTGAATAGTTTCATATATTTTTACTGTACTTTGTATCATGGATTTGAGGATGTTGTATCTTGATCTTTACATATGTATATTCTTTTAAGCCTTTCATACCCTGTGACATGTACAGTGGATGATTGAGCATTCTGAATTAATTTGCCAAGGAGCATTCAGAACAAATGTATATTATGGACGTTGGAGTTTCTGATTATTCTTTTATATGTATGTGATAGTTGTTAAACTTAGAATTAATTAAATTTAAACGTGACTCAACGTCTTGGGATCTTTAAGAAATGTAACTTGCAATGTATGTTTGTCGATGATTTCATGTTATTGCTTCCGCTACTATTTGTTTGACGTGTATGTCATACTTTCTTACTTTTTTTAAAAAAAAAATGTTTAGCAAACTTAGTGAAACTTTAGGTTAATTCTTTTGGATCCCTTGGCGGGGCGTTACACAACTCGTAAAATTTCACTTCTTATAAATGGTACACTAGAAGGCTTCTTTAGTATAACTAGAGGGATACAACAAGGTGACCCTATCTCATTTTTTTATTCATAATCATGGTTGAAGCATTTGGGAGGTCAATAAAGAAAGCCCAAGAAGAAGTAAAAATAAGAGGAATAATGGTAAAAGAGAACATTCTCAATGTTACGCATCAACAATTTGTTGATGACACAATTCTAAGGGGATCAAGCACAAGTGAAGAAGCTAAAACTTTTAAACAAATTATATATGAATTTACATAAGCATTCAGGCAAAATGTGAATGTTGAAAAATAAAAATAAAAATCTTCCTCAATACATCATTAGAAATGGAAGACTATATATGCAATAAGATGGGATATAAGAAAGGTTCATTTCCAGGTAAGTATCTTGGAATTCACCTAGAAAAAGCAAAGAAGAAGAATAGAGGATGAGAAAAATTCTTAGACAAAATTGACAAACAGACAGAATCCTAGAAAGGGAAATGGTTAACTAAAGCTGGTAGAGCTACAAAGATCAAAGCCATTCTCTTAGCTATACCTACATATCAAATTTTGTATCTTCCACTGCCTTAAAATATAAACAAAAAGTTAAGAGGGAAACTCAAAAAATTCTTTTGGAAGGGAACAAAAGATAAAAAGAAATCAACTTTGATCAAATGGTCCAGAAGATATGTAGACCAAAAGAATTAGGTGGGTTAGGTATCAAGAACTTCAACTGGAAAAATGAAGCTTTGGGAGTAAAAATAGTTTGGTGAATGTACCAAGAAAGAGAGTAAATGGGCCAAAATCTTATACAATAAATATTTGAATGTAGCTTATCCATCATCATTACTTAGAACAAGGAATCCACCTAAAGGGTCAAAGGCTTGGAATAGCATGATAAAGTATCACTTAATGATCATCAAGTATGTAACTTGGGACATAGGAAGAGGAGACGAAGCACTATTCTAGGAAGATTCTTGGGATGACTTCCCTCCTTTAAACAGTCTCAATATCCTAGTAAATATTTAAAACATGTTAGTAAATGTATGGGGAATAAAGGTAGCAAATTACAAACAAATCAAAAAATTAAATGAAGAATATATATGGATGTGGAAATCTCTTGAAATTATAGGTTTAACATCTAAAGAAAAAGAAATCCTAGAGAAAATCCTTGGAGAACATAGATCAATCATAAAGATAGGAAATACAAACTTGTTTGGGGAGCTTCCAAAGATGGACTATATAGTATAAATAAAGGATACAATCTAATAATTAAATCTCAAATGTGAGAGAATATAAACATGCCTCTAAAGATTTGTTGGGATCAAACTAGTCTACCAAAGGCATAAATCTTCTTATGGGAAGCAACTCAAAATAAAGTTTTAACGGCTGACAAGTTTATGAAGATGGGGTTCAAAGGTCACTCAAGATGTAACTTGTGTAAAGAAAATTTTGAGACAACAAAGCATTTACTTTTTCAATGCTCCTACACTAAGGAATGTTTGGATTGGATTTGAAAAAAGTTAAGTTGGACTTCCCCCCTCCCTGAGGACCTTAATAGTCATCTAATGGGGTGGCCAAATGGAAGTAATTATAAAATTTATGGAAAACTATGGAACATATCTCCTATCATGCTAATGTGGGAAATTTGGAAAGAAAGGAATAGGCATATGTTTTGTAATATAGAACTAAGTGTATCCTCTTTCCTCAGCAAAGTAGAAGAAAGTATAATAGAGGTAATGAACAACCACTTAAGGAAATTAGTCAAATAATAAGGGTCCTTTTCAGAATGGGATGAAGAAATGAAAAAAATTGGGTCCATTTAATCAATCCACCATTAGTCTAAGAAAAAAAGGCCAAAATGCAAGAAGTGAGTGTAGATGCAAACCACCACCAAAAGGATGGAAGAAACTCAATTTTGATGGGGCATTAAGAGGCGATCTAGGGAATGCGGGTATAGGATCTATCATTAGATCTAATTTTAGAAACTTGATTATCAAAAGAGCTAAACCCTTGGGTATCACAACAAATAATATTGCGGAACTAGAAGCTCTTCATGAGGAGCTTTTACTAAGTTTAACATTGAGGATAAAGGAAATAACTATTGAAGAGGATTCCCAAATTATTTTAAACAACATAAGGAAAAGGAAAACTTCAAATTGGATCATGAATGCAAAGCTTGAGAATGTGCTAAATCTTGTTGATAAGTTTGAGGAAATAAGGATCAAACACATATACCGAGGAGGAATTACAAAAGATGACCAATTGGAAAATAGAGGATTGGAAGGAGAGGATATTATCCTCCAAGCACCAGAGTCCTCTCTTAATTAGGAGCCTCAAACCCATTTTCTTTCTGAGTCTATCTTTTAGGCTCATTATTTTAATTCCTTTATCAATCTTAAACCTAACCTTCAAATATTTAAATATCAAATCTAGAAAATTAGTGACATTTTAGACCATTCAATTCCTATTAACTAGGCTCCTTAGAGAAAAGAACAAAGTATGTAGGTTGTTAGCATTCATGTTTTAATACTAAGAAAAAACCACGAAAGATAATGATTCAGAATGCTATGATTATTGTTCTAGTTTCTTCTAGTCTTCTAGATCTTTCTAGGGATTTTTAATTAGGCCTATAATACTCATCTTGGATGGCTCATCTATCACTTTAAACTGTCATTTTCTAGGTGTCTATTTCTAGGTTTCTTAGCTTAGCATGGAGTCTATCATTTCTTTGTATCATGCCTTGGAGGTCCGAACTATGTCTTTTAGGGGGTCTATCAACCTTGAGAGATAGAATAGGTTACTAAATCTTGTAGATGACATTACCAAGCTAACAATTAGTTAGGTACTTGGTGAGAGCATTTTTAATTATGATTTTACGTGGCAAACAAATAACACGGTCATAGGTTCCTTTATTAGTTGCCTAGCTAGGGCCAATGTTGGGAAGTGGAAGATTATTTTTTTATGCTAGAATATTTTTGATTCCATCTGGCTAGAAGGTTTAGAGCATGTGGCTCTTAGCATTTATTAGAAATTGAGGATTCTATTGCCTAAAGTTTATGTCTCATCCTCCTGGTAGTTTGGGGATAACCAATGTATCTAGACAACCAATCCTTTATATTCATGATAACATCTAGTTTTATTAATAATGGCCTAAGATGGAAGAAATTATCAATTTTTTGCTTCGATGGAGGGGGATTTTGGAAGATCAAAATAAGAATTAGCTGTTAGAATTCTTTTAGAATAATTGAGAGGGGGGGTGAATCAGTTATTCAAGGTCCAATAATGTCCAATACAAATTTTTTGTCAAATCCTTAATGGCATATAATTGAAATTATCATGCATGCAATTAAACATTAAACAATCATGAAAAGTAAACATGCATTACATCATAACACAAAGGATTTTGGTGACCCAGAAAACCTCCAGGAATAAGAAAGGTAAAACTAGGGTGGGGATGACACCCACAAAATAACTACGCAATTGATTTCAACCACTTCTGATGGTTTGCCCTGTTAAAGGCTTTACACACTGTCAGATGTGACTCTGTTTAAGGATTTCTACACCCTGTTAGGAGTGTGCCTTGTTAGAGGACTTAAGAACATTCAACTTAGAATGTCACCCCGTTAAAGGATTTACATAGAGCTGTTAGGCCCACCCAAGTCCATGGGATTTATTGTCACCTTCTCAAAAGAATCTTTTATCCCTCTTCAACGATCTCCTATCCTCCTCCTAAGGATCTCTTATCCTTCTCCTTGGGATCTTCTATCCTTTTCTTGAGGCTTATCGACCTAGCTATTAAGCTAACCTAGCAATGTAGGATTTCAATGTCTAATACAATGGTAAGAAAGTATTAGAAAGGTTTTGACCTGATAAAGATTGCAACTCTAACCTTTCAAATTTTAGATCTCTCTTCATTTCTTTTCTTTGCTTGGCTTTTCTTCCTTGCAGTGCTGACAGCTTGTCCACCCTTCAAGATCTCTCTCCTTGAGTTCTTCCACTTGTTATGCCAATGCACTCTATGGTCACTTGATCAACTCATATTCTTGATGCTCTATGCTTACTCCTCACTGTGTCCTCTTCTTGACACTTCACACTAGCCTTCTCTTGGCTTCTTCACACGACCATGACCACTACCACACTTTGATCTTCTGACTTGTAACTCCTTATAAAGAAGTTATGTTCTACATTTCCTGCTCAAATCTTCCTGCTCATTAATTTGATTTCATCTAAAAGAATGATATTTTTTTCCCTCCAAATTGTTTCTTCCATAAACTTCATGATAAGTCCATCAGCATTCGCCTTGAATTGGTTTGCATGGTTTACATAAAATTTTGTAACATCTACTCATTATCCTTATCATCCAAATAATTCACAAAATTCAATGTAACAAACTTATTGCTATTGATTCGGTGCATCTTTTTACTTAACAAATAATGCAGCAACTCGGCATCATTGGTTTACTGATGCTCGACATTAACTAGGTTACTCGGCTTCTACTGCTATTTACTGATGCTCAGCACCTGAAGAAATTTCTTGAGTTACTCGGCACTTGAACAATCCTGTGTTACTCGGCACACACTGAAGTTGAACTTGCTCGACTTCAACTGAGAATTTTCTCGACTTCAACTAGTTTGTTGGGCACTCACAAATGAACTTAGTTAAACCTTACATCTTTGATGTGTCTTAGTGTGTCCATTCTTTGTGTCTTAGAGTATGTCATCAATACACTATTTCATCAATGGCTTAGCTAATCCTTATACTTCATTCCAACATCATAACTTCAACCTTTCTCTAGGTGCTTTGGTTACATCTTATTGATTGCCACCTCCTTGTCAATCAACCAATTGATAGTATTTGGATCACTTAAGCAATTGTCATTCCTACAAGTAGCAAGTTTGACATCAATGACAAAATAATGATTGAAAACATTCTTTTCCAGTTCCATTATTCTTCATTCGTGATCTTTTCAATCATTTCCAACATTAGCTCCTTCAATATCTTCAGATTTTTTATGCCTATATTGAGCCAGGGATGGATTTTGATGACTTAAATCTTTTGGATTTATTACTACCAAATTTGTTCAAATCAAGCAAAGAAAAATTAGCTTATGTCTTTCCACTAGGCTCCAAGGTAAAAGATTTGGAGGAAGTGATCGATATTATCATGGTATCTTGGAAGATCAGGGAGGATTCTTAACCTCCTACCTATGTCAAATTCTGGGTAACATGGGATCCTCTGTCCTAGTTTTTTGTTTAGGGTTTTGTTGGTTTATAGTATTATATCTAAGTTGGTCTTGTCTTTTGTTCTATCCTTTGTGGGTTTGTTTTTCCCTTGACCCATGTTTGGTTGGCGGGTTTTGGTCTATTTTATCTTTGGTATTTCCCTTCTTCCCATTAGTATTCGCTAGTTTTTGTATTTCCTATATTTTCTTTTGATCTTGGCCCATATATAGTAGGGTGTATGTACATATTCAGAAAATCAATATTAGTACCTATTTTAGAAATGGTGTGTTATGGACATTATTTTCATCATTTGATTATCCTTTTGATTAAATCCAATTGTTTGATCTCACCTAATTAAGAAAATAGCAGTGGATTTTATTCAAGAATTAGATATAGATTAACGAGAATTCAAATCAAATGTTGCACAAGAGGTGAGATTTTGGAGCTAGGAAAGAACATTATCCATTTTTAATGTCTTTAGGATAATTGAAATTTGCTAAGTTAGTTTTCTTAGATTCGAAGAATTTTAGTTCTTTAATAACTCTATGGTTGATATAAAGAATAGAGAATTCTTATTACTTGTTAAGGATTATTAGAGCAAAGATCAGTCAATAACTTGTTTAGACTTAGAGGGGATATATTAGTAACATTGTCATTTATCATATGTACTAAAGTCAATTAACTTTCTTAATCTAACTTATATCTATGATTTAAAAAACTATAATATTAAATTATTGAGAAAATTGCAAGAATCTCTATCTTAAATAAAGATGATATTAAATAATTGAATACAATCAATAGAATCAGTTAAAAATGGGTAAGATTCTTCAATAATAGAATTTTTAACAACAATTGACAACTAATGTCTGATGTGAACATGAAGTTGTCTTAAATGCAGAAAAATAGGAAGAACCTCACATCAAAAGCTGAACTTGTGATTATTGGGGAGAGTGTGATGTCCCAATTTAGGAGTAAGTTTTAGTAAGGAATAAAGAATTAAATCGTCAAAGTTCTAACAATTTACATAAATAAATATTGATAATAAATATATATATATACATATATAATATTATTATTATTAAATTATTATGATAATACAAATATTAATTATAACAAACAAGATAAATAATATTAATGTGATATACATATATTAGATATATCTAAAATATGTATAATAATATATAATTATTTAATATAATAATCTAATGGTATGTTTAATATAAGATTACATAATATTATTTAAATTAATAATATAATATTATAATAGTCTTATTTATATTAATAATAATTTATATAATTTATTTATGATTAATATAATAATATAATATATAATCAGTAAAATAATATATAATTAATAATGACCTTATTAATATATATTTAATACAAAAGGACACAACTCTTTGAGTATACTCATATATATATATATATATCAACGCATCAAAAGAGAGGGGGGATCATCAGAGAGAAATATGGCAAATACGAATAAAAAAATGGGGAGGAATGACCAGAAGGGGTCATTTCAAATGGTATCAGAGCATGATCCTACCATCCTACAGGGTTATTTAGAAGACTCCAAAGAATATTTATTGTTAAATCAATTAAGTTTTAGCTCAACTCTCGTGCTTTCTTCCATTTGAAAAGAGACATTTTAAATAAGAAAATAGATGTGTCCTAATAAATCATGTGCCAAGTACAAAAGCCACATTAGATTTGGAATGGCATGATTACTAAGTGCATAGTGGCCTCTATCACATAATCTCCAAACATTTTATCTACTATCGAATGATTGAATCAACCTAAGCTCAAAACATAAATAAATGTTCTAAAATGGTAGGGAAACACGATCAATTAAAGAATCAATAGAATGAGCTAGGCAATGGATAGAATAAATTGCAAAAGAACTTTGTGATTTGAAAAAGATGTGTTGTCAGTATTTTGGGAATCAAAAGTGGTTGATGGTTTCTAACATTCGCATGTTGTCTTTGGATAGAGCTGAACCTCCCAATCTTCTATATTTATTACCTATGATTCACCCATTGCATTCAATGACACTGCTAAGAATTTTTCAAAGTCTTTAAAATAAAAATAAAAAACAATTACATTCAAATCATGGCTGAAGATATATATCACATTGTAGGAGATGTACAACATTGAAGTCACTGTTTACACTATTTGGTAGAGGATATAAAGTTATTATCACAGAGGATAATATTCATTTTGTTGTATCTATCTATCACAGGGGACATAAGAGATTATCACAAAAGATAAAATCTTTAAATTGCAGTATATATTGGTGATGATATTTCATACACAACAAAAGATAATTATCATAGAGGATAGCAATACAATCAGAATGAAGAGGACAATATGAGTGAAGTTGAGTTTGAAGGCCTTTGCTAGTACATTTTAATCCTTTAATAACACAGAGAAAGTATTCTACATTATGAACAACTTAACAAAATGATTGTAGCCATGAGTACAATGACTATGAATATTGTAAAAATTAGAGAAAAAAATCCTAAATACTGATGCAAGAAATTGAACTTATATTGTGGAAGAATCAATGCCTTTCAGTCAGGATTTAATGGGACGAGATCAAGAAACACAGTTTGATCCAATCTAAAGATGAACTCAGATATGTATACACTGAGCACAATATGGGTTTGGGGATATATACAAAAGGACATGAACAAGAGGAATATTGGTTGGTAAAATAAAAAGATAAAATAAATAAAGACATTATAGATGCCATGATTAAGACAAAATTACATGAGCATTGAGCATCAAAGATGGAAGAATCATCAACCAAGCATAACGGAGATATAAACATGTGTAGTGATATATATTGATTAACAAAATTGTTATTACTAAGTAGATATACAAATAGGAATATGAATTGAAGTGGCAAACAAGAAAAGTGAGAGAAGATAGATCAAAGACAACAAATGCATACACTTTGGCAAGAGTTCTCATCAAATAATGAATTAGAAAGAAAACATAGCTATTTGTGGATAGAAATATATATTATAAGATACATATTTGACTTTGGATTCTACATAAATGTAGGAAAGATAAGTCATAATGAACCTTACCAAGCAATTGTCTCCATACAACAATTACATGTAACATATTCAGATACATTAATATTAGAATGGGTAGCTCTCAACCATAATGAATGTAATCTATTGAAGCATTATGAGTCAGTGACAAGTAAGAAAATATGGCACTTATGGTTGCAGACTAAGAAACATGTGAGATAGATTGATAACAGGGAACTACTCATGACCGAGCTTGTAGACTATGTGTTTTCCTCCCATGTGGATCTAACGTTAAAATCATACTTGACTTTGGAAATGATATTTTACTTCATCTTACTTGCAAAACGTATTCCACATAGATCTATAAAATGGATACCAAAATATATCAATAAATAAAATAATAATAACATAAGGGAGAATGAAAGGTGTAAAGTCAAAGCGCATACAAGGAGGTCAAATTGGTAGTGGCATAAAAGGAAATGAAAATTCAAATAAAAAACACAAGGCAATATTTAGATGATTTTCCTTGACTGTCCATTCTGACAAAGTTTTCACTGCAAAGTGGTAATAAAATGAAGTGCCACGTCAAATGAAGGAACTACTAAGGTAGGCTACGTTGCAACCTTTGAGTAAAAGTGATCCATCACTTCATAAGAAAAGTGAAAGAGGAGAGTGGACATAAATATATGCAACAAAAAATTTAAAAGAATAAATGGTGAATACTTTTCAACAAGGTAAGTATGGCTTATTTAATTGAATAAACATTAAATCAAAAATATTTTTTATAAAGATATGTCAATGCTCATTGATATTATTATTATTTTATTATTAGCAATATTATACTGAGATTCAAATATGATGATTAATATTTTATTTTTGTAAGATTAGAATAATGAAAATAACACTATTATCATGAATAACTAGTATTATTATTATTGGATATTTAAAAGGGGAGTTGGGTAGGGAGTGTGCATAGGGGGAGGAGTAAATCGGTCGCATTGGTTCAATAGAATCCCAATATGGATTTTAAAATATGAGGGAGCCCCAAGCTGAGCATGTCCAAACTCAAAGCCGCAACACATCTTCCATCCATGTCAAAATTAAACATGTTCCTAGTGGGTAGGGAGTGTGCACAAGAGGAGGAGTAAATCAATTGCGTTGGGGCAAAATGAATCCCAATATGGAGTAAGGTATAAGGGAGTCCCAAGCTGAGTGTGTTCAATCTAACTTTTAATTTCAAGACATGGGAAAAGAGCATGACATTCACGATCGAAGTGGTAAAAAATTTCCTTACCCTTTTCTTATTTCAATTTGTAAGCTAGATCCTAGCATGTATACTATGTATCTACCTCATGTCTTCATGCATCAATGTGTTTGCTTCGTGTCTTCATGCATTCGTGTCTACCTCATTTTTGCATTGTGTCTTCATGCATTAATGTGTCTACTTTGTGTCTTCATTCAGATGTTCTTATAGATGCTATTATATAGTAACATGTTTACTTTACAAGGTAGTAACATATGTAGGAAAGAGAATGAATCCACACTATGAATTAATGAGGACCAAATCAATTGCTTGAGGACAAGAAAATTCAAGAGGGGAGGACTGTGATTGTTAGAATTCTTTAGAATAACTGAGAGGGGGGTGAATCAGATATTCAAAGTCCAATAATGTCCAATAAAACTTTCTAATAAAACAAAGGTGAATCAGAAGTACTATCCCTTTTACTTTCTTAACATGCATACAATTAAACATGAAAAGTAAACATGCATCACACCATAACACAAAGGATTTTGATGACCTAGCAACCCTCTAGGAATAAGAAGGTAAAACTAGAGTGGGGACGACAACCACAAAATAACTGCGTAATTGATTTCAACCACTTCTGATGGTTTTCCCTGTTAAAGGCCTACCCTGTTAAAGGCTTCACACACTGTCAGATGTGACCCTATTAAAGGATTTCTACACCCTGTTAGGAGTGTGCCCTATTAAAGGACTTAAGAACATTCAACTTAGAATGTCACCCTATTAAAGGATTTACATAGAGCTGTTAGGCTCACCCAAGTCCATGGGATTTATAGTCACCTTCTCAAAAGAATATTTTATCCCTCTCTAAGGATCTCCTATCCTTCTCCTAAGGATCTCTTATCCTTCTCCTGGGGATTTTCTATCATTTTCTTGAGGCTTATCCACCTAGCTGTTAAGCTAACCTAGCAATGTAGGATTTCAATATCTAATACAATGGTAAGAGAGTATTAGAAGGGTTTTGACCTGATAAATATTGCAACCCTATCCTTGCATATTTTAGATCACTCTTCAGTTCCTTTATTTGCTTGGCTTTTCTTCCTTGCAGTGCTGACAGCTTGTTCACCATTCAAGATCTGTCTCCTTGAGTTCTTCCACTCGTAATGCCAATGCACTCTTATGGTCACTTGATCAACTCAAAGTCTTGATGCTTTGTTCTTACTCCTCACTGTGTCCTCTTCTTAACACTTCACACTAGCCTTCTCTTGGCTTCTTCACATGACCACACTTATTACCAACTCCCTCATGCACTCTTTTGATCTCTGACCTGTAACTCCTTATAAAGAAGTTTTGTTCTTCATTTCCCACTCAAATCTTAATTTGATCTGAGAAAACGATATTGTTTTCCCTCCAAATTGCTTCTTCTAGAAACTTCATGATAAGTCCACTAGCATTCACCTTGAATTGGTTTGCATGGTTTACATAGAATTTTTTGACATCTACTCATCATCCTTATCATCCAACTAATTCACAAAATTCAATGTAGCAAACTTATTGTTACTAATCTAGAGAATCTTTGACTTAACAAATAATGCAACAACTTGACTTCATTGGTTTACTGATGCTCAACACCTTTTGTGTTACTCGGCTTCTACCGTATTTACTGATGCTCGATACCCATTACCTTTTTCTGATGCTCGGCACCTAAAGTCTTTTCCTAAGTTACGTGGCACCTGAACATTCCTGTATTACTTGGCACCTGAAGGATTGCTCGACACACACTGAAGTTGAACTTGCTCGGCTTCAAGTATGAATTTGCTCGGCTCTAACTAGCTTGCTCGGCTCTCTCAAATAACTTAGTTAAACCTTACATCTTTGATGTGTCTTAGTGTGTCCATTCTCTATGTCTTAGATTATGTCATCAATACACTATTTCATCAATGGCTTAGTTGATCCTTATACTTCTTTTCAACATCATAACTTCAACCTTTCTCTAGGTGCCCTAGTTACATCTTATTGAGTGCCTCCTCCTTGTTAATCAACCAATTGATAGTACTTGGATCACTTAAGCAATTGTCATTCCTACAAGTAGCAAGTTTGTCATCAATGACAAAACAGTGATTGAAAACATTCTTTACTAGTTCCATTATTCTTCATTCACGATCCTTTCAATCATTTCCAACATTGATGTCCCAATTTAGGAGTAAGTTTTAGTAAGGAATAAAGAATTAAATTGTCAAAGTTCTAACAATTTACATAAATAAATATTGATAATAAATATATATATATAAATATACATATACATATATATATATATATATATATATAATATTATTATTAAATTATTATGATAATACAAATATTAATTATAACAAACAAGATAAATAATATTAATGTGATATACATATATTGGATACATCTAAAATATGTATAATAATATATAATTATTTAATATAATAATCTAATGGTATGTTTAATATAAGATTACATAATATTATTTAAATTAATAATATAATATTATAATAGTCTTATTTATATTAATAATAATTTATATATAATTAATATAATAATATAATATATAATCATTAAAATAATATATAATTTATAATTACCTTATTAATATATATTTAATACAAAAGGACACAACTCTTTGAGTACACTCATATATATATATATATATATATATATATATATATATATCAACGCATCAAAATAGAGGGGGAAGCATCGAAGAAAAATATGGCAAAAGGACATACGAATAAAAAAATGGGGAGGAATGACCAAAAGGGATCATTTCAGAGAGACATTACACTTAAAGTTATTGTTAGAGTAATAAAGTATTTTATTATTAATTAAATCATATTGATTTAATTATTAAGTCACTTATTATCTCTAGTTTACTTAAGCTAAACTTTGGGCATATAATAATTAATTATTTTATTAATTATTATTATGTAACCTAGGTTAGTTACCTATTAGGGTTTTGATCTCCTTTTATAAGGATCAATCTCTTTATAACATTAATTCAACTTTGATAATAGCAATATCTTTCTTGCTCATCAAGAATGTCTCATCTATGGATCTCGAAATTCCAGCCTCCATAGCTTTTGCTTCTTTCTTTTTCTGGTAAGTGTTTGCATGCAGGTGATTCTTGGAAGTTATGGGGTTAATCTTTCATCAACTTCAACATGGTATCAAAGATCCAGATCTTCATGCCCATGTTTTATTTATGAGAAGCTTGGCTTGGCTTTCAGATCTTATTTTTTTCTTCAAAAGTTTTCGATTCTTCAAAACATTTTTTTTTGGATTTGGGGGAGTCACTGATTTTTGGGTCACTTTGAGCCCAAACTCTTTGCCTCTTCTCCAATGTTCACACTTTCACACTTGAATCACATGAATAGCATGTTCGCTCCTTCATCTCCCCATACATTTCACCATTAAAAAAACTAAGTCAAGTTATACCTTATTTAAAGATTTCATTAAGATTTTTCTAGATGCTTCCTTGTTTCACCTCTCCATCTGATTTGTTTATCACAGAACATAGGGGTTTGTGATCCACATCATAAAATGTGTAAAAATATATGTGACAAACTCTATAAGTATTAAATATCGTGTCCATGTCAGCCTAAAATGGTTTACCTCAAATCTTGTATCATTCTTGACTTGAATGTAAATTTTGCGTTGCTCAACACTTACCATTTCTGATACTCGACACTCACTGTTTATGTTGCTGACACCCAGTCTCTACTATGCTTGACACCTTCTATGTAACTCAACTTCAATGTTCTCAAATTTTTCAGTTAACATTAGTCTCAGCTTACATTGAAAACAATCGGTGACCATATATTTGCTCGGCTCCTATAAAGCTCAGTATATACAAGTCTATATATATAAGTCTATCTCATGACTCAGCCTTTCTAGATTATCTCAATCACAATGATGACTATCTAACTCTGCCTAGTATATGACTATGTGTTTGACACTAATAGACAACAACAGTTAGAGATATGCAAAATGGAAGACTGGAAGGATAGAAGAACCCTTCAAAATGTTGGTGGAAGAGGCATTAAAAAAACAACCCCAAGGATGGAGAATTTCTAACAAATGCTTAAAAAAAGAGAGCCACAAGCCAACCCAAGGAATTCAACATTTGATGGAAAAAAAACCCATTCAAATTGTAGATAAATTTCTTTATTCCAAATTTTCAAGGAAAATTTGATGCATGTATTGTTGATTTCTAGTTGTCCAAATTGGAGAGATACTTTTGTGATAATAATTTCTTAGATATTGAAAATATCACCTTCACCCTTCTCAAAGATGAGAATCATGTAAAATTGGCATGAAGAGTTCATGCAACAAGTAAAGAATCCCAAGATGGACAAGAATTTAGTGTGTTATCTGATAATATACCACATGGGAAGAATTTGTGGAGCATATAAAAGAGGAACATTACCCTGAAGATACACCAGAATCTGTTTTCTCAAATCTTGATGTCAAAAATTAGAAAGACATCAAGTTTTGAACTTGGAGTGGACTTCATAAATACATTTTTACCGAAAAAAATTTCCTTAAAATAGACACATTTTCTAGTTCTTTCAAATACACATCAAAAATTAAGTAGTTCAAATAGAAAGGGAGGAGGGACAATTCTATGTATAAAAAATGGAAATGTGAAAGTAGTAATCTTGCACGGAAAAAAATGAAGGAGTTATTTCAAAACTCACCAATAAAGAATACTTGTAGTGTGAAGAAAATAGAGAGAGAATATACCATGTGGCATGAAGTCCATAAAAGTCCCTATAATTACACTAAAGATATCATAACTATTAAAAGAATTAATATTGATGGAGACCCAAAAATAAACTGTTGAGCCTAGGGTGACCCATTCTTGGAAATAGAAGCAATAGGAACAAATCATTGAGTTTGACATATATGCAATAGTAGCTACTGCAAAGTATTGCCTCAAGATGATCAAGGGATAATATTCCATTATTAGATGTGAGTCACAAGAAAGACCTTGCATTTTATTATTGATAGTGGTAGTAAAAAAAAAGATATTTGTTGAGAATACAAAAAGCTTAACCCAAAGACAACATCAGGGCCAAAACCATATTCTATGGGATGGGTGATTCAAGGGTGAGATACTCAAGTGAACAAGAAATGCCATCTTTCCTATTTCATAATACCTTTCAAAAATGAGGTGATCTATATTTTATCTCCTCTTTATTACTATGATATTATTTGGGGGCAAAAATACATGTATCAACAACATGTATAAGTCTAGGTCACAAAGCATAACAACAAATTGGGTGAACAAAAGTATCGGATACCAAAGTAAGTCTTACACACTTTGCATCTTTGATTAGTGCAAAAAAATGTAGAATATTTATTTCCCAAACTATTAAATTTGTAATTTTTAATTTTTTTTCCCTAAGGAAAAAATAACAGGATATAATTCACATGCCACCATCACCATCACAACAAAAGAGAAAAGGTAAATGGGTCATATCTTAACAAAATATCAAAATGTGTTTAAGTTACCAACAGTGGTACCCTAACATTTTCAATTTAGATATTGTATTTATTTAGTATCGAGGACTTCATTACCTAATGAGCTATCATATAGGAGATCACTATTAGAAGATGATGAGATCAAAAGGAAAATACAATAATTGATTAAGAAAGGACATACCCACCCAAGTGCATCTCATTGTGGTAGACCAATTATTCTTGCAATGAAAAATGATGGAACATGGAGACTTCATATTGATTATAGGGCATTGAATAAGATCATTGTGAAAAATAGATATCCAAATACTTAGATAGATGGCCTCTCAAATCAACTTAGTGGGGAAATTGTTCTTACTAAAATTGATTTGAAATATGGGTACCATCAAGAACCAATTGATTTGGAAGATGTATGGAATACTAATTTTAAATATAAGGAAGGATTATTCAATGTTTGGTGATATCTTTTGTCATAATCAATGCTCCAACCATATTTATAAGGATGATGAACCATGCACTTGGGATATTCATTGATTTTTTTGTAGCTATATATAGATGATATTCTTATTTTTGGAAAAAAATTGGAAGAACATCTACAACATGTGGAACAAGTATTTTTTGCCTTACAAGACCATGGACTCTATGAAAACAAGGAAATTTTCCCTTTTAGTATGCAGAGCATTAAATAATTGGGCTATGTTATTAATGTTGAGAGTGTTCATGTTGATCCTAACTAGAAAGTAACTAAATATCAGTGTTCTCCAAGGAACCTCATTGAATTGTATAACTTGTTAGGGTTGGCAAAATTTTATTGCATATTTGTGATTGAGTTTTCACATTTGTCTTGGCATTTATTTCAGTCACTATGAGGAGGAGTACAATCAAAATGTAAGTGGATAGGTGCTCGGCAACAAGAAATTAAGGATTTAAAAGAGAGGCTTTGTTCTACACCAATTTAATCTCTGTGTAATAGGCATTATCCTTATACAACATGTGTTAGAGTAAAGTATTAACTTAATTGTATTAATTAAATTAACTTTACTCCCTTCATAAGATTTTACTTTCATGCACTTGCTTTAGTCATTTAATAATTAAATTAATTATTAATTTTTTTTCCTATTAGATTTGTTTCCCTCCTTTTATAAGTATTGGTCTATTGTACTTTTCATTCATTCTTTTGGTTGATTATAAACTTTTCATATTGTCAAAGCAA
This sequence comes from Cupressus sempervirens, assembly GCA_028749045.1. Taxonomy (NCBI): domain Eukaryota; kingdom Viridiplantae; phylum Streptophyta; class Pinopsida; order Cupressales; family Cupressaceae; genus Cupressus; species Cupressus sempervirens. The sequence continues at coordinate 294,932,286 of CM053792.1, forward strand.
AAAACCCTAGTCTTTTCTTCTAAGTACTTCCACATGATTAGTTTTTTACATGGAGGTTTCTTGGGCTAAGAATATTTGTTTTTCATCAAATCTACATGGTATTAGAGTTGGACTTGTTGTAGCTTGTTCTTGTTTGAAGGAAAAAGAGGAACAAGGATCTAGAAAAATAGGTCTAGGATTTTTTGGGTTTTTTTTTATGGAAATGGGTGTTGTTGTTGGGGGGGGTGCGGGGTTCTAAAATTTTGAGCAATTTGAGAAAAAAAAATAGACCTCATTGTTGCACTCACAGCATCTGAAAACCCCCAAATCCATATAAAGCACATTAGATCTGGACACTATATTATGGAGAGAGAAAATAGGGTTTTACGACCTTCTACACACATCCTAAGGTGATTTTTTGTATATAAAAAAATTAAAGGCATGTAAAAGTTTTTTTTGATAAGGATTTCAAAAAAAAATTTAAAAACTCCTTTCAAAAAAAAGCCCATGCTTTTTTAAAAAGCCTTTCAAAAAAAATTTTAAAACAAAAAAAAAAAAAAAAAAGTTAAAAGGATGATGCATCATCATGTCGAATCGTTGACATAAGTAGTTTAGGTACAACTATCATGATATCAAAATTTTGGAACCAAAATTTGACAACCATTTAATAATCAAGTATTTGATTTGTTTTGTCATAAAAAATAGTTGATGGTTTTTTTGCCATATCTTGAGCATATAGTGTCAAAATTGGGAAAATGAGATATCATTGGAAAGCTGATTTCAAGAGCTATCCAAAGGTGTAGGTTTGATCATTTTTATTTTCTATTTTGTCCTCTTTTTTTAGAATTAAAATTAGAAGTTCATTTTTTGACTCTGGGAGGTATATCTTTTGCATCTGAACGTTGATTTTTTATTTAGAAGAAGCATCGAAAAGCTCTTCTCAAGTGCTACCTAGATTCTCTATTATTTTCATCAAAATTTGATTAAAATAGACAATTTCACACTAAAGTTGTTTTTAATCTCTCTTTCCTATATATGCTTTCCAAAGTGTACTAGGGTTTCATTATCTGTATTGTGGGGGGTATTTTTTCTTGCTTTCTGTTATTTATATCAAATAAACAGTATTCAAAAACACAAAAAAAAACCCCTTTTTCATCTTTTGTCTAGTTCTAAAAGATTACATTAATAGTAATAATAATTCAAAGCACTTAAGCCACCATTTATAGCATGACAGACTCCTCTTCAACTAACCATGGAATTTTTATTATTTCATGTTATAGATAGTCTTCTCTTTCATCTTGATGGTTGTAATAGTCCTTACAAGATTTGGACCAAGTTTGAGAGGTTATTTGGCACTATTAAAGAGTTTTAAGCACTTTAGACTAAGGTGGAGTTGACATCATTGGTACCAATTTTATTTCCCACTATTTAGGTCTTTATGATGAAGTCCAAACAACAAACATCTTTGCTTTAGGGTTGTGGGAAAAACAAGATTGATAATGAGTGCATTTACCTCAGTTTGTCGAAGCTTTGAGGGATCTTTCAGAACTTCTCCTCTACTTTTTACTCCACTATGGATGCCTTGGGTCCTGGATTCCAAATGCCCACTTTTGAGGTATTCTCTAATTGGTTGACTAGAGAGAAGGCTAAGTTTACATAGTGGGTTCTCTTATAGGATCAAAGAACCAAGCATTGGTTTCTCAGATATCTAAGGGGAAGCAGAAGCATAAACAAAAGCCCAAATTAGATTCAGGAGGAAATGTGAATTCCTCCAAGCCACCTCAAAAATAAGATAACATGAAACCCTCTCCCAAAGGAAAATCTTTAAGTCTAGTGAGTCTTCCTCCAAGAATAAGAAGTATACAGATGATCCTTGCAGTTTCTATGGAAAGGAAGGGAATCCAGTTTCCAAGTGTTGGAAATGACTTGAGGCTCTTAAGGAAGCCATGCAACAACACAATATTTCTTCTCTGAAGCCACCTCCTTCTCCTCCTGGGAAAGGACATGCTCTTTATGCATGAGCAATGCCTTCTACTTTTACATGGATCCTTTCTTTTGGTGCTTCACACCATATGACATATTCTTCTAATTTGGTTACCTCACTTTCTCATAGTACTACTACACATATTGTAGTTGGTGACTCAATGTAGCTTACAGTTTTGGGTTCACGTACTATTTCATTGGATGGTGGTTCTCTATAAGATGTTCTTTTAGTTCTTTCCATTTCTACAAACATCCTCTTTTTTTACTAGATTTTTCATTCTATCTCTAGTAAAATAGTTCATTTCTCTCCACATGTTGTGGTCATACGAGATCTCTATGATCCTGATTTGGCTGGGGCTACTAGGAGTGTTGATTCAGAGTCTCACTTATACAAGTTTGATAGCTTTGAGAGATTTGATTCTATAGGTGTTTCTCTTTTTTCTAATGTAGACATAGTGAGAAAGCTTTGGCATGAGTATTTTGGCCATGCAATTACATATATCTCTAGCAGATGAGTAGCAAGAGCTAGTGATTGGACTGCCTCAGATCTCTTGTACTAACAATGTTTGTTAAGGTTGTCCTCTTGGAAAACATCATCGAGATCCTTTTTTGATAGGTAGAGCCTCACGTGCTAAGGCAGCATTAGAGTTGATACACAATGATCTTATGATATTTCTCACTCCTTTTTTCTAGTGCTTGTTATGTGCTCACCTTTATTGATGACTTCTCTAGATGCACATAGGTGTATTTTTTAAAGTACAAGTCTAATGTATTTGATTCATTTTGGATCTTTAAGACATTCATGGAGAATAAATCTTCTCTTTCTATTAGGTGTATACGCATTGATAATGGGGGGAATATGTGAATCATTATTTCTATGATCTTTGCATTGAGCATGGTATATTAGATCATATGACAATTCCCCATACTCTTTCGAAAAATGGATTTGCTAAGAGAAAGAATAGAACATTGTGGGAGATGGCCAATTGTATGATTGAGTCTCAAGATATGAAACCTTCTTTTTGCATAGAAGTAGTGAATTGTGCTAACTACATTTAGAATCGGATGTGTCATAAGGAATTACCCCTTATGAATCCTCAGGAGGCTTGGTCCCATGTCAAGCCAGATGTTTCTACATTCTAAAGTTTTGGTAGTGAGGCTTGTGAATTTATTCTAGATTCTCAACGAAAATCCATGAAGAGTAAGAGTTGATCATTGATATTTGTTGGCTATTGTGTGGATATGAAGGGATACAGATTGTTTAATCCTGATTCTAGAGAGATCTTGTTTCAATGAGATGTTCAGTTTGATGAGCATTATCCTTAGATGGAGTCTCCCTCTCCAGCTTCTCCCTACTATCTTGTATTTCCTCTTCTCCTTAGGATTCTATATCCACTGAGGATGATTCATATGATGTTCCACATTCCTCACATATTCATTGTGGACCCAAGTGGGCTCATGATAGTGTTAGTGCAACTAGCACTTTGACAAGTGATCATTCAGATATTATCACACTTATGCTCAGATATCTGGTACTAATCTTTTGAGTCATGCCATTTCAGATGATCCTCAAAAAAATTCACAAGTGATAGGACACCTTGCATGGGATAGGGCTATGGATGAGGAGTACTATTATTTTATGAAGAATCACACTTGGGATCTTTGTCATCTTCAAAAGTAAGAAAGATGGTTCGGTGCAAGTGGATATACCATACCAAGTATGTTGCAGATGGTTCTATTGATAAGTAAAAGGCACGTCTTATTGCGAAGAGTTTCTCACAAGTGGAGGGTATTGATTACTCTAAGAAATTTTCTCCTATCACCAAGATGGATTCTATTTTCCCAATCCTCTCACTTACAGCTTATCAAGGATGGATAGTCTATCAGATGGATGTAAAGAGTTCCTTCTTGAATGGGGATCTGCATGAGGAGATTTATATGGATTAGCATCAGGTTTTTGTGTAGGACTCTTCTACACTATGCAGACTTATAAGTGTTGGAAATATAAGAGGAGTAACTGAGAGAGGAGGGGTGAATTAGTTACCACAAAAATAAATCCTAGATCCCTTAGATGTCAATACAAAATGTAAAATTTGATAAAATTGTTGTTACTCAGTTAATACTAACAATATTTTGTAACTTGGCAAGTACTATAATATCAATTGCTACTCAGAAAATATTGAACATGTAGATCTTAAGATATTAATTATGATTAACCTTAATTACACATAAAATAAATAGAACGAACACAAGTGGTACCAAGATTTAACATAGAAACCCAATTAGGGAAAAATCACCAATTGCAACTAGTTATTGTTTTTCACTCTTTTGAAGTGGGCACTGTTAGGAGCCAACCTTATTAAAGGTTACAAAAAACTCTATTAGGTGTGACCCTGTTAGAGGATTTAATCACCTTTTTAGGAGTGGCCTTGTTAGAGGTCATTAGACACTTCAATCTAGAAATATCACCTTGTTAGAGGATTTACAAATAGCTGTTAGGCTAACTCTAATAAGAGATTTAATTCACTACTACAATGGTTATAGAGTAACAATAAAATGACCTAAATGTTGATGCAACTGTATTGTTGATTTTAGATCTCAATTCTAGCTTGAATAATTGATCCTTCTTGATCAAATTAATCTTTGCAGCCCAACAAGGATATTATGCTTTCCCTTCCAATTTGCTTCCTCTAAGCATCTTCTTATCTTCCACAAATTCTTGCTTCTTTTCAATCCTCAAATTTACCTTATACTTATATCATATACATTTTAAAGTTATCTTTAATACAACTTATAACAATAATACTTCATCTCTTTAGTTGGCTAGAGCCAACAAACAAATCCATAAAACTCAATATGCTAAAATAAGAAAATCCTTCGTTAGCTGACCTAGCTCGATAGACACTAATTTTGAAATGATTTTATTGTGTTAACCAAGTGAACTCAATTAACACTGCAACTTCACAAATTTTGTTTGGTAACCGAGTGAGCTTGATTAACATTGGTTCCATCAAAATTTTCCTTTGTTAACCGAGTGAGCTTGGTTAACACTGAACTTTTGTAAACTTTTCTTTGGTGCCCAAGTGAACTAAGTAGACATTGTCTTCTAAACTTAGAAAACACTGGAATGCTTGATAGACACAAGAAACTATCTTCATCACCTAAGTGAGTTCAACATACACTAATTGGTAAATATATGACATTACGTGTAACATCAAAGACAATATACAATTGATCAATTATTTTCAATAATCTCCCTCTTTGGCATTCATGGAAACACAACATGTCATAATACAATGAAGTTTTAGAGCAAAATAAAAGTAAGGAGAATATTCTTAGTTTCATTTTGATTCTCATCCATGAGAACTCCTCTATCAGTGTGAACTCCCTCTGACTTCAATTTCTCCCTCTGACTTTAGTTTCTCTGTCATCAACATCTTCTTCTAATAGAAAACTCTCCTTCTTTGATATCAAACCAAGTTCTCCCTCTTTGACATCTTTAAAAAAAAAATTTGTGATATGACAACCAAATTCTCCCTCTTTGACATCTTATGCCAAAGACAATATTTAGTGAATTTTAATGTACCTGATGTACTAATTCACATGAATCTTCACTTTCAGTATTGCATCAACTTGACTAACTTCAACATGCTCTAGTTGATGCATCACTAAACTTCACTTAGTGAGCTTTAGATAAGGGAATAATGCCTAGCGTACCTCTTAGATACAAAAATGCATCCTTAGGTAATGGTTTGGTGAATATGTGTGCAATTTGTTCTTAAGTATTCACATATTCCAATCTTGTCTCTTTGTCTTGCACTAATTCTCTTAGAAAATGATATTTTATTGCAATATGCTTGGTCTTGGTATGCATCACAGGATTCTTTGATATGTTAATTGTATTGGTGTTATCACAGAAGATAACCACTAGATTCTTGATTTCTACCTTCATACCTGCCAACAATTGTTTGAACCAAACAATATTGGAACAATTAATTGCTGTTGCAACATACTCCACCTCTATTGTAGACTGAGAGATGCAATTTTTCTTCTTACTTGTCTAAGATACTAGTCTTTTACCAAGAAAGAATGCCCCACCACTGGTGTTCTTCCTATCATCAACACTTCTTACCCAATCTGCATCAATGAAGGCTTTCAAATCTAAATTACCTTCAGATACCTCATTATTCTCTTTATTTTCGCCATATAATTTTCTTTAGGATTAGTCAAAAATCTTGCCACCATACCAACTGCAAGAGCAATATCAAGCCTAGTATGTACTACATACTACAATTTTCAAATCACTGATATGTATGTGGTCTGATCTACCTCCTTGGAATCATCATTTTTGGAAAGCTTATGTCCAGTAGACATAGGTTTTCCAACTGGTCTTGAATTTTCCATTCCAAATTTCTTTAGTATCTCTTTGATAGACTTGGATTGAGTAATGTAGATATCATCTTTCCTCTGTTGAATCTGCAATCCATCAACGAATTTGATTTCTCCAAACATTAACATCTCAAATTCCTTACTCATTTCCTTTGAAAAATAATTTCACAAATCATCATTTCTAGTAAACAATGTATCATCCACAAAGATTTATGCCAACACAATCTTCTTATCTAGTCCTTCTTTGATGTAAAGACTGATGTTATCATTTGTCCTTTAAAAAACCAATCTTCATCAAATAATAATGAAGTCTTTCATACCAAGCTCTAGAAGCTTGTTTGTTTGAGACCATATAATGCTTTGTGTAGTTTACAAACCATATCCTATTTTCTAGGATTTCCAAAACCTTTAGGTTGCTCTATGTGAATTTCTTCTTCTAGAATCTCATTCAAAAATTCAGATTTCACATCCACCTGATAAACTTTAAAGCTTTTGTGTGTCTCATAAGCAAGTAAAGTCCTAACACCTTCTAATCTTGCAACATGAGAAAAATTATCACCATAATCAATACCTTCCTCTTGAGAATATCCTTTGCATACTAACCTTTCTTTGTTTCTTGAAACTTCTCCATCTTCATTGAGCTTATTTCTAAACACCCACTTAGTGCAGATTACATTCTTATCGTTGGGACTAGGAACAAGAGTCTAGGTCTTATTCCTTTCTATCTTTCCTATCTCTTCATTCATTGCTTCAATCCAAATTTCATTATCCAAAGCATCTTTAACTATTCTAGGTTCAAATTCAATAAGCAAATATGTACCTTTCAATTTGTTCCATGTCATTGTACCATATAATCTATCTCCAATGATTTTCTCAGGTGCATGGTGCCTTCTGACATATCTTGAAAGTATAGGTACTTTGGATTTAGAGCTTGTTCCACTTACCTCATCATGATCTTCTACATCATGCTCGGGTCTCACTATCTATGACTCAAGTCCTTTAGACTTAGACTTGGGTTGCACTAGCTACAACTCGATAGCCTCTGACTATGACTTGTGTCCTTTAGACGGTGACTCACATTGCACAGGCTACAACTCAAGTGCTTCTAGAGATTTTGGGGACTCGGGAGGTGAAGTCTATTGACTTCCCATTGGATTAGGAAAGGTATCAAGTTTAAAGTAAATAAACTTTATGTAATCTTCAGGGTCTTTGTTGCCATCTTCTTCACTCTCTTTTTTGCAAACTCATCAATCTTCACATGTGCACTTTTTATTATCTTATGAGTAGTTAGATTCAAAAATTTGTATGCTTTACTTTTGATGGAGTATCCTAAGAATATGCCTTCATTACTTTTGACATCAAATTTACCTTTCCTAGTCTCCTTAAAGATATAACGATTGCTAGCAAATACTTTCAAGTAACTTAAATGAGGTTTGTAGCCATACCATAGTTCATAAGGAGTCTGATTTGTGTCTTTCTTCAATTGTACTCTATTTAAGATATGAACCATTGTACTGATTGCTTCCTTCTAGTATTTGATTGCAACATTCTTTTCTATCATTAGGATTCTTTCACAATCCATGATTGATCTATTCCTTATTTCTACTATATGATTCTGTTGAGGTGCAAAAGGGGCTAATACTTGTCTTTTGATTCCTTTTTTAGTGCAGAATTGTCATGTCCCCTATTCAAATAATTTTAAAAAAATAAACTTTGCTAAGGCAGGCAGGCTCCAAAAAGGTGAAGTCGAAAAAAAGGGGCTAATCTTTGGAAACCAATGGACTAATAAATAAAAATTATTATTAAATTATATTTTATTAACCCCTCTTGGATGTGAGTTAGGGTTATGCCCTCTTTAAAAGGGGTTTGGAGGCATTTTGGACTCATTCCAGAACTTGATTTTTGCTAATTTTCTTGTTGTTCTTCAGAAGCTGCCAAACCTGTGGAGAAGGAGACCCAAGAACAGGAGTTTGCAAGTTTCTAGGAAGGCTAAGGATGGGATTTTGAAGCCATTCCATGTGCATGCTCATACAGAGTTTGCCTTTGTGCTGAATAGTGCCGATTTGTGGGTTTTCGGGGTTGTTTTTGGTTTGAGTTTGGTGTTTTCAGTTGAGTGTTTCATATCAATTTGGGTTGCTGCTGTATTTCAGATTTTAAGATGTTAAAATAGAGCTGAATATATGTATTGGGTTGTGATTAAACTTCTGAGATAGTTTATGGGTGTTTTTGTGGTGTTTCCGGGCATTGTGTGTTAATTTCGGGAGCCCGATTGAGCATAGTTTTGTCCTACATTTGTGAGCTGTTGTGTTAAACCTATACAAATCTGGAAATGTCATTTTTTAGGCTGTTATGCTGCTGAAATTTTTTTACAAATGTCCATTCTCAGATTTATTAATAATTTGTGAAGTTGTGAAGTTTTTTGGCACTAATTTGGACATACCCGATTTGGGTTTTATTGGGAAATTGGCAGATCTTTGTAATATTGGTTGTTTGATTTTAAAGATCTAATTTGAGGCTAGAAATACCATGAAAAATCAGTAAAGGGATATTTCAGTGGTATCAGAGCCATGATCTTGCCAGCTTGAGAGTTTGTAGAAGTTGCATGTCAGTTTTAACAACTACCCAGATCTTGCATGTCAGTTTTAACAACTACCCAGATCTTGCATGTCATATTTTATGGTTGCATGTTGCTTCTAATTAGTTGCAGGTCAAAATTTATGATCGCATGCAACTAAGTGAAAGAGAAAAAAGATATTTGCAGCGAGAAAAGAATAAAGAAATTTTGATCAAACCCCCAGTTGAAAGCAAAAGTACAAAATCCAAGGAAGAAAAAAGTATGGCTGATCCAGATGAGATGGAAAAGAAATTCTTCCAAGACATCCAAAATACTCAGAAGCAAACAATGGATGGTTTGGCAGAAACTAGAGAGGCTTTGCGAATATTGACAGAAAAATTACAAGGAATTGCATCTATTAATGAGAAAGGGAGTACTTCAGAGGAGCCAAGAAATGGGAGATCCACACCATCTAAATCAACCAAAACTGTCTTCTTGCCTGCAGATGAGCCACCAGTACCAAATCCAACCATTAATCCAGTGGAGGAGGTTACAGGTAACTTGATTACATTAAGAGCTACTTATAATGGTTTAGATGATGACTTTCGTAGTTCAGTTCCTTTTAGAGAATATGTGGATATAATGAACACTTTGATGCCCAAGAAAGAGAACAGGAGGGAGCATGACACAAGTGGAAGAGAGCTCAAAAATAAAATAAGCAAGTTTACAACACCTACTTTTGATGGAACAAATAAAATTTCAGCTAGAGCATGGCTACAAAAATTACAAACTTTCTTCACACTTAACCCCATGAAAGAGAGTGATGTTGTTCAATTTGCAAGTCTACACTTGAAAGATGCAGCCTATGATTGGTGGTATCATGGAATGACTACTCAAGGTCATGATCAGGTAACTACATTTGAAGATTTCAGTCAAAGAGTGATAGATAGATTTGACCTCAAGGATGATGAAGAGTACTTTAAAGAATTGTCAAAGTTGAAGCAAACCAAATCAGTTAATGAGTATATAGAAGAATTTCAAAAAGTGGCTGTTATGGTACCTGATATGAGTGAAAAGAGGATCATTTATCTTTTTCTTGATGGTTTAGAAGATTCTGTTAAGGGTTTGGTTAAGGCTTTCTCACCCTCAACCTTACAGGAAGCTATCAAAAGAAGCTTGCAACTTGAAACTTGCGTGCCTATGAAATCAATCACTAATCAAAAACCCCCAAATCTTTGGCAACATAAGGGAAATTTTTAGAAAAAGAATTTCCCAACACTACCACCAAAAGATGTGACAAATGTGGCAAAAAATAAGGTAGATGAAGAGACTAGGAGTGAATTACGAAGGAAAAAGCTTTGTTTTACTTGTAGAGAACCATGGGTTCCAGGACACAGATGTTTGGGGAAAGGTCAAGTGCACTAAATTGAAGTTGCTTCAGAATCTGATTCAGATGAGCATGAGGAATTTCATGATACTAAGGGGGAGGTAGAAGAAGAGAAAGAAAAATAAATCAGCAAGGATGGCACTTTAGCAGCATTATCAGGAGTCCCAAGATACCATCCCTTCCGAATTCGAGGGGTACTAGCAGGGCAAAGGTTGACCGTTCTTCTTGATAGTGGAGCAACTCACAATTTTATTGATGAGGGATTTGTCATGAAAAGAGGGCTTAAAGCAGAAGATTTTGAGGGATTCAATGTTACTGTAGCTGATGGATTCACTATGCCTTGCACACGGGTGGTGAAACAACTCAAGATGACCTTAGGAGATTATGAGTTATGTGATGACTTCTATGTGGTTGGTATTGGGGAGACAGATCTTGTATTGGGTGTTCAATGGTTGCACTCTATCGGAGGCTATTACATGAACCATCAAACTATGGAGTTTAAATTTCATTCCAATGGGAAAGAAGTCATATTGAGAGGATTATCGAATGGAGCACCTAAGGCGATCTCTGCAAAGAGGATGGAGAGGACTTTTTGAAGAGGACAAGTAACATGGGCAGCAGGAGTCATAATCCAACCAACAAGCTCTCCAAAGAATCAAGGTAATTTCCATTTTGAAATTCAAAATATTCTTGATAAGCATAGTATAGTTTTCAATGATTTGCCTCCAGGATTACCACCAGATAGAGGTTTTGAGCATGTTATAGAGTTAGAACAGGGTGCCAAACCAGTTATAACAACCCAATACCGCCATCCAAGAGGTTATAAGAAAGAAATTGAAAAAACTATTAAAGAACTCCTGGACATGGGATTCATAAGGCCTAGCTCTAGTCCATTTGCATCATCTGTGGTACTTGTCAAGAAAAAGGATGGTACAATGAGAATGTGTATAGACTACAGGGCTCTAAACAAGAAGACCATAAAAAATAGGTATCCCATACCACGCATAGATGAACTCATTGATGAGTTACATGGTGTTGTATACTTCTCAAAAATTGACTTAAGATCAAGCTACCATCAAATCAGAATGAGGAGTGAAGATGTGGAAAAGACTGCTTTCAGATGTCACTATGGGCACTTTGAATTTCTTGTTATGCCATTCGGACTCACTAATGCACTTGCAACATTGCAATCTTGTATGAATAAGGTATTCAGTCAGCATCTTTGAAAATTTGTTTTGGTATTTTTTGATGATATCTTGATATACAGTAAAACATGGGAAGAGCATCTAAAGCACATAGACACTGTTTTGGGAATCTTGGAGCAGCAATCCTTCTATGCTAAGCTATCTAAATGTGAGTTTGGTTTGACAGAGATCCTATATTTGGGACATATTATAAGCTCTAAAGGAGTACAGGTTGATCAACAAAAAATCCAGGCAATTTTGGATTGGCCTCCACCCACTAATCTTACACAGTTGAGAGGTTTCTTCGGGTTGTGTAGCTACTATAGGAGATTTGCCAAGGGATTTTCTCAGCTTGCTGCCCCCTTGACTAATTTGACAAAGAAAGGAGCTTTTGTTTGGACAGAAGAGGCACAAAAAATATTTGATAAGCTTAAGGAGGTAATGAGTTCATGCCCTGTGCTTGCAATTCCAGATTTCTCTTTACCTTTTGTTATTGAATGTGATGCTTCTGGAGAAGGTATAGCGGCTGTCCTAACTCAAAGGGGACATCCAATAGCATTTGAGAGTAGAAAATTAAATCAATCAGAGAAAGGTTACTCCATCTATGATAAGGAAATATTGGCAATCATGCATGCACTTCATAAGTTTAGACAATATTTGGTATGTGGGAGATTCATTGTAAAGACAGACCATAATAGCCTCAAGTTCTTCTTGAACCAAAGGGATTTGAATGATCATCAACAAAAATGGGTAAGCAAATTGCAAGCTTATGATTTTGATATTGAATACATGAAAGGAAAGAATAATGTGGTTGCTGATGCTCTCTCAAGAAAGCCCACTTTGTGTTCCTTATCATCTATCTCTGCTGATTGGAAAGTCTCCATAATTTTAGAGTATGCTAAAGATTCATTTGCCACCAAGATTTTGGATAAGTTAGTGGATGATAACAGGTACAAGGTTGTTGATGAATTGATTTATTACAAGAACAGAATCTTCTTAGTGCCAGGGTCAAAAACTAAGGAGAGGATATTGAGGGCCTTTCATGACACACCTTTGGCTGGTCATCAGGGATACTTCAAGACATACAGGCAAATTCAAGAGTGGTTTTCATGGAAGGGTATGAAGGAGGATGTCCTTAAACACATTAAGGAATGTATGGTATGCCAACAAAGCAAGAGTGAGCAAAATTTTCCTGCAAGGTTGTTGCAGCTACTTCCTATTCCCGAACAAAAATGGAAAAGTATTTCCATGGATTTCATCACTGGGTTGCCCAAGGTTCAAGGTAAGGATTGAATATATGTGGTGGTAGATAGACTAACTAAGTATGCACATTTCTTTCCTATCACATCTGATTTCAAGGCATCACAAGCGGCCGAATTGTTCTTCAAGGAAATTTTTAGATTACATGGTTTGCCTAGAAACATTGTTAGTGACCAGGACAGTAGATTCCTCAGCTCTTTTTGGAAGGAGCTCTTTCATTTGGCAGGAACTGAACTCACTCCCAGTACTAGCTATCACCCTCAAACAGATGGACAAACAAAGATAGTTAATAAATGGATAGAGGGATATTTGAGGAACTATGTTTCCAATCAACAACATGCTTGGGTGAAATGGTTACACCTAGGGGAGTATTGTTACAATACATCTCATCACATGTCTATTGGTATGCCTCCTTTTCATGCTCTTTATGGTTATTATTCCCTTTCCTTTGTTGATCTAATACTTTCTGATAGCAGAGTACCCGCAGCAAGTGATTTCATCAAGCAAAGCCAAGACATAATAAGGTCCCTCAAGGATAATCTACAACATGCACAGAACCAACAAAAGATATATGCTGACAGGAAAAGGATTGAAAGATCTTTTGAGGTGGGAGATTTGGTATTTGTTAGGTTGCAGCCATATAAGCAAAGCACCTTGAAGAGGAGTGGGGCAGAGAAACTCAAGCCAAGGTTCTATGGGCCTTATAAAATCATCAAGAAGGTAGGAGAGGTAGCTTATGAATTGGAGCTCCCACCAAACAGAAAAATACATAATATTTTTCATGTATCTTGCTTAAAGAAGGTTCTAGGCCAGCAAATCATAGTATCTACAGAATTACCACCTCTTGATGATGAAGGGAAATTAGTTTTGATACCAGAAGAGATTTTGGATACAAGAGAGAAAAGGTTGAGAAATAGGAGCGTCATAGAGCATTTGGTCAAATGGAAAGGATTACCACTAGAGGATGCAACTTGGGAAGGAGCACATATTCTTGAGAATTCAAACCTTCATTGCTTGAGGACAAGCAATATTTGGGAGGGGAGGACTTGTCATGTCCCCTATTCAAATAATTTTAAAAAAATAAACTTTGCTAAGGCAGGCAGGCTCCAAAAAGGTGAAGTCGGAAAAAAGGGGCTAATCTTTGGAAACCAATGGACTAATAAATAAAAATTATTATTAAATTATATTTTATTAACCCCTCTTGGACGTGAGTTAGGGTTATGCCCTCTTTAAAAGGGGTTTGGAGGCATTTTGGACTCATTCCAGAACTTGATTTTTGCTAATTTTCTTGTTGTTCTTCAGAGGCTGCCAAACCTGTGGAGAAGGAGACCCAAGAATGAGAGTTTTCAGGTTTCTAGGAAGGCTAAGGATGGGATTTTGAAGCCATTCCATGTGCATGCTCATACAGAGTTTGCCTTTGTGCTGAATAGTGTCGATTTGTGGGTTTTCGGGGTTGTTTTTTGTTTGAGTTTGGTGTTTTCAGTTGAGTGTTTCATATCAATTTGGGTTGCTGCTGTATTTCAGACTTTAAGATGTTAAAATAGAGCTGAATATATGTATTGGATCGTGATTAAACTTCTGAGATAGTTTATGGGTGTTTTTGTGGTGTTTTCGGGCATTGTGTGTTAATTTCGGGAGCCCGATTGAGCATAGTTTTGTCCTACATTTGTGAGCTGTTGTGTTAAACCTATACAAATCTGGAAATGTCATTTTGTAGGCTGTTATGCTGCTGAAATTTTTGTACAAATGTCCATTCTCAGATTTATTAATAATTTGTGAAGTTGTGAAGTTTTTTGGCACTAATTTGGACATACCCGATTTGGGTTTTATTGGGAAATTGGCAGATCTTTGTAATATTGGTTGTTTGATTTTAAAGATCTAATTTGAGGCTGGAAATACCATGAAAAATAAGTAAAGGGACATTTCAAGAATTCACTAAATTCACCTCCTCTATATTTGATCTTAAAACATTTCAACTTCTTTTCTATTTCCTTCTCTACTCTTTCCAGATACCACTTAAACTTTTGAAAAGCTTCAAACTTATCTTTCAGATACATTACTATCATCATCCTAGAATAATCATCAACAAATAAAATGAAATACTTATCTCCACTATAGCTCTCAATGTCAATAGGCCCACAAAGGTTTGTATGAAGTAGATCCAAGACTTCTTTAGAATGATAGTTCTTGCTTTTGAAAATTGTCTTGCCCGTCTTACCAATTTGACAATTTTTGCATTGGCCCATGTCAGGTTTCCTCGAACTAGGAGTACCTCTCACTCTTTTATTTTTTCTTGTCTTGACCAAGTTATCAAATTTCATACGACACAACCTTTTATGCCATAACCATCTCTCCTCTGCTTGAGCAATGAAACATGAACTTTTACTAAGGTCTAGGTAGAATAAGTTACCTTTTGTTTGATTAATGAACCCAACTAGATTTCACTTTCCATCTAGCAGCTTGGCCTTCCCATTCATGAATTCTACCTTGAATCCAATGTTATTTAGTTGTGATACACTCAGTAGATTATGTTTCAATTCATCAAGCCAATAAGAATTATCATATCTAAGATCATTGGTTAGAGAAATATAAACTTTTCCTTTTATGCAATATGGTTCATTATTTCCAAATCTTACAGTTCCATAGATATATTTTAGCTTTTCCCATATTGTTGGAAATAATTGATTAATTGTGTATTGTTTTTTATGTTACACAAAATTTCATATCATTTCCGATCAGTATATGCTGAGCTCACTCGGGCATTGAAGATAGTTTCTTGAGTCTTCCAAGCATTCTAGAGTTTGTCTAGTTTAGAAGATAGTATCTACTGAGTTCACTTGGGCGGCAAAGGAAAGTTTGCAAAAGTTAAGTGTTAACCAAGCTCACTTGATTACCAAAGGAAATTTGTGAATATGCATTGTTAACTAAGTTCACTTGGTTAACACAAAAAAATCACTTTGAGTTTGTATCTACCGAGCAGGGTCAACTAACAAAGGATTTTCTTGTTTTAGCATATTGAGTTCAATTGAATTGTTTGTTGGTTCTAGCTGACTAAGAAGATGAATGTTAATTATTCTAAGTTGTATTCAAGCCGACTTGACAATGTGTAAGATATAAATATAAGGTCAAGTTGTGGATTAGATGAAGTAGCATAAGTGGAATATAATTGAAGAATTGTTGATGCTTAGAGGAAGGGAATCAGAAGGATAAGAAGATTATCCTTTTTAAGATGCAAAAATACATTCAATCAGGAAGGATCAAGTATACAAGCCAAAATTGAGATCTATAATCAGCAATTCAGTTGCATCAGGAGTCAAGTAATCTCATTGTTACTCTCTAACCATTGTAGTAGTGATCTAAATCTCTTAACAGAGTTAGCTTAACAACTATTTGTAAATCCTCTAACAAGGTGGTATTTCTATTGAATTGTCTAAATACCTCTAACAAGGCCACTCTTCATAGGGTGACTAAATCCTCTAATAGGATCACACCTAATAGTGTGTTTTTTAATCTTTAACAGGATTGGCTCCTAATAGGGATCACTTCAAAAGAGTGAAAATCACTAACTCGTTGCAATTGGTGGCTTTTTCTCAAATTGGGTTTCCATGTTAAAATCTTGAGTTCATGTTATTTCTTTTATGTGTTTGCAACTAAGTTAAAGTAATATCAATCACAGATAATATCTTAACATTTTCATGTGAAGCATTTGCCGAGCTATTTCAATGTTTACTGAGTTACAACATTTTCTTGTGTGTTTATCGAGTTTTCACAGAGTTCAATTTTGATTTATATTGACATCTAAGGGATTTGGGATTTATTTTTCGGCAACTGATTCACCCCTCCCCTCTCAATTACTCCTCATATATTTCCAAAAATTGGAATTAGAGCTTTTGGTGCTTGCAGACAAGGTTTTAAGGACCAAAGGTAAAGATCATCTTGTCTTATAGAAGAGAGATTCCCAAGTTGAACTGAGACAAATTTGAAGCATGGCAAGGACTTATGAGGAAAACTATTAGTGATTCAAGTTGTAAAAATCTTGATAGTGAATAGAATACTCCTACTAGAACATTATTAGTTGAAGATATTGCTGCAAAGAAAAATCATAACATTGTTATGATTAACATTGCTTCTGCTCTTAATTATGCTGAATTTGATGAAGTCAAAAGTTGCACTATAGCTTATGATATGTGAATCAAATTGAAATCCATCTATGGAGGAGATGATAATGTAAGAAGAGTTAAATACAAAAGTTCAAGAGGACAATTTGATCAAATGAAGATGAGAGAAGATGAAAACATTGCAAAATATATTGAGCAAATTAGAGCAAGTGTGAGCACAATCAAAGCATCTAGAGGAGACATTGATGACAAAATAGTTGTAAGAAAGGTACAAAACCCTTCTTCCTATCTATGCAATTAGAGTATCTACTATTCAACAAATGAGATGTAATCCAAATAGAAAAATAACTTTGGATGCTCTAGTTGGAAGATTGATAGCTTTTGAGTTCGATAACTATGATAACTATGTCCCTAGTTCCAAATGTATTGAGTCTGCATTTGAAGCAAAACTTTCACTCAATAAAAAGGGTAAGAAATCAAAGGCCAATCAATCAAAAAGTGAAGAAGAAGAAGAAATTTCAGACAATGATCTTGAAGTTGTTGAAGCCCTACTTTCAAGAAAATATTCCAAAGGCAGAGGAAAGTACAAAGGTAAGATTCCTCTAATCTTTTTTTCTTGTGAAGAATTTGGTCACATTGCTTCAAGGTGCCCAAATAGAGAAAACAAGGATGAAAATAAAAGTAATAAGTTAAAAGGCAAGAAGGAATTCAAAAACTACAAGGACTAAAAGGACAAAAGTAAAAAAAAAAAATTTATGGCTATAGATTCTGATAACAGTGAAGATGAAATGGTACATGTTGTTGTAAAAGATGAATCTAATGATGAAGGATATAAAATGGTACTTATCTCTCATGTTAGCAAAAATGATACATGGATTATTTATAGTGGTTGCTCACATCATATGATTGGAGAAAAAATAAATTTTGATCACATGGAACATTATGATGGTGGTAGTGTGAGATTTGGAAACAATGAACCTTTTTGCATAAAGAGAAAAGGATGCATCTCATTAATCAATGAACTTAGATGTGAAAATGCTTATTGGGTTGAAGGACTAAAAAATAATCTACTGAGTGTGGCATAGTTGAATAAAATTGGATTCAAGGTAGAATTCATGAATGGGAAGGCCAAATTGTTGGATGGAAAAGGAAATATGGTTAGATCTGGCAAACAGACAAAAGGTAATCTATTCTATCTAGATCTCACTGAAAGTTCATGTTTTAATGCTCAAGCAGAAGAAAGTTGGCTATGGCACAAAAAATTATATCATGTAAACTTTGATAACCTGGTCAAGATAAGCAAAAATAGAAGAGTAAGAGGTATTCCTAGCTTGAGGAAACCTGATATGGGTCTATGCAAAAATTGTCAAATTGATAAGATGGGAAAAACTAGTTTCAAAAGTAAAAACTATCATTTTGAAGAAGTCTTAGAGCTTGTACATATAGACTTATGTGGACCTATTGGAGTAAAGAGTTACAGTAGAGATATGTTTTTCATTTTGTTTTTTGATGATTATTCTAGAATGATGATTGTAATGTATTTAAAAGAAAAATTTGAAGCTTTTCAAGAAAGAGTTGAAAAGAAACTGGAAAAAAAATGAAATGTTTGAGATCGGACATAGGTAGTGAATTCATTTCCAATGAGTTCAATGAATTCTACATTGAAAAAAGAATTAAGAAGCAGGTATTAGCTCTTGGTACACCTTAGTAGAATGGTTTAGCTGAAAGAAGGAACAAATCCATCTTGGATTGTGCAAGAACATTGATGATACAAAAGAATGTTACAATCAAATACTGGAAGGAAGCAATTAATACAATAGTACAATCCTTGAACAAAGTACAATTGAAGAAAGACTTAAATCAAACTCCTTATGAACTATGGTATGGCTACAAACCTAATATAAGTTACTTGAAAGTATTTGGTGGCAAATGTTATATCTTGAAAGAATCTAGGAAAGGTAAATTTGATGTCAAAGGTGATCAAGGTATATTCCTAGGATATTCCTACTGAATTAAAGCATACAAATGTTTGATTTTTTCTACTTATAAAATAATAGAAAGTGCACATGTGATAATTGATGAGTTTTTAGAAAAGAGTGAAGAAGAAAGCAACAAAGAACCTAAGGATTACAGAAGATTAGTTTACTATGAACCTGAGGATTACAGAAGATTAGTTTATTATGAACCTAATATTTTTCCAAATCTATCTAGAAGTCAAGAGGCCTCACCTTCTGAGTCCCCAAAATCTCCAAAATTTATTGAGTTACAATCAGTGACCCAGGTCACAGTCTAGAGGACCGGAGTCACAATCAAAAGCTATTGAGTTGTTGTTAGAAAAAATTGAGTCTGATGGACCCGAGTCACAGATAGTGGGATCTAAGCTTAATACATAAGATCATGAAGAAATCAGTGAAACAAACTACAAATCCAAAGTACCTGTGTTAGCAGGATATGTCAAAAGGCATCATGCACCTAATCATATCATTGGAGATAAGTCAAATGGAACAATGACAAGAAACAAATTGAAAGGTACATGTTTTCTTGTTGAATTTGAACCTAGAAATGTTAAAGATGCCTTGGATAATGAAAGTTGCATTGAAGAAATGAATGAGGAAATAGAACAAATAGAGAAGAACAAAACTTGGACTCTTGTTCCAAGACCCAAGGATAAAAAAGTAATTGGCACAAAGTCGGTATTCATAAATAAGCTAAATTAAGATGGAGAATTTTCTAGAAACAAAGCAAAGTTAGTATGTAAAGGTTATTCTCAAGAAGAAGGTATTGATTATGGTGAAACTTTTGCTCTTGTTGCAAGATTAGAAGGTGTTAGAACTTTACTAGCATATGTAGCTCACAGAGGATTTAAGGTTTATCAAATGGATGTAAAATCTACATTCTTGAATGAAATTTTTGATGAGGAAGTCACATAGAACAACTTGAAAGTTTTGTAGATCTCATCAAAAGAGATATGGTCTACAAATTACACAAAGCATTGTATGGTCTCAAGCAAGCTCCTAGAGCTTGGTATGAAAGACTTCATAACTACTTAATAAAAATTAGATTTCAAAGAACAAATGGTAACAACAGTCTGTATATCAAAGAAGGACCAGACATGAAGATTGTGTTGGTAGAAATATTTGTGGATGAAACTTTATTTACAGGAAATGATGATTTGTGCAAGGTATTTTTGGAAGAAATGAGTAAATAATTTGAGATGTCTATGTTTGGAGAGATAAAATTCTTTGTTGGATTTCAAATCCAACAAAAAAAAGATGGTACCTACATTACTCAATCTAAATACATCAAGGAGATACTAAAGGAATTTGGAATGGAAGACTCAAGACTAGTTGGAACTCCAACATCTATTGGACATGAGATTTTCAAAAATGATGATTCCAAGGAGATATATTAGACCACATAAAAATCAATGATAGGAAAAATTCTAGTATGTAGTGCATACAATGCCTGATATTGCATTAGCAGTCGGTATGGTGGCAAGATTCTCAGCAAATCTCAAAGAAAATCACACGATGGCAATCAAAAGAATCATGAGATATCTAAAAGGCACTAAAGACTATGATTTGTGGTACAAAAAAGGAGGCAGTTTGGATTTGAAAGTATTCATAGATGTTGATTGGGCAAGAAGTGTTGATGGCAGAAAGAGTATCAATGGAGGAGCATTCTTTCTTGAAAAAAGACTAGTATCTTGGACAAGAAACAAAATTGTATTTCTCAGTGCACAATAGAGGCAAAATATGTGGCAGTGGCAGTCAATTGTTCTAATATTGTTTGGTTCAAAAAATTGTTGGCAGTTATGAAGATAGAGATCAAGGATCCAGTAGTTATATACTATGATAACACCAGTGCAATTAATATATCAAAGAATTCAGTAATGCATACCAAAACAAAATACATTGCTATAAAGAATCATTTTTTGAGACAATTGGTACAAGATAAAGAGGTAAGATTGGAATATGTAAATACAAAAGAACAAATTGTAGACATATTCACTAAGCCACTACCTAAGGATGCATTTATGTAACTAGGAGGTAAGCTAGAGGTCATTCCCCTATCTAAAGCTCACTAAATGAAGTTTATTGATGCATTAACTAAAGCATGTTGAAAATCAGACAGTTGATGCAGTATTGACAAAGGCACATTCCAAATGAATAAGTATATAAGGTACATTGATATTTAGTGAACATTTTCTTTGGCATGAGATGTCAAAGAGGGAGAAGTTTGATACCATATCTCATAGAAATTTTATCAAACTCAAGAGATAACAAAGAGGGAGAGATTAGAGGCAAAAGTTTTCTGACAAAGGGTGAAATTGAAGGCAGAGGGAGGTCACACTGATAGGGGGAGTTCTAATGGATGAGAATTAGAATGAAACTAAGGATACGTTCCTAACTTTATTCTTTCTCTAAAATTTCATTGCATTATGACATGGTGTGTTGCTATCAATGCCAAAGATGGAGATTGTTGAAAATAATTGATTAATTGTGTATTGTCTTTGATGTTACACAAAATTTCATATTGTTGCCAGTCAATGTATGCCGAGCTCAATTGGGCATTGGAAATAGTTTCCTAAGTTTGTCAAGCATTCCAAAGTTTGCCTAGTTTAGAAGACAGTGTCTACCAAGTTCACTCCGGTGACAAAGGAAAGTTTGCAAAAGGTGAATGTTAACTGAGTTCACTTGGTTAATGAAGAAAATTTTGGATGGAACAAGTGTTAACCAAGCTCACTCAGTTACCAAATGAACTTTGTGATTATGCAGTGTTAACTGAGTTCACTTGGTTAACACAAGAAACTCGCTTTGAAGTAGTATCTACCAAGTAGGGTTGGTTAATGAAGGATTTTCTGGTTTTGACATATTGAGTTCAATTGAATTATTTGTTGGTTCTAGCCAACTAAGAAGATGAATATTAATTATTCTAAGTTGTATTCAAACTGACTTGACAATGTGTAAAATACAAATATAAGGTCAAGTTGTGGATTAGATGAAGTAGCATAAGTGGAATATAATTGAAGATTTGATGATGCTTAGAGGAAGTGAATTGGAATATCCTTGTTGAGACAAAAAGATACATTTGATTAGGAAGGATCAAGTCTACAAGCTGGAATTGAGATCTATAATCAGTAATTCAGTTGCATCAAGAATCAGGCCATCTCATTGTTACTCTCTAACCATTTTAGTAGTGATCTAAATCTCTTAACAGTGTTGGCTTAACAACTATTTGTAAATCCTCTAACAAGGTGGCATTTCTATTGAATTTTCTAAAGAACTCTAACAAGGACACTCCTAATAGGGTGATTAAATCCTCTAACATGGTCACACCTAACAGTGTGTTTTGTAACCTTTAACAAGGTTGGCTCCTAATAGGGCTCACTTCAGAAGAGTGAAAATCAGTAACTAGTTGCTATTGGTGATTTTTTCCAAATTGGGTTTCTGTGTTAAAATCTTGTGTTCATGCTATTTCTTTTATGTGTTTGCAACTAAGTTATTAAATTAATATCAATCACAAATAATACCTTAAGATTTTCATGTTAAGCATTTTTTGACCTGTTTTAGTGTTTACCAAGTTACATCATTTTCTTGTGTGTTTACCAAGTTTCAACAAAGTTCAGTTTTGATTTATATTGGCATCTAAGGGATCTTGGATTTATTTGTGTAGTAACTGATTCACCCCTCCCCTCTTAGTTAATCCTCTTATATTTCCAACACACATCTCATGAGAAGTAGCACACCCTTTGACTTTATCAAATTCAACATAGTTAAGAGTGGATGCAATATCATTCATCATAATGATATGATTCTTCTTTTTAGCAATCTCCTCCATAGTTAATGTTCTAGTAGGAGTTTTATAATGGACATTCAATTATTTCAAACCTAAATCACTGATGGTTACCAGATGTAGCTTCATAAGTTCCTGCCATGCCTCAAAGCTATCTTTGTTCAACTTGGGAATATCCCTCCTGTAAGACATCTTGATCTTTAGCTTAGGTCCTTGAAACCTTCTCTACAAGCACCAAAAGCTTTGATACCAATTGTTGAAAATATAAGAGGAGTAACTAAGAGGGGAGGGTTAAACTGGTTACCATAAAAATAAATCTCAAATACCTTAGATGTTAATACAAAACATAAACTTTGATAAAATTGTTTTTACTCGGTTAACACACAAGCACTTGGTTAATACTAACAATATGTTGTAACTTGGCAAGCACTATAATATCAAATATTACTTAGCAAATACTAAACATGTAAATCTTAAGATATTAACTATGATTAACATTAATTAACTTAGTTGCATACACATAAAATAAATAGCATGAACACAAGTGACACCAAGCTTAAACGTGGAAACCCAATTTGGAAAAAATCCCCAATTGCAACTAGTTACTATTTTTCACTCTTTTGAAGTGACCCCTATTAGGAGCCAACCTTGTTAAAGGTCACAAAACACGCTGTTAGGTGTGACCCTGTTAGAGGATTTAATCACCTTTTTAGGAGTGACCTTATTAGAGGTCTTTAGACACTCAATTTAGAAATTCCACCTTGTTAGAGGATTTACAAATAGTTGTTAGGGTAACTATGTTAAGAGATTTAGTTCACTTCTACAATGATTAGAGAGTAGCAATGAAATGACCTAATTTTTTATGTAACTTTATTGTTGATTTTATATCTCAATTCTAGCTTGAATAGTTTATCCTTCTTGATCAGATTAATCTTTGTAGCCCAACAAGGATATTATGCTTATCATTCCAATTCACTTCCTCTAAACATCTTCTTATCTTCCACACATTCTTTCTTCTTTCCAATCCTCAACTTGGCCTTATACTTATATCATATACATTATCAAGTCATCTTCAATACAACTTATAACAATAATAGTTCATCTCTTCAATTGGCTAGAACCAAAAAACAAATTCATAAAACTCAGTATGCCAAAATAAGAAAAGCCTTCATTAGTCGACCCAACTCGATAAACACTAATTTTGAAATGATTTTCCTGTGTTAACCCAATGAACTCAGTTAACACTGCAACTTTGGAAACTTCCTTTGATAACCGAGTGAGCTTTGTTAACACTAGTTCCATCCAACTTTTCCTTTGTTAACCAAGTGAGCTCAGTTAACACTGAACTTCTACAAACTTTTCTTTGGTGCCCGAGTGAACTTGGTAGACAATGTCTTCTAAACTTGGAAAATGTAGTGCCTCTCGTGTTTGTAGTATGTACCTTGTTATATTTTGATCTGAGAGATACTTGTTACTCATGTTATTGTTACATTTTAGATGACCTAAGGGTCAGATGTTATACTTTGATTTCCAGTATCATAGTTGTTAGATTACTATATTGTTTAGTTGATCATATCTGCATGATGATGCCTTTTGAGATGACAGTATGTTTTATGATGATATATGATTATCTGATATTTTGACATATCTCTTATTATGTTAGATGTTAGATTTAATGATGTGATAATTTACTTCATTCTTGCTTTGTTATGCTTTATGCAAACATGAGTGATGTAAATAGATTATTTTAGTATAATTAAATAAATGATTAAATTAAGTTATTTGATGCATTTATTGCTTCGAATATGTTATTATATGCAATTGCACTTGATCAAGTATTTTAGTGTGCAGGACTTATATCCCTAGTAGTGACACATCGAGTTAGTGATTCAGCTATTCATATTTAACCAATGTCATCCCTATATGGTCGATGTATCATATTTAATTATTTAAATTAAACCTTTTGGTGATTTAATAAATCCAAACTCATTTGCATTATGTGATTGCACATGTGGATATGTATGTGCATTTAGAGGATCACAATTATTATGAAAGTTTTAAAAAATTCTATGATTTTGGTTTAAGGGTTTTCGAGCTTAATTTTAATTCATTTTAATTTTTGACAGCTTTGTCATAGATGAATTCCAATTACTTGGAATAGCCTATTTTTTTTTGGGTTGATTCAGGGTTTGACTAGGTTTCATGGTTATTTACCCTAATCAATTATTCACTCAAAAATTGAATAAGTATCCAAAGCAGAAATTTATTCCTAACTTCTCACTTTTGGAAATTAGAAAAATTGATAGCTTTTTCCAAAATCCTCTTTTGGAGGATTGCATTTCTATTTCTTTTAGGAGCTATAGGAGTGAGATCTTCACAAGATTAATCATATTGGATCCAGCTCGAGGAGACCTTGGTTTGCCATAACTTTCAGCAGCTTCCATAGGATATTTATTTTATCTAGCTGATTCTTGTTTTAGTCCTCTTGGTTGTTAGGTAGGGCTCTCCCATTTTCATGTTTCTGCTTTGTTTCTGCTTTCATTTCTGGTAGTTGTATGTTAAGAGGCTGAGAACTAGTGTTCCCTTCCATTTCTATTTGTTAGTTCTGCTCAATTGGATGGGTATGAATGTTTTCCTAATTTTCAAGATGAGGGTTTGGGGTTTCACACCGCTATGCTGCCTATTTTTGCATACGGTGTCAGAACTTGAATTTTATTTGATTTTTGTGGCTTTTTTTTCCCTAAGACCAAATAGTTTTTAATTTCAAATTTTTTGATTTTTGAGGTTTTCACCTTGATTTGTGTGCTACCTAATTTTCTTGAGTTTTCTTGGCATCATCTTGGTCATGGACTTGGATTATCCATAGGATGTCAATCAAACCACTATTGAACTTTTATGTTGCATTGAGATATGTCTTGCATCCATACTTCTGAGGTTGTATTTAGTTGAGTGTAATTTTTCTTGTGTTCTCATCTAGCCCTTTTTTTATGATCTTTATGATGGTGGTGCACCCACAAACGAGCACATGCATGTGCATTTATCAGGTGACTTGTGAGGCTTGAACTCCTAGTTGTATTTCGGTGGAGTTATGTTCATTTGCAATTGGGTTTGGAATATGCATGCCTACAGGCACTCATCATTGGATGAGCATGGGTAGGGTATGGTAGCACCATGGAGGGGCTTCTACCGCAACCTTGGTGACTATTTCTCAAGTTGGTGTGAAGAAGGCTTAATTAAGTGATAACTAAATAAACTACTAGGTAATAAATTAAGAAAATAAAATATTTGTAAGCACCCAAAGTTCACTTGAGGACACTTATTGTAAGCACTCAGAGATGACCCGAGGATATAGAATTTTACTCCTTTCATTGGGGAGTTAGAGCTATCAATACTAGCTTGGGCTATATGATGCCAAGAGATTTAACTTCCAGTGATTCCCTACATAGTTGACCCATTAAGTGTCTAACCAGGGTATGTTGTACTTGCATTGTCTCATGATCTTGGTTTCAATCATCTTTTGTCTAGCATAAGTGTTAGCCATGAACGTTTTCTTTTTGTGTGTTTGTGGTTGGATCATTATCTCCATCAACAAAGTGGGAGTGAACCCACAAGTTTCACATGGTTGGGAGGCATAGCTACCTATACCACTACTAGGGACCAGTGTAAAAAGATGATCTATTATTCTAGTGCAATCAGTGCTTGATGTTTCACTTGGTATTTCGGGTTCTAAAGTATGTTTCCTTGTGATTTATGGTTTTTATGGGATGCATGGATATTGATGATGTTAGTTTACTTGATGCATTCCTTTATTATGATATGAGCATATGGTTAGATGATGTTATTTACTTATTGGAATATCTATTGTTTATTGGTTTAGAATGTTTGATGTTTCTTGTTCTTACGATTTTATTATGTTGTAATAGTGACACCCTCATAAGAAAGCTTTGACTATCAAGTCAGCAGTTTCAGATGTTACGCACAAGGGATGGCTAGGGCCTTCAAGGTTTCATGATGATATTACAGTTGGGAGGAACCTCACAAGATTTTAGTTGGTTTTGTGCTTTGTGATGTTTCTTTCAATACATTTTCTTATATTGCTATGGATTAGATGGTTATTTGTATTTATGTCTTGTTGCTCTTGTGTTCGAGTGTCAAAGCCTCAACTTGTGGATCTAGCTTTCCCTAGTGTGGAGGTTCTAACTCTTTCTCTCCCTTATGTACATTTATTGGAACATTTTCTTTCATTTCCTGGGTGATAGTGTTCCAGTATTGGGCAATACTTATAAAGTATTACACGCCCAAGGAAGAAATATTGTGCAATACTGGAAAGTATATCACGCCCAAAGGGAAAATGTCATGTGACACTAGAAAGTATCACATGTCCATTGAAAAATTATTGTATGACAATGGAAGAGTGTGCGCAGCTTTAGAAATAGTATCACCTATACCCTACAATTATCACACGACCATTATAGAAATGTCGTATGATACTGGTAAAGTGTCACCCTTGATTGTTTGGAAATATTGCCTAGGTCTGAGAGAAAACCTGCTCAGGAAACCAACAATCACTTTTTGACTTGATCAAAAGGTTTCAAGAGGTGATTGAGATACCCATTGTGAAGTTCTTGAACCCTAGGGTTTGACCATTCAAATTTAGGATGTTTCAAATTCATATGCATTTTGTGACTTCCGTAGTTTGTTGTTTTTGTTCGGTAGTGGTGTTTGGAGATCCATTTGTATTTGGATGTTTCTTTAGTCTTCTGTTGAGATCTTTGTGATCCTTGTATGATGTTGTCATGTGCATCCATACTTGTTTTTTTTTTTAAATTGGCTTTTATCTATCCTTGTTCCAAGGATCTCTGGGCAGGGCATTACATCTGGTATCAGAGCCCATGTTGCAGCATTGGGATCTTTGTGTTATTCTTCCACTATGTTATTGCTTTCAGTGTGTATGTTGTTATCTTGTGTTTGTTATTTTTATATCTTGTTGTGGTTCATGCTTGTGACTCTTATAACTGCTATGTATGATTCTGACCTTATCTTGTTGCTTCCATAGTGATGCCTCCTACTTGTAGACCTAGTGTTCCAAGTAGCAACCAACAAAATAACCATGAAGAATAACACCAAGAGGAAGAACATAGCTTATAGCTCGATTGGGACCTTGTATAGAGGAAAACCAATGTGACTGTGGTCAAGAAGAGGGATCTCATCAGGGAGATTCCCACATGTCTGAGCACAAAGAGGAGGAGCGTGAGTGTGAACATTCCCACACATCATCGAGTGGTAGTAGGTACCACCGGGGTGCTAGGGACTTTGATGGTAAGGATTCCATCTATTTGGACATTATGAAATCTCTTTAGCAGTCCAAACCACAATTCTACGATGGCAAGCGAGGTGGCCTCAGGGTGGAAACTTGTTTATTGTATATGGAACATTGTTTTTCCATGTATTCATATGCAACCAATTTGAGGTCCCATTATGTGGTCATGCAACTGTGGGACCATGCATCCATTTGGTGGAATATAAATAGTCAGAAGCTCCAGATCAACATCATAGTCTCACCTAGGATATCTTTGAGGAGAGATTCTGAGAGATATTTTTATCCCCTCAATTCAAGGAGGCTAGGGTTGATGATTTCCATGATACTAGACAAGGGAATATGATAGTGAACTAGTACGAGATCAGATTCTTTGAGCTTAGGTAGTACTCATGCTATAATCATGATGAGATACTCCTTACTCAGCATTTTATCTAGGGTCTCAAGGTCTGCCTTATTCGAGAGGTTCAGATGCATCAACCTAGGACACTTATCCTTGTTGCAAAGAAGGCACATATTTCTAAGAAAAATTTGGCTAAGGAGTTCTGTGGTAAATTGGGTTCTCAAAGCCATAGTGTGAGAACTTCAAGGCAAGATGCACAGTTTAATCAGTCCTTTGGAAAGGGCCAAACCCAGTTAGCACCCTCCCATAGTGGTTATCATCATAAAAATCAATGAGGAAATTGGTCAAAGGGTGGATAGAATTCAGGGAAGAAAGGAGATGACCATAGTCATGGATAAAAGTCTTAGTGAAATATCTCTTTACAGAGTAATCAACAAAACTCTAGCAAGGGAAGTGCACCATATTCTAGTGTTGCTCAAGGTGGGCGTGGATTTGGATACAACTTTGTAGGAGAATACTATTCTTGTGGCCAACTTGGCCATAAATAAGTGAAGTGTCCTATTCAAATCTTCGAGACCTAGTAGAAGTGTAGCCAGATCAGAGCCTGAAATGGGAGATCATGTAGAAGGCATCAAGTCTTTATGGTGGTTGATAACCATTAAGCTAAGCACTAGGGTACCGCAGTCAAGGCTACAGGTATGTTGCATGGTATTTTATCTTCAGTATTATTTGACTTAGGTGCTTCAGATTCTTTTATTTCACCATCTCTTGTATACTAATGTGGGCTAGTGGCAACACATCAAGTTGATAGGTGACAAGGTGAGTTAGCCATATGATCCAAAGTGGTTGTGGACTCCTTGGTCAGTGGTTGTAGATTGAACTTGGGTACCTTCACCACCACAGTGGATCTTCACATTCTACCTCTAGGATTATATGACATTGTGTTGGGCATTGATTGGTTAGCCGCCCATCAGGCAAATATAGATTGTCACCGTAAGTTGGTGTAGTGTGTTGATGACACAAGTGGGCAACTGGAGCTCTTAGGGGTCCAAAGACTAGTCTCACTTTGGATGATCTCAGCTAGCCAACTAAAGTGGAATGTGTGGAAGGGATGTCAAATGTTTGTAGTCTCTATCAGTGATCTTGAGGAGGTCAAGAGCCACATGGTGGCACTTGATGATCACCCACTCCTTCTTGAGTATGAAAATGTGTTTCCTAATGAGATACCAAGTATGCCACCATAGCGTGACATTGATTTCTAGATCAATCTCATACCAGGAGTGGAGTTGATTTCATGGGCTCCTTACCACATGACTAAACAGGAGTTGAGTGAGCTCATATTATAGTTGGAGGAATTGTTGGCCAAGGGCCATATTTGTCCTAGTGTATCCTTATGGGGTGCACTACTCATCTTTATGAAGAAGAAATATGGATCATTGTGTTCATGCATTGAAAAGCGATAGTTAAAGAAAGTGACAGTGAAGAATTGGTACCCTTTAACGAGGATAGATGACATGTTTGATCATATGAAGGGAGTGTGAGTGATCTCAAAGATTAATCTTAAGTTGGGATACCATCAGCTTCATATTCATGAAGTTGACATTCATCAGACAACCTTTCATACATGATATGGGCATTATGAGTTCACGGTTGTACCCTTTGGGTTGACCAATGTGCCATCATTGTTTGTAAGTCTAAAGAATGGAGTATTTCACACGTACCTTAATCAGTATGTCATTATATTGTTGGATGACATATTGATCTATTCTAAGACTGTAGAGGAACATGAGGTCCATTTACGCCAGGTGTTGCAGTTCTTGCGAGATCACCAATTGTATGACAACTTGGGTAAATGTGGATTCTTCTAGTCAGAGGTGAAGTATTTGGGGCATATCATCACTAGTGATGGTATTGTGATGGATTCAAAGAAAATTTGAGTTTATGGATTGACCAGTACCCACTAATGTTTTTTAGGTTTGTAGTTTCATGGGATTAGCAGGTTATTGCTATCACTTCGTGAAGGATTCTACACATGTAGCCCATTCCATCACTTATCTTCAGCGAAAAAGGAAGAAGTGTGTTTTGTAAGACCAATGTGAGGAAACATTTATTTCTCTTAAGGAGTGTTTAACTAGTGCACCAATCCTGTAGGTAATTTTATGGTTTGCATGAATTCTTCGTTAGAAGGTGTGGGTGCGATGTTTGCATATGAGCCTAGGAAACTCAAGGACCATGAGCTTAACTACCCCACTCATGATTTGGAACTTGCAGTCATGGTGCATGCTCTTATTCATTGGAGGCATTTCCTTTTGGGACACAAGTTTGAGATGCATAGCAATCAGGAGCTTGCAATATATCTTTACTCAGCCAAACCTGAATGCACAACAATTTTGCTGGATGGAGTTCCTGTGTGAGTATGACTTTGATGTTCATGACATTAAAGGAAAATAAAATGTCATCGTGGATGCCTTGAGTAGGAGGCGACATGAGATATTAGTCTTGTCATTGGGAGTGGATTTATGAGGTTGTATCTTAGAGGCCTTGCCTACTGACATGTATGGTATTAGGAGGTGAGGGTAGAGATCAAGTTGGGGCATACCCTTGAGGGGATATTTTAGGTTATTTGCTTGAGTCTGATGGAATACTATGACACTTGGGGTGTATCTATGTACTAGTTTTTGGTGATCTTTGTACCTTGATTTTGTCAAAACCACATTGTGCACCATATTCTACAAATCCCAATGTCAAGAAGATGCATGTCGATCTTAAACAATTGTACTTTTGGGTAGGGATAAGGTACAATGTTGTTGATTTCATTGCTTGATGTCTTGAGTGCCAAAGGGTGAAGGTAGAGCATTAATATCTAGCAGGCCTTTTGCAGCCGCATGCTATTCTAGAGTGGAAATGAGATACCATATCTATCAATTTTATCATAGGGTTGCCTATGTCATCCAGATGGAATGATTGTATCATGGTGACAGTAGACAATTTGTCCAAGGTTGCACATTTTTCACCCATGAGGACATCCTACATGGCTTTGTCTATAGCCCATGTTTTCTTGGAGGATATTTTTTGATTGCGTGGGATCCCTCATCAAGTTATTTTAGATAGAGATATAGTGTTTACTTTAGCACTGTGGATTTCTCTCTAGCGTGCTTTGGGTGCGCAACTCAATTTTAGTTCAGCTTACCACCCAAGGATCAATGGTCAGATAGAGAGAGTGAACCAAGTTCTGGAAGACATGCTTTACATGTATGTGATGGACAGGTAGGTTAAGTAGGAGGATTATTTATACCTTTTTGAGTTTACATGTAACAATGGGTATCATAGTTCTCTTGGTATGTCACCTTTTTAGGCCTTGTACGGTAGACAGTGTCATACCCCTTTAAGTTTGGATTGTTTGGAGGACCGAGTACTACTAGGTCTAGAGATGCTTTAGGATATGGAGTAGTAGGTTGTTCACATTACAGAGAATTTGGTTACTACTTGGGATAGGTAGAAGAAGTAGATTCCCACAGGTTGGATAGTCACTTTTCTGTTGGTGACACGGTGTTTTTCAGAGTGTGTAAGGAAGAGCCCCATCTATTATGGGAAAGGCTCTAAGTTGGCACCACATTTTGTTAGACCATTAGAGATCCTCAAGAGGTTTGGTCCTATTTCTTATCGACTAGCATTGCCACCTAGCCTATTGCACATCCATGATGTTTTCCATGTTTTTGTTTTGAGGCAATATATTCTTGATGTGACCCATGTTCTTAATTGGGATGCTTTGCAATTGGAGGGAAGGAAGCTTTCTTTAGAGCCCATTCACATCCTTTAGCATCAGAGGCTAACTTTGAGAGGTTGGGACATAGAGTGGGTAAGGTTCCAGTGGGACCTGAGCGATGAGTCTTCTGCTACTTCGCAAGATGCTACATGATTGAGAGATTTGTACCCCTATCTTTTTGTAGGCTTCCAAGAGTAATCCTATGCCTAGTGGGGGAGGATATAGTGCCTCTCATGTTTGTAGTCTATACCTTGTTATATTTTGATATGAGAGATACTTGTTACTCATTTTATTGTTACATTTGAGATGACCTGAGGGTCAGATGTTATACTTTGATTTCTAGTATCATAGTTGTTAGATTACTATGTTGTTCAGTTGATCATATATGCATGATGATGCCTTTTGAGATGACAGTATGTTTTATGATGATATCTAGCTATCTGATATTTGGACATATCTCTGATTATGCTATATGTTAGATTTAATACTATGGTAATTTACTTCATTCTTGCTTTGTTATGCTTTATGCGAACGTGAGTGATGTAAATAGATTATTTTAGTATAATTAAATAATTAATTAAATTAGGTTATTTAATGCATTTATTTCTTCGACTACGTTATTATATACGATTGCACTTGATCAGGTGTTTTCGTGTGCAAATATCCCTGGCAGTGGCACATGGAGTTAGTGATTCAACTATTCATATTTAACCAATGTCATCCATGTATGGTCAATGTATCATATTTAATTTTTTAAATTAAACCTAGATTCATTTGCATTATGTGATTAGACCTATGGACGTGTTTATCCATTTAGAGGTTCACAATTGTCACGAAAGTTTTGAGAAATTCTATGATTTTGGTTTAAGGGTTTTTTAGCTTTATTTTAATTAATTTTAATTCCCAACAGTATTCTCATAGATGAATTCTAATTATTTGGAATAGCTTGTTTTTGTTTGGGTTGATTAGGGGTTTGACTAGGTTTCCTAGTATTTACCCTAATTGATTATTCACTCGAAAAGTGAATAAGTATCCAAAGAGGAAATTTATTCCTCACTTATCACTTCTAGAAATTAGAAATTGAGAGATTTTTCCAAAATCCTCTTCTAGAGGATTGTGTTTATGTTTGTTGTAGGAGCTACAGGCATGGGATCTTCGCAAGATTGGTCTCATTGGATCTATCTCGGGGAAACCTTGGTTTGCCACAACTTTTGGTAGCTTCCATGAGATATTTATTTTATCAAGTTGATTCTTGTTTTAGCCCTTTTGGCTATTAGGTAGGGCTCTCTCGTTTTCCTGTTTTAGCTCTGTTTATGCTTCTATTTCTGATATTTGTATGTTAGGAGGCTGAGAACTAGTGTTCCCCTCTGTTTTTGTTTGTTAGTTCTACCTGGTTGGATAAGTATGAATGTTTTCCTAATTTTCAAGATGAGGGTTTTGGATTTCGCACCATTATGCTAGTCATTTTTGCATATCGCCTAGGTCTATGAGAAAACTTGCTCAAGTGACCAATGGGCACTTTTTGACTTAACCAAAATATTTTGAGAGGTGATTGGGATACCCATTACAAAGTTCTTGAACCCTAGGGTTTGACCTTTTGAATTTGGGATGTTTTGGATTCGATTGCATTTTGTGACTTCCATAGTTTGTCATTTTTGTTCAGTAGTGGCATTTGGAGATCTGTTGGTGTTTGGATGTTTGTTTATTCTTTCATTGTGATCTTTTTGATCCTAGTATGATTTTGTCATGTGCATCCATACTTGTTTTTTTTTTTTTTTTTTTTTTTTAATAAATCGCTTTTATTTATCCTTGTTCCAAGGATCTTTGGGCAGGCATTACAACAAATGTTGGAATGCTCAACAAACACAAGGAATTGTCTTCATCACCCGAGTGAACTCAGCAGACATTGACTGGTAAAGATATGAATTTTTTTGTAACATCAAAGGCAATATACAATTGATAGATTGTATTCAACAATGAGGTCATTATATGTTCTCAAACAAGTCCCTTCATCTTGGTATGAGAAGATGGACCCTTTTTTGCTTGCATCACACTTCACACATTGTCATTTTGATCCTACAATATACATTCAGTGTCATGGGGCTGATCGTTTGATACTTGTGCTATATGTTGATGATCTCATTATTATAGGAAGATCTTCCTCCATGATTCAGAGTGTTAAGAAAGCTTTGAGAGAGTAGTATGAGATGGCCGATCTTGGACTTTGCACTATTTTTTGGGCCTATAGGTTATTTAGTCTTGGGATGGGATTTTTGTACTCCAGAATAAGTATGCTCTTGATATGTTTTAGAGGTCCAACATGCTTGATTGCAAGCCCGCTCTCACACCTTTTTAGTTAGGTATTATTTTATCTACCACTTTCTCTACTCCTACAGTGGATTCTACATTATACAAGCAACTTATGGGTAGTTTGTTGTACCTGACTCACACATGTCCTAATATTTCATTTATGGTTGGCCTTGTCTCTCAATTCTCACATGATCCTCATGAGATTCATTGGCAAGCTACCAAATGTATCTTGAGGTACATTTGGGGCAATACTTATGGCATTCACTACACATCAAGAGATCCTCACATTGTTGGTATCACAAACTCGAATTGGGCTAGTGATACTAATGACCAAAAGTCTACTTCTGGCTTCTTTTTTTATCTTGGTATCACATGGTATTTCAAGAAGAAAGAAGCTCTTGCATTATCATTTATAGAGGCAGAGTACTAAGTTGCTATGCTAGCTAATCAGGAGGTTTTATGGCTTCGACAATTGATGATAGAATTTGTTTTTCCTCCTGATAGTCCCACTATTCTTTGGTGTGACAATCAGAGTGCAATCCACAATTCTTGCAACCTAGTTGAGCATCAGTGAACCAAACACATTGAGATCCATATGTATTTCATCAAGTAGTTGATTTAGGATGGTTATCTCAGCTTGGAATACATTCCCACTTCAAAGAAGGTTGCTAACGTCTTCACTAAACCTTTTGCATCCCTGCGATATCTTCAACTATGTTCTATGTTTGGGGAGAAGGAAGTTATCCTTGGGGGATCTTTGTGAGGCCTACCTTCCTTTTTCTTCAGCTTTCAGTTTCTTCTATCTCTTTTTGGACTAGGGTTTTTCCCATGTGATTTTCCATGTTTCTTTGTTTCATAGAGATTTGATTGTGATTGGGTACCTCATTAGGCCATGTTGTCAGGACCCAAATTTGCATGCAGCATTGTAGTTCCTTTTCTTTCATCTTGCATTATTTGTAGCTGCATTGTTTCTCATCTTGATAGGGGGGGTGTTAGAGTACAGTATTAATTCAATAAGTAAATTAACATTACTCCCTTCTTAAGATTTCACTTTCATGCACTTTCTTTGGTCATTTAATTATTAAATGCCTTTAGTCCTATTTGGCTTTTTGAGCTTCTTCTATAATGATTGATCTAATGTACTTTTCGTTCATTCTTTTGGGTGATAATAAACTTTTCATATTGTCAGAGCAAAAAATCCTAGTCTTTTCTTTTGAGTACTTCCATGTGACAGGTTTTTTTCATGCAGGTTTCTTAGGCTTAGAAGATTTGTTTTTCATCAAATCTTACAACATGAACATATGATTTCCTACCATAGTGAGACCTTTTCTAAAATAATGTGTAGGTATCTCACATATGATAAGTAATTATATTTGATTGTTCAAACATGCAAGCAATAAAAGCATTGTATTTTTGAAAATTTGCAAAGATGAGGAAAATTCAGAATGATAGACGCCAAAGGTGGTCATCCTAGTGCAAGGATTTTATCTCAATACTCCCTATAAAAATGGAAACACCAATAGGTAGAAAATTGTTTGATTAGTCCTCCAATTGTAGGTACAAGCATGGTATAGAATCATGTGGTCACCAAACAAAAAGTTGGAATCAATTATATGGACATAATAATGAATTTTTCAATCTATTGTTTATGGGGATATAAACTATATGAGATGAATTCATTAACCAATTTCTCACTAAGATATTCAATACAAGAGAAAGAGGGGCTTCCAAACATAGCTTTAAATATAACCAAAGTTAGATTAGCGAGACCCAACTATGATAAAAGGATGCCAATACTAAACCCAAATTATATCAAGGAAGTATAGAAGTAAGTCTTGTTTCATGCAATGTTTATTAACCTTAAAATGTGCAATGTGAGTACAAAAGTAAACTAATTAATTAAATGACAAGAGTAAGATAGATATAGGTTCTAATATATGCAGTTGACCTAATTAAAACATTGAAATAGGTCTATGCTAAGAGACAAAAAAAAGGGTAAAGAACTTGCCTTGAAATATGTAAGAGAAGATGGTTTTTTACTCCAAAAAAGTAGATCTGAAATTGTGACTATTTTTTTGACCGTGGATCTACAATCAACGCTGAAAACTCCAAAAACACCATTTTTCCCAAATCTCCAAGAGTGCATTGACTTTGAGGAAAAGTGTTTGGATGCTTTGCGTGTTGATGGACATGTTCCCATGGCACTGTAGAAAATTTGACCTGGGTTCTTTGGAAAGTTCTTGAGAAGAATTTTTGGATCTGTAATAATAATTCAAATTTCATACTCCTACGAACAAGAAAGAATGGTTTTGTTTTTTGTAGGAGGGCTTGTCTTGGTCAAACCCTAGATTGAGGAATCAAACTTGAAATGAGATGAAATGTAAAGCATGAAAGGAAGGAAGACAAATGTAAATATCTACCTTTCTTAATGAAACCCTTGTCAATAAGGATTTGGCAATGCTTGTGTATTGTAGATGTTAAATTTGCAATGAGGGATGCATGAAATCTCCACAAATGAAATGGATCTACCAAAACCACATCATAGATCCATGGATGCAAATGCACACCAAAGAAGAAGATGAAGATGACTGCCAAAATTTATATCTCTTGCCTTGATGGTAAACAAAATGTTAGATCTTGAAGAGGAAATGCTCACAAAGGATCCTTGAATCTTAAATGCCTTGAATGCTTGAAAACTTCTTGAATGCTTGGAGAAAATGTGATTGCTTATATATTCTTACGATTGTATTCTTATGTGAATGAGGTGCCTAGGATTCCTTTTATATTAGTTTGTGGCTCGCAAACAAAGCAAGCTAACAAGTTCACCTAATTTTGAAAATTAACTCTCTGAGACAAAAATGCCCAGAAATAGGTTAAATTTTAGGGAATATGTTAATTTTTTGGGGATAGGTTGACTTGGCTTGACCTATTCCAAGGTGATGCCAAGGAAGGAGAGCCCTGGGGTCTCAAAAACCACACTCACGAAATTGCAAAAGAGGAAATTGAGTGGGAGAAAGAGTTCGTTGATTACAAATGCATCCATGTCCTTAAGATCACTAAAAGAAGGGAGCTAAAAGGTCTTAAATTATGGCTAATTTTTCTTTAAGGTGATATATTTATTCCCCACTTTAGCAAGAGTATGACCTACCTCATACTCATGGTAAAGTAGATCCAAAGCAAGAGTTAATCTCATCATGAGTAAGGAAATGAAGAAACTACCAAACCTCCAATAGACTTGAGTCTTCATCGGATCCAAAACCACAAATACAGAGATGTTACTGATAGGGGAAAAAAGAGAAAAAAGTGTAGTCAACTCGCCTAGTAAGGTTTATGTTCCTTATTGTGAACCACACCAAATGGATAAGATTGATTAATATAGTGGGTTTGCATGCATGTTAGTCAATCCCATGAAAAAAAGGGGTAGGATCAAATGGTCTAATAGGTTTGTGTGTTCGATAATAAATCCTCTAAACTTTGCACCTTGCAGAAACTTTACACCCCCATGATATAGTACTCCTATACCATGAGGATGGTTTTTGTATGTGTTATGATAGGTAAAATGGTCTAGCAAGTGGGTGTGGTATACTAGTCAACTCATCCAAGACGTGTAAAAATTGGAAGGATACCTAATCCTAGAAAGCTATGTTATGCTAGTGTACTTATCCAAAATATGAAAAGAGAAGAGTAACTGGCCCTAGCAATTTTTGATATGCTAGTGTACTCTATATGATGTTCTTTAAATGAACAAAAACATATGAAAATAAGGGGGCCATGTATGCCCCCTTAAGATGGAAAAATAATTTCTTATTTTGGCATCTTAAGAAAGTAATGGAAAAGGATAAAGAAATTTCAACATCAAGATAGTATCCATAAGCAACACCTAGTCTAAGCCAAAGAGGTCATAACTCCTATGAGGCCATAGAAGGGAAGAATTAAATGAGATACAATGGATGAAGAGAAAAATAAAATCCTTGTAAAGGATAACCCACTATTGTGAGGCTCCAAGAAAGTCATTTATTTACCATGGAGACCCAATTGCAAATGATAAACAAATAACACACAACCAAAAGAATAGTGCATCCTTGGGATCAAAATGAGAAATATGGATGTGATTCCCTTTCCACCCAAGTGTAAGGACAAGGAAAAGAGGACCTATTATACTACTCTTAAAGCTAGCCACACATGACATTGAGCTCCCAAGAGATAGGATAACAATTTTACATGGTGCAAAGCAACATAATAGGGACCTAGTTGTTATTTAAAAAAATTAGTATTGAAGTAGGTCTCATCATAAGGATATATGTAAATAACATCATTATCAATGATTTGTTGAATCTTATATTGTAAATCTTAACAATCAATATTAGGGTGATCATGGTAGAGGTGATACTTGCAAAATGAAATATGTATAAGGTGTTGCTTATGTTTCTTTTTGTGTTTGGGTCTAGTAATCACATTGGCACAAATAAGTTTAGGAAAAAATATTTATTGATTAATAAGAGAAGATATATAACATGATGAAGAAGAGGACATGGACAAAGAATTAGATTCAACTCTTTGTTGCACACATTTTGAATTATGACTGACAATGGTGTTGACTTCTTATGGCTTATATGAATGATCATGCCGCCCATTTCCTAAGGACTCTAGATTTCCTTGTTCTTGTTGACCACATCTATTCTGATTTAATCCATGTTTTACTAATAAATGAACCAAGACCATAAGAAGAAGCCATATCAAAAGGAGATGATGGAGCTTCTTTAGTCACTATGTTACCACAAGTAGGTTCAATAGATTCATCATGAGTGGAAGAAATGAAAAAGTTTTTAGAAAGAGGAGTTGTTTTAGATTTCATAAATGAAATGTTAGAAACTATATATTGTCCAATTAAAGTTGGTGTGAAATATTAGGATCCCCAATCATCTTTGGAAGTGACACTTGTAGAAGGAGGATCATCATTAGATTCTTGAACTTGTTTTTCCCAACATTTAGACAACTATTTGGTTTAGTATCTTCATGAAAGTGTACATCACATTATTGTACATAAACTTGACTTTTTTATGAAGGGTGGAAGGAAGCATGCATATCATGTAACCAAGGTCCACCCAAAACAAGATTGTAATTAATAGGTCTATGCATGAAATGAATGGGAGTATTCAAAATAACCAGGCCTACTTTGATAGGTAAAGTGATTATGCCTAAGAATTTATTAGAAACATAATCAAATCCATGTATAGTCCACCATTATCAGGTTGGTTATTGGAAAGATCAATTTTAATCTCTTTGAGCATCTCCATACTACAAACATTAAGGCCAAACCCATTATCAATTAAGGTTCTATGAATGAGGTTACCATTGATGAGGACAAATACCATAAGAGCATCATAGAAATTTGAATTTCTTCAGGAAGAAAATCATCTTAAGTAAACACAATTTGAGATGGGACAAGGGTAACATTCATATATTGCAAAAAGGCATTGATGTTGTTTTGATTAGGAGGTGTAGCTGGAAGAGTGTTTAAAGCTAATTGCAAGGATTCATGAT
This sequence comes from Cupressus sempervirens, assembly GCA_028749045.1. Taxonomy (NCBI): domain Eukaryota; kingdom Viridiplantae; phylum Streptophyta; class Pinopsida; order Cupressales; family Cupressaceae; genus Cupressus; species Cupressus sempervirens. The sequence goes on from CM053792.1 coordinate 294,972,216, forward strand.
ATGTAGGGGATGTTTGAAGAAGCTCCCAAAGAGAAATTTTGGCAAGGGTATTACATAATTATGCTACCAAATCATACTATGTTCAAATATTTTGAATAAGACAGGGTGGCAAAGGAAGAACAGGTTGTGAAGTTGGGAGAGTGGCAGGTTGATTATTCCTTGTATGGTAGGTGTGAGACACTACATGATAATTCAAAGAATTTATACGTACCCCTTTAAAAGTTATGGAAGGACAATCTTTAAGGGTGTTGAGAGGCTTATTAGGAGGAGGATGAATATTGACAATGTTATCTCAATGGAGCTCTTAATTTTTTATAGGGTAATGGCTAGAAGAGAGAGGATTAAGGAGATTGATACTGTCCTTTTTTCCCAATGAATCCTTATAACAGGGATTATGAATTTTAATTAACGCTTCATCTCTACTAGGAGAAAAAAAAATGTCCCTAAGAGGAGGGTATGTTTTAGGAGAAGAAGAGTCGTGTTAAAAAGAAAATGTATCAATTGTGTTATGTTTTTCATGAGGAAGAGAATAGTCAACATTATCTTCTAGAGATTCATCCCAAATAGAGTCATCCAAGGATAAAAGAGAACACATACTTGGAGAGGAAGAATCGTCACTCAAAAAAAATTATGAGGGAGAGTAGTCAATATCCCTATCAAAGGTCTCACCGCAATAGTAGCATTATCAAGGTTAGGAACATCATGACTCACTAAAGCTTGATAAACATCATCTTTGAAAAGATGAGCCTTAATGAAAGAAAATACTAAAGTATCATCATATATTGTATAAAATGGAATATCTCAAAGATAATGAAGAAAACTTGAAAATAAAGACAACCACCCCATTAAAATGGCTATGAAAGAAACAAAACACAATGTCATCTAAAAAAAACTAGGATGCATTTTTTAATTTTTTTGGTAATTTCATGATGTAAATTTATGAAAACAATGTAAATACAAAAGGAGATCTAAATACCACTAATGCAAACAAGAGCATACAAGGTAAATATAGATGCACAAAGAAGCAATACAAAATAAGGGAGATCAAGGTATCTAAATCCAAAATCAAAAGGTGGAGATGTGTCGAGTCACCAAAAAGTTTAGGGGGGAATGGAATCAATGAATTTAATAATATAATCTAAATCAGATGAATTCATTTACTATCTCACTAAGCCACTCAATACAAGAGAAAGAGGGGCTTCCAAACACAAGTCTTAATATAACTCGAGTTAGATTAGCAAAACCCAAGTAAGATGAAGGGATGCCAATACTAAACCCAAATTACATCAAGGAAGTATGCAAGAAAGTCCTTTTTCGTGCAATATGTATTAACCTTGAGATGTGCAATGTGCATGCAAGATTGAACTAGGTGATTTAATGACAAGAGCAACCCAATTAAAAAATGAAAATAGTTTTATTCTAAGGGACAAAAGAAAGGATGAACAACTTACCTTGAAATATGTAAGAGAAGATGTTTTTTTTACTTACAAAAACCATGGATCTGAAACTATGACTATAATTTTGATTGTGAATCTGCAATTAGGACAGAAAACCTTATTTTTCCCAGATCTCTAAGAACATGTTGACCTTGAGGAAAAGTGTCCAAACACTTTACGATATGATGGACATGTTCCCAAGGCACTATAAAAAAAATGGCCTGGGCTCTTTGGAAAGCTCTCAGTGAATAGTTTTCATATCTATAATCAAAATTTGGATATCCTACTCTTGCACACAAGAAAAAATGGTTTTACTTGTTGGGGGAGAGCTTACTTTGGTTAGGCCCTAGATTGAAGAATCAACCTTGAGATGAAATGAAATGTAAAGCATGAAGGGAAGAAAAACAAGTGTAAATATTCACCTTGCTTGATGAAACTCTTATCAATAAGGATTTTGTAATGCTTATGTGATATGGATGTTAAATTTGCAATGAAGGGTTTAGGAAATCTCCACAAATGCAATGGATCTACCACCATGGTGTCATAGATAATGTGCACTAAAGAAGAATAAGAAGATGAATGCCACAATGTAGATCTCCTCTTTTGATGGCCAACAAAATGCTAGATCTTGAAGAGAAAATGATCGCAAAGGATCTTTGAATCTTGAATGCATGGACTCATGCGTGATTGCTTAGGTATGCTTATTATTGTCTTGTAATGTTCATGTGATGTGAGAATGAGGTGCCTAAGCTTCCTTTTATACGATACTAGTTTTTAGGCTTGAAAAAAAAAAGCAAGGCAACTTGGATTTACCTATTCCAGGGTTATCCAAAGGAAGTAGAGCCCTAGGGTCTTAAAAACTATGTTGACAAAATTGGAAAAGAGAAGATTGAGTGGGAGAAAGAATTGATTGAGCGAAAACGCATCCATGGTCCATAAGATCACTAATGGAAGGGATCCAAAAGGTCTTAAATAATGGTTGCTTCCATTTTAAGATGGCACATATATATACTTAACTTGTGGAAGGTAAACATGTAAATGGTTTTTATTTGAAAGATGGAGTGTTTTTCCACCTTGGCCAAATTTGTGTGCCTAAGATAGAACACAGTAAATTGATATGGGAATATCCTTACAACAAGGTTCTGGGGAATTTTGGAATAGGTAAGCCAACTTATATACTTCAAAGATATTTATATTTGGCCAAAAATGAAAAATTATGGGATTACATACATTCAAGCTTGTAGAACATGTGTCATTGCAAAGCCTGCAAATAGTAAGTTTGGTTTATATTTGCCACCTCCTATTCATGAAAAACCTTGGCATTCAATTATTATGGATTTCATGTATGGTCTTCCTACCACTCGATGAGGGGATGATTGTCTATATGTTGTGATAAATAGATTTTCTAAAAATGGAAATTTTGGTGGCTTGTAGAAAGGCAATCTCAGGAGAAAACCTTTTAAAGCTCTTCTTTGAGCATGTTTGAGTTCATTTTAGGATGTTGAACAATATTATTTTTAATAGGGATGGTTGATTCCTCAACAAATTTTGGTCTTCAATATGTGCAATGATGGACACAAAATTAACAAAGTTCATTGCATTCCACCCTCAAATAGATGGTCAAACCAGGTCATCGAACAAATGATCATTCAAATTTTACGCATATATCACTTAAAACATCCCAGTACATGGTGTAAATCTCTCCATATGTACAACATAGCTACAATAGGAAAATTCATAGTTTAATTGGTTATAGCCCATTTTAAGTTTATCTTGGATATTGGCCATTAGCACCAATAAATGTTTCTATACCATTATCTTGTGTGAGATATTATCTTATCTCATTTACATCTTCTGTCCCATTTATATTAATCAACTTACTTGTCTCATCGGTATTCCATAGATATATTATATGTGCACATAATTGATCATATTGATAAAACATATTTTGCATTCATTATTGCAAATTTATGCTCTTGCTTTTCTCTCTTGTAGAAGGTTATTTTTGTTTTTGGGGGTGGGGATTATACTTTTCTAGTTGAAACAAATGTATTTGAGACTGTGTGTAGCTTTATTACTGCACAAAAATGAAAAATTAAAAACCATTTCATATATGATAAGTTGCAACAAAAACATTGATCTTTTAAAACTATCTTGAATTAGTATCTATATATTTTTTAGCCTCCAAATCACATGTTTTCACATGACAGTAGGTATTTTCTTTGTATTCAACTTTATTTTCTTATACACATTATAACCTTAATTATTCTTAAAAGCTTGAAACATTGTAAATTATACTTTGAAGACATTATATAAAAGGGTAATAGGAAATAGATTTATCAAGAACTTTTAAGTACATTTTTTCATTATCATAATAATATCAATATTTTAGCATATTTATTTTAAATTAATCTATATCAAAATGACAAGAAATACTAACAAACATTAGTAATTATATCTCTTAGACATTTTTTAAACTTCATCTAAAAGGTATGCTATTAATTATTATACAAATAAATGTATAATATTATGATAACATCAGTATTGGGGTACGTCGGGACAATGGGCCTCAATTTTGGAACGGCAAGACCACGCCAAGAGATGACAAGGTAGGGAGGGGTGTGCGTGTGTGTGTGTATGTGGAACTTGAAATGTTTGTTATTATTATTATAGAATGATGTTTCACTATAACATATCAAATTGAAATACTTGAACATGGAATAATTGCAACATGAACTAGAACCTTTGAGCATTGAACATGGTAACAAAGTACATATCCAATAATAATATTCAACAATTGAAATTCAAATAGAAATTCAATTTCAGAGAGGCTACTTTGAAGTTTGGAGGGGGTATGTGTCCCCGAATTTTACTGAAAATATCAAAAAAAGTAAATATACAATCATTATAAACGATTAAAATGTAACATATAAATATATAATAATTACTACCCTTATCAAATTAGAAAGAAAAAACAAAGCATAGGAATTATTGTAATATGGACTATTGAATTAAAACTAAAGAACTATAAACGTAAAACAACAATAAAGATGAGATGAAACCAATATAGTGGGCCATGTTATATGAGTTCATTGATTAGAAAGATACGTTTGATAGGGTCAAAGAACAATTGGGAAAAAAGAGGTTTTGGGTTCTAATGTTTATTTTGCACGAAGGCAATGAGAAATCCTAATTTTCATCTTAAATTGACTGTCAAAAAAGGAAGAATGATCAAGAAGTAGGATTAGGATTTTGATCTTAAATTGACTGTCAAAAGAGGAAGAATGATCAAGAAGCCATCCTACTTCAGTGATTAAGCTAGCAAGGTTGACCTGAGTTTGGAAGAATGATCAAGAAACCATCCTACTTCAGTGATTAAAGCTAGCAAGGTCGACCTGAGTTTGGAGCTCTTTCAACCTCCATGGCTGTTTATAGCCTTTGCTATGTTAGCTCAGCATTTGTTGTGCTAGTTCAGCTAGCGAGGTTGACCTGATTTTGGAGCTCTTTCGACCTCGTTTATAGCCTTTGCTATGTTAGCTCAGCATTTGCTGAGCTAGTTAAGTACTTGCAGTTGTTGTGTTAGCTCAATATTTACAGTTTTTGTTATTTCTTTATTGTTTTGTTAAATTTCAATATTACTTTTGAACTTTTTTATAAAAACATTTGGATCTTTTGAGTTAATTGTAAATACTACTTCTGGTTTCAACTGTGAGATTTTTTAGCATCGATGTTTTGGATTAAACTCTGTGATCTATCGTCAAGATGAATAAGAGAACATAAGGAAAAGAATGTTGTTATTGCATAATATTGTTGATCAATACCCTACATGGGAGGGAAATATATTTTTTAGGTTCAGTTTTAGGGTTATGCACAATATTTTTCTAGAGATGGAATGAATGATAGGGAATCTCTCTATGTTCAGTCTTCAGGTTATGTAAAGTTCTGCTACTTCCCCATGTCTGCTGTAGTGAAAGGTTTCAGGCGAGGATGCATAGAACGAAGGTAATTACTAGGATTTGTTCAAGTTCCTTACAGACTAAAGCCATGTGCTATATCAGTCAGGCTATGACATGAAGTCCCCCTGTAATGCTCAAGTCGTGGATGGTTATTACCACCTTGTGCCCCTGTGAGGTTCTTTAAAACATTTACTTTTTGATTTGGTCTTCTAAACTGGACTCTATGTCCAGGATGAATTTTCAATGGCGGTTGTGGAATTTGTATTATCTGTATTAGGAGCAGGAACTATTTGAAATTTGAATGCTATTATTATCTATTGATAAACTGGTCGTGTATAGGTTGTTTGGCCACTTACCAGTGACTCTTTTCTACGTAGTTATTGATGTTTTTCTTCTATTAGTGTGTTGTCTGTTTTTAAATCCTCAGCCTGTAATTCTACGAAGACCAGCACCCCTGATTTGCAGTTGAATGATATCAAAAATGTTTTAGATCCTAAAACAAATAGTTAAACCATCCCGTGAGAAGATTATTTAACAAACAAACAAAATCCATGAGACGTATTTATTTTCAATTTTTTTAACAATCAACCAAGTTATCACATAGAAATTATTATTAAATGGTGGTGGAAGTATTTCCCCACATGGACAAATCTAAGGCCATCAATCTCCTACTCAAACAGAATTAATCACTGTTGCAACTCAGAATTGAACTTCAATTTCTTGACTTGTGATTTTGTTTGAGACAACATAATGAGACTTGTATTTATTTTCAATCTTTGAACAATCGACCAAGTTATCACATATAAACTATTAAATGGTGGGTGAAAATATTTCCCCACATGGACAAATCTAAGGCCATCAATCTCCTAGTCAAACAGAATTAATCACTGTTACAATTCAGAATTGAACTTCAATTTCTTGACTTGTGATTTTGTTTGAGACAACATAAGTTGGAATAACGAGAGTTAGTAAACAATTCGTACTTTCATAAGAATGTTCTACTTGCTTCATATTCACAAGGCAGCTTGTTGGGTTCTTGCTTGTATATGCTCCAAATCTTCCACAGCCTCTCACTTTCATCTTAATTGAAGACTTACTGTCTTCATCAATACACTCCATGCTCTCAACAGCACCTCCAGCATTATACATATCAATGAGTCCCAAAGGTGCAAAACAAACATTACTCTTATAATGCTGCAAACATTTACACAAATAAATACAATTTAGCATTCAGATTTTCACTGTTCATTAAAGTGGATTTTTGGAGAGTACAGAGAAAATTTTGGAACAGTAGTTTACATCCACCTTTGTAAACGACATTTTGGATCCTAGAGTATGATCGATCATGAATGTGATCCAAAATGTCAATGTAAAAATCCATTAATTCTACTTTGAAAAATCCAAACAAATACAACATTTTTTCTATTCATTATAGCTCCATATCGTATAGAATTAAAGGCACTGCAGAAATGAAGGAAAAGCTAGAAAGTCAGTCAAACTGACCATTATGGGACTAACTGTATAAACTTCATATCCCAGAGTCTTAAGCGAGACCATCAAAGATCCTTTTTTTGAGAGTTTTGTGAGGTTTCCTGTAAAAAGAGAGCAAAAACAAAATCAGCCACCCATTTTTTTTCGCTAGATAATAGAAAATGAAAAGTGAGCTCCATTTTTTGGATGTTGATTTTGGCCCATAGTGTATTATAACTGAGGTTTACATCATTTGTACATGTTTCCAAGAGTGCCATTTCTTTACTAGAATTTTGGTTCTAATGATATATGAAGATCTTTTTTTTCAGAGTTTTGTGAGGTTTCCTGTAAAAAGAGAGCAAAAACAAAAGCAGCCACCCGTTTGTTTTTGCTAGATAATAGAAAATGAAAAGTGAGTTCTATTTTTTGGATGTCGATTTTGGCCCCTAGTGTATAATAACTGAGGTTTACGTCGTTTGTACATGTTTCCAAAAGTGCCATTTCTTTACTAGAATTTTGGTTCTAATGATATATGAAGATATGAAGTAAATAGGGACCTCATCCCCATTTATGCATCCAACAACACCACAACTTAACCATCATACTATGCCACTACTAACATTTAGTTGGCTGTTTAACAGTTAATATTTTTATTTTAGAGCTGTTGTAGAATTATAAGATTATTTATAAGAGTTAATATATCTTTTTAAATTTCTTACATATATTTTAGTTTTCTAGAGGATCTCTTGTCCTAAACATATGATATACTATGCCACTACTAACATTTAGTTAGCTGTTTAACAGTTAATATTTTTATTTTAGAGCTGTTGTAGAATTATAAGATTATTTATAAGAGTTAATATATCTTTTTAAATTTCTTACATATATTTTAGTTTTCTAGAGGACCTCTTGTCCTAAACATATGATATCTGAACCAGAGAACATTAGGATGCCTTGAAGCCCCACAAACCATCCAGGAACTTGCACCCCAAAGACTACTTTCAGATTGGCAAGACTTCAAGTGTATGTAGTTCAATATAAACCTTGAATTTGAACTAATCCCTGATTCTATTTTTCAAAGACTTTTGAGTAGGTACTTAAATATCATAGTAAAGAATATTAAATGTTTTGTAATGACAGACCTGTACTATGGGCATACATTGCACAATCCGCATTCCATTCTCCTTCTGCAACACCCTGTAAAGATTCCACATCTAATGGACGGACACACCCTGTAACAAATTCAGGAGGATGGTCATAGGCCTCAATGCATTTATGTTCATCTGACCATCCAGCTCCTTGGCAATTGAACACCCCTACAACTCCTGTGCATGCATTCATGTTCCATATCTTAAGCAAGCTGTAAAACCAGCTCATAAACATATTCAAACAAGTGAGAGATGATCGTAGAAAAATAGCAGAACAATACATAAACTACAGACAAAGTCATGGCTTATACAGTGTAAGTGATATCAAAATCACCTTTTCCTATCCCCTGCGGGATCAACAAAGAGACAATCTCGGGTGGGCCTTCCAGGAAATCTTGCTCGGAGAACTGATCCATCAGGGAGGACGATCTTTTTCAGGACCTTGAAGTCATGATCGTGAGGCCTATCACTGTAAGATTCAAGATGCTTTTTGGTTAACTTCTACTCGGTCCATGAGAACCAATACTATAATAAGCAGTAAGTACAAATTCATGTGCACACAAAGATCAACAGCCCTAATGAACTCTAAAATTCTAAGGTCATAGTTAAAAAGGGTTAAACCTCACAACCTCTTACTCTAAAACAGTGAGCAGTCAGATGGTATAACTTTATACCTGACATATATTCCACAGCCTCCCACAGCCCGTGCCGCAGCATGATATTCTGCTGCAACATGTTTACTCTACAATTCAGATGACAGAATAATTAGGTCAGAAAATGCTTAAGATTGCTTTCTGTTAAACCACAGGGCATTGCTATATAAATTTCATACTTACATGAAACATATCCCAATCAGGCAGCATAACCTCTCCCAAAAGTAGGCTGTTGAAGGCCACAGAAGTAATATGCAGAGTTTGTGATGTTGGATTCCTTGGCATGAAATCCTCTGATGCTCTTACAATAGCAGTCTGCTTGGAACTGCTTAAACACTTCCTCAGAGTTAGAACTTAGAAGTCAGAGTTTTCTAATTAGGTCAGGTAAACAATGTTAATCTGTTAAATATGTATAATTTTATATATCTTCTGAGGTTGGATTATCAGAAAAAAAATGCAGTGAGAAGAAATATAATGAAATGATGGTAAATAGTGCAGAAAAGTCCTCCAAGTTAATTATTTCCATGGATTGAGTTTCATCACTATGATACCTTGAAAAGTAATCTTCTTCTGTCACAGATTATTTTGTATTGCTATCTAAATGGAAATTGCCAGCTGAGATTTGCTCCTTTAAAGAAAGGCAGTATATAAAGTTTTATATTATTATATATTTTGCCTTTCAACATTGAGGATTTAAACTTGGCTATACTTCATGGAGAATTTCATACAAACGAAAATATGCTGGGAAGAATTGAGTAGAATAAAACTCAGTGGAACTATCCTGATAAAAATACAATACAAAATTATGATTATATTTTAACTACTGTCTGCGTTGTGTTAAATTTTTGATGAAATATCATGTTCTTTGTGCTCATTCAGGGTTGGTTCTCACCACCTCCGGGCTCAGACTGATCACCATATGGATCGTGCTGATCGGTTATGTCAATTGTGTACTTTGGCAGAGGTTGAGACTGAGATCCACTTCATTTTTTGATGTCCTCTATACTATGAGATCAGAGGGAGATTTTACTGCCTTTTCAGAGATTGTTCTTCTCTCTCGATGTTCTTCAATTACATTGATCAGCAGTGTCTTGCACTTTATCTTCAAGAGGCCACCCATCTTCGAGAGATTACCTTACAGTCTTTTATACCTCAGAGGCGTACTTCAGGCCAGCTCATTACTGCCTTTTTCTTTCCCTTGTCTCCTCCGCGGGGTCTGAAAAGGCCTTCCAGTACTTCTCATTCCAGATCGGTTAGACACTGCACCAGTCTCTCCAGGCAGCGACAGTCCTACAATGGTTCTACACGGAAGTCTATGACTACATATCGTCCAAGGGTTTACCCTTCTATTGCTGACTTCTTTGTGACAAGGTAGGATCCTTAGTCCTTATCTTGTGTCCTTTCTTTTACTGTTTCTGGCTTTTGTTTCTTCTCTGTCACCGTTTAGTGCTTCTGCTTTGGCCGGCTCTTTTGTTTGTATGCTCAGTCCCATAAACCTCTGTTTGGTTTTTCGTGGACATTAATATTATTATCTTATCTTATATTATAAGTGTAGGTCTAGAATATTCTCCGGAAGAGTGGCAAATATTGGAGAAGTTTCTGCAAATTCTTTAGCATTGAGCGTAGCTTTAGGCAGGAAGATGAGAAATCCGATCAACCGTCGTTAATTTTTCTTCAAAGATATTCATCAATAATATAAGCTCCTTTTAAAGAAGCAACTGTGAAAATTTTACAGCCACTAGGTAGGCCTTAGCATAAAAGTATCTGAGCAAAAATAATGTGAGACCAAACAAATCCCATACATTTTCCCTAATTCAAAATCTGACCCCAAAATCAATGGTTTACCTATGCTCTTGCAAAACATTTTAGGGATTTAATCTGCCCTCCAGCAGTCAAAGTTCAAAGCATAAGAGCAAGTTTTGCTTCTGATTTTGAGTTCACATGCTCAGATGAGAATAATTCTGGATCAACAAATCAAAGAAATATGAACAAGAAAACTTAACAATTACTATGTCTCGGAAGCAGAGGTTTCAGTATCTAAAAACACAAAATGTAGGAGACTGTTGAGAAACTACCTACCACATTGCCATTTTAGAATTTTCCGAGTTTTTTAGTCGGGTAGGAAGCAATTCCTCTGAAAACATTAGTCTGTTTCCCTTCATTGAAAAGTTTTTTTGGGGGTAATAGAAATGATTCCTTCATGTACGAAAGAAATGAACCAAAGAGACACATGAACCCAAGGCCTTTTAAGAAGTTAATTCCATGTAAGTTCCCATCCAGACTGTTCAACAACAAAATCAAAAGCCATAAATAGAAAAGCACCGTAGTTGTCTATGGTGTAAGTGAAGAAAGACATACCTGTAAATTGAATCAGTGTTGTGGCTCATACAAGATATGCAAGCATTTTCAGAGAAGTTCCTGGCTATAGAATCTTCCAATGCGTGTTGGAATTTTTGAGTTAGAGATACTCGGCCTCCAAATCCGGCACCAAGGGTTTCAATTAGATTTTGCACATCTACCTTGACACCATCTATTCCTGCTGAAGAAAGATATCTATGCAAATCATCATAAAATTCCCCAATCTTGTCGGGGTTAATGATTCCAATTCCATATTTTTCCATACTGTCCATGGCTACATCATGCAGGTTGCTTAAATTTCCTGGTGATTGTACTGGATACTTTAAGGTTACTTCATATTTCTTTAGATTTGGAGCATATGGAAGAAGACCACCCCAGTAACCTGCCAGGGCATGCCATACATACACATACCTGAAAAAATGGGAAAAAAATGTTGCAAGTTTTCAGTAATTAATAGAAAGTGCTTTTCTATACCAGACTCTTTGAATATGAAGGAACGCAGATTAAGATCATTTACTTGAGGTCGTAGGTTTCTTTGAGATGCTTAACAATACCATGCAAACCATCAACCAATTCTTCAGAACCTTCTTGACCATGTTTCCGGAACTTTTTATTTTCCTTGATATCAACAAGCCTTGTTGCAAACCTGGGATTGCCAAAAAGGTTGTCAGACATTGAAAAGATTTGTTTTATCCCTTGGTATCCAAAACAGAGGCTCCGCCGAATAAAGAAAACATAGAGAAATACTGAAAATACATACATTACGAAGCTGACTTGGATAGCACATACAATTCCTTGCTCTTTTAAATCTAGGCTAGAGTAGAGAGTGCTCTATCTGACTTCTAGTTGTTAATTGAATATTTGATCACTGGTTTAAATAATCAGTTAGAATAACAAAGAATATACTTCAGAAGAATTGTCTAATTTTCTAAGTTTTGATGGAAATATTTCTACCATGTTTGTCTGAATCTTTTTTATGCTTTAAAAGGTCATTCCCTTTTAATATAATATTGTCTTCCTGGCATGACACAGTATTTGTCAGCCAACTCTGCTTATAGTTAGACATTAAAGATTTTCCTTTGAGAACAGATTATGAAACTTACTGGGTGCCCTCAATAAATGGTTGTCCTTCTATTTTGAATTCATTGATTGTTTCTTGCCAGCCATCGTCAATTATAAGGAACCTTGCTGGAGTACCTCCTTCTGCCAAGCTGATCATAATAACCAATGGTGAACACGTGAACTTTTGTTTCAATCTATGGTTATAGACTAAGAACAAAGGACCAAAGTGGTAAGAACTTCAGACTTCAGAGCTATGAGAAGAGAAAATGAATATGCACATTAAGAGCCATAACAGTTCATGATTAAGAATCACCTTTGCAAACCTTGAGATATTCCCTCTGGATTGACATCAGTGTAGAATGCATCCCACGTACACCACCCAAACCAATCAAGGATTCCGGGCATCTGTTGAAGGGAGCCAATATGAAATCAATCTAACAAGATGAAATCCTCAGTTATACCCAAATTTATCAAAGACTTGTCTCTGAGGTATCCGGATAGCTTCCTCTCTTACTACTGTAATTCCTTTCCACAGGTTTAAAGAAATTAGAAATATGATTCCCGTGGCCACTTTTATTCAACAATACCTCAAATCATTGTCTTCCATTAAATGAAACTCTGACAGGTCAGTAAAATATGCATACCTTCTTCCTTTCACATTGAACGAATGTGCCCCTTTGCTTCTGCAGAGCCCTGTCATTCAACAGAAGTTTGATAATAGGTTACGTAGTTATGAGAGAAGAATTGTCAAGAAAATCCTATACGCAAGTGTCGTAAACTAAAATATTTGATTTCATGGGCTTACTTGAAAGAATCGGTTATGAGCTCAAATGGATTCTCCCCTGCATTGACAAACACAGCCTGCAATGCCTGTGTAGTTTGCACAGCAGGGTCTCCTAAGGAGAGCGTATACATTAAGTTGAAGGAATTGATTAGAATCACAAAAGATCAGACGCTAACATCATGAAACAAGTTTAAAAACATGCATTCATTGCATTCTATATATTGGCTCCTATATTTGGTATTTACTATAGTCTCCTCTTATCTTTTGACTCTTCTGCAGTGTTCATATAATAGAATCATTTTCCATTAATGTATAGTATTATAATTGGGGGTAGTTGGAATTAATTCTTCAATAAAAACTCACCGCTTTCTACACATAGTTCTAAATCATTTGCCTCATTACCCTGTAGACTGCTTCTGAAAGAACCCTCCAAGACAGGCAAAAATAGGATATAGAATACATCATCGGAGGTGTAGTCCACATTATTCTGATCCACAGCACACTCTTGTCTGGCCTCTAACAACAACATCTGTGATTCCACAGGTATATTCTTGCCACAGTTCCCCACATGAGGTAGCAACCACCATAACTTGAAGCGGAACAAGCACATCAGCCTATATCCCCTGCAAATCATTAGAAAATCAAAGAAGTCAATTACCTGAAACAGAAAATTGATTTTTGTTGCAGCATCAGGAAATAGTGTTTTGATGAATCAGTTGCTTGTTGAATCAACTTTCATGGCCCTTCTTTGAAAATAGTGCCTCATTAGAATGCATCTCTCATACATTTCAATGATTCTACTATTTCAGGATCAATCCAACTTAATAATGGGGTTCAGATCATAAGTAGATTAGCTTAGTTTGGCAAACAATTCAGTATAAGACAGCTTAAAACTGGAGTTTATATTGTAATGGTTGGCTTAGTTTTGCTATTCCAATAAGGATAACAAAGCTTAACAGTGTTACTAAGAGCCCGTTTGGTGAGCGGAATAGGAATACGTATTCTGGAATACGTATTCCAAAAATTTCGAATTCCTTGTTTGGATGCACCAAAACGGGATTGGAATACGAAGTAAAAATGGAATACGTATTCCATTTTTGGCCCAAAAATGGGGTTTTGCAATTCCACCAAAATAGGTGGTATTGGAATAGGTATTCCTATTCCATTTTTTTTTTTTAGAAAACATAAATTTTCGGGTGCACGAATTCCCATCAAATATTGGCTGAACCAAACAGAGAACAGGAATACGTTCTATTCCAGAATACGTATTCCAGAATATGTATTCCTACTCCACTCACCAAACGGGCCCTAATGGATTTTCTCTCATCCTTAGTTTGCTACCTATTTCAGGATAAGCCAGTTTAATGTTTATAGTTCGATCAAACTAAGATATCTTAGTTTCCTACCTCATTTTGGGATAAAACAGCGAAACGGTGGAGTTTCAATCACACCTAGGCTAACTTGGTTTGCTACCGAGTTCAGAATAAACCAGCTTGACAAGATGGGGTTTAGTGTTGGAGTTAATGTGCCAACGGTAGTCAATAATAATTGTTGCACATGTGGCAAGCCTTGTTGAGTTCCTAGCAACACAACTTTAGTTTAGGATTGAGTCAAAGAGTTTTAGTTTGAATCAAGTTCTTATTGTAGATGTGTTGAATTAGGTATCATAAGTTTCAGTTAGTGTCAAGTTTGTGAGTGTTGTCAATCATGAAGTAGTTTGTTGTCAATCTAATTAGCAGTCATTTAGGAATGTTGTTAAGCTATTGTATAAATTGGCATCTATTATTCAATAAAACAAGCTGAAAGTTCTTTCTTCTCTTTCTTTTTTACTGCTGTTCTATTTTTCCAATATGGTATCAAAGCTATCTTCCTATTTAATTTTGTCTATTAGAAAAGTTGTTAAGAAGATGAGGCCAGGAGAAGAACCACCGAATGATTATGTTTTCATTGAAAAAATTGTTTGATTTTGAAGAGATCAATGCTTTCAAAAAATAGCAAAAGATGTGGTTGAGGCTAGATGTATGCTCGAATAGTTTGAGGTGCTATGGGATCAGAGAAACTATACCTTTCAAAGGATTATGAGGCATTCCATGTGGAGATGGTGTGTCCAATAGTTCAGGGAGATCTGAAAATCTGGAAGCTTGGTATCATACCTTTACAAGGGCTATGAGACATTTCATGTGAAGATGGTTTGTCCAATGGTGTTTCAAAGCTAAATGATAGCTGCATAACTATGAAAAAGTCTTACTCCACTATGACCTATTTTCAAAGTATAATTTCTAGATAATGTTTCCTTTAGTTGTCACATTAAGTGGGGTTGTTGGAGTTAATGTTCCAACAATAGTCAATAATAACTGTTGCACATGTGGCAAGCCTTGTTGAGTTCCTGGCAACACGACTTTAGTTTAGGATTGAGTCAAAGAGTTTTAGTTTGAATCAAGTTCTTATTGTAGATGTGTTGAGTTAGGTGTACATAAGTTTCAGTTAGTGTCAAGTTTATGTGTGTGTTGTCAATCGTGATGTAGTTTGTTGTCAATCTAATTAGCAGTCATTTAAGAATGTTGTTGAATCAAGCTATTGTATAAATTGACATCTATTATTCAATAAAACAAGCTGAAAGTTCTTTCTTCTCTTCTTTTTTACTGCTGTTCTATTTTCCCAATATGGCATCAGAGCTATCTTCCTATTAAATTTTGTCTATTAGAGAAGTTGTTAAGAAGATGAGGGCAGGAGAAGAACCACAAGATGATTATGTTTTCATTGAAAAAATTGTTTGATTTTGAAGTGATCAACGCTTTGAAAAATAGGAAAAGATGTGGTTGAGGCTAGATGTACGCTCGAATAGTTTGAGGTGCTATGGGATCGGAGAAGCTATACCTTTAAGAGGGTTATGAGGCATTCCATGTGGAGATGGTGTGTCCAATAGTTCAGGGAGATCTGAAAGTCTGAAAGCTTGGTATCGTACCTTTACAAGGGCTATGAGACATTTCATGTGAAGATGGTTTATCCAATGGTGTTTCGAAGCTAGATTATAGCTACATAACTATGAGAAAGTCTTACTCCTCTATGACCTATTTTCAAAGTATAATTTCTAGATAATGTTTCCTTTAGTTGTCACATTAACTGGGGTTGTTGGAGTTAATGTTCCAATGGTAGTCAATAATAATTGTTGCACATGTGGCAAGCCTTGTTGAGTTCCTAGCAACACAACTTTAGTTTAGGATTGAGTCAAAGAGTTTTAGTTTGAATCAAGTTCTTATTATAGATGTGTTGACTTAGGTGTGCATTAGTTTCAGTTAGTGTCAAGTTTATGTGTGTGTTGTCAATCATGAAGTAGTTTGTTGTCAATCTAATTAGCAGTCATTTAGGAATGTTGTTGAGACAAGCTATTGTATAAATTGACATCTATTATTCAATAAAACAAGCTGAAAGTTCTTTCTTTTCTTCTTTTTTACTGCTGTTCTATTTTTCCAATATTTAGATTATAACTTATTTTAGATCTACCTTAATTTCATACTCCATTCAGGATTAGCCAATGGATTTCAAATAACAATTACGCCAGGTTAGTTCATTATCTAATATTCAAATGCTCATGGATCTGATAGGGGATTGAAAACCTTTCATAGGCTAGGTGGAGGCATTTCTACCACAGAGCTACTAGCCTCTATAAGTGAATTAGTCCAGACACCGTAAAAATGAAGATACCTAAAAGATGGGTAATAACATTATATAGCGGAGATCCCTAAAATATGGCCTATATATAATCAAAGAGGAAGATGATTACAGAAACCATAGAGAGCTTAAAATTAGAGATTAATCATTAAGGAAAAAGATGTAACCAACAAATTAAAAGAGAAGGATTGGAAAATACTGGAGTTGTCCAAGCTTGAAGACATGGCGACTGCTGGGATGAGAGGATTTTGCTCCGAGGAACACAGAATGTGACGGCTCGTCTTTTGACAGCAATACATTGTGGGGAACTTCCGTGAGCACAACTTTCCCTTGTATAATCAGATTCCCTTCGCTGATTTCAAAGGCCGACCCCATCGTCATGATCTCGAAAAGTAAAATGAATACCCGCAATAACCTGAAAAAAACCCCTCTTAACTATGTAGTTGTTATTTGAGGAGAAAAGAGGACGTATATATAGATGATGGACGGTAGATGAATTTTAGGTCGATATTTTTCAGACAACCACAAGCTGTCTGATACACAGGAAAGTCGTTGCTGAATAGCTGACGTGTTGCCCTTATCCATGGGACACTCGGAAAGTTCCGGATAGAACATCTTTTGCATTTTTCAATTCCTTTATTCATCTTCGTCGAGATTCTGGTCTTCCACAGCAGATTCAGGAATCGTGGAGATCACTATGCAACAAGAATTGACAAAGTAGTTTAAAATTTGGTGACTACGTGATTCCTTGCCGCGGCAATACATTCGTATGGGAAGAAACTTTCATGGGTTTTTATTGAATTAGCAGGTATGCAAGTTTGAATTGTATATTCGTAATATTCAATTAATTAAATTTCTAGAGATCTGAAAGCTTCTGAGTACTGAGTACTCATAGATTTTTAAATAGTTAAAATTGTGTCGCAAAGGACTGAAATACTGACTAGCTTATATATATTTCTATATATATTACCCCGAGAGTAATCGAGGCGCCTATTTTCATTTAATCCCAAGGTTATTTTAATCACAATTGGAATTTATGAAAATGAAAATAGGTGCCTTGAGAACGATTACTCTCGGCGTAATATATATAAAGGTATATATAAGCTAGTGGCAACTGCGGCGCAACAGGGAAAGTATTTTTAAATTTTTTTCTATTTTTTTTAAGGTTAGTGCTAAATTATTTATTTCTTTTTAAATACATTTGTATAAACTTACTATAAAAATGTAATAGTGTAAACTTACTATAAAATTATTCTTGAATATATTTTTTTAAAATTCTATATATGGTGTTTATTTGCATCACTTTAATTCAATTTTATTTTAAACATATTGTTACGTAAAATGTTATATTGAAGAGTAGAGTTATAGTTAGGGTTAGGGTTAGTGCTAGGGTTGGGGCTATTGTTAGGGTTTGAGTTATGGATAGGGTTAGAGTTACGGTTAGGAATAGAGTTACAATTAGAGTCGAGATTAGCATTAGAGTTAGGGCTAGGGTTATTTTTAGGATTACGAATCTTGTTAGGGTTATAGTTAGGGTTAGGTTTAGAATTAGAGTTAGAGTTAATGTTAGGATTAGGATTAGAATTTGGGTTACAAATATAGTTAGGGTTAGAATTAGAGTTAGGGTTAGGGTTAAGAAAAGGGCGAGGGTAAGAATAAGGGTTTAGGTTAAAAATATAGTTATGGTTAGGATTAGAATTAGAGTTAGAGTTAGAGTTATAGTAGGGCCAGGGTTAGGGTTAGGGTTAGGGTTAGGGCTTGAGTAAGGGTTAAGGTTCTAGAGTTATGGTTAGGGAAAAGTTTTTAGCCAAGATTAAAGTTAGGGTTACGGTTACGGTTAGAGTCCAATTATGGTAGAGTTAGATTTAGGGTTAGAGTTAGGGACAAATTAATGTTTATGGTTAAGGTTAGTGTTAAGGTTAGGGTTAGGGTTAGAGTTAGAGTTAAGGTTAGGGTTAAAGTTAGAATTAAGGTTAGGGTTAGTGTTAAGGTTAGGGTTAGGGTTAGAGTTAGGGTTAGCATTAGGATGAAAATTAGGTCAAGGGATAGGGTTTGAATTAGAATTAGGGTTCTTGTTAGGGTTAGGTTTACAATTAGAGCTACAGTTAGGGTCAGGGTTACAGTTACAGTCAGGGTTAGAGTTAGAGTTAAGGTTACGGTTAGGTTTAAAATTAGAGTTAGAGTTGGGATTAGGGTTAAGGTTAGAATTAGGGTTAGAAATATAGTTAGCATTAGAGATAGAGTTAGGGTTAGGGTAAGGGTAAGAATTAGGGTGAGGGTTAGAATTAGGGTTACAAATATAGTTAGGGTTAGTGTTAGGGTTAGAATAAGAGTTAGGGTTAGGGTTAGAGATAGAGTTAGAATTAGAGTTCGAATAAGGGTTGGAGTTAGAGTTAGAGTTAGAGTTAGGGTTATATTTAGGGTTAGAATTAAGGTTAGGATTAGAATTAGTGTTAGAGTTAGGGTTAGGGTTAGGGTTAGTGTTAGGGTTATGGTTAGAATTAGCATTAGGGTTAGGGTTACAATTAGAGTTAGAGTTAAAATTAGAGGTAGTGTTAGTGTTAGTATAAGAGTTAGAGTTAGGGTTCAAGTTAGAGTTAGAGTTAAAGCTAGAGATAGAGTTGTGATCGGGGTTAGATTAGGGTTAGGGTTAAAGTTACCTGATTAGATTCAAGGTTAAGGTAAGAGTTAGGGCTAGGATTAGGATTAGAATTAGGGTTAGTGTTAGAGTTAGAGTTATATATAGTGTTAGGGTTAGGATTAGGGGTAGGTTTATAGTCAAAGTTAGGGTTAGGGTTAATATTGGGGTTAGGGTTACAAAAAGAGTCAGAGTTAGAGTTAGGGTTAGAATTAGGGGTAGGGTTAGAATTAGAGATAAAGTTAGAGTTGAAGTTAGGGTTAGAGTTAGAGTCAGAGTTAGATTTAGGGTAAGAATCAGGGTTAGAATTAGGGTTAGGATTAGAATTAGCATTAGAGTTAGAGTTAGGGTTAGAATTAGGGTTAGAGTTAGGGTAAGAATTAGAGTTAGAGTTAGGGTTAGGGTTAGAGTTAGGAATAGAGTTATAGTTAGGGTTAGAATTAGGTTAGGGTTAGAGCTAGAATTGGGATTAGGGTTAGAGTTGGGATTAGGGTTAGAGTTAGGGTTATATAGGTTCAGGTTAGGATTAGGGGTAGAATTAGAGTTACAATTAGAGTTAGAGTAAGAAT
Organism: Cupressus sempervirens; assembly: GCA_028749045.1. NCBI lineage: Eukaryota > Viridiplantae > Streptophyta > Pinopsida > Cupressales > Cupressaceae > Cupressus > Cupressus sempervirens. The sequence goes on from CM053792.1 coordinate 294,991,962, forward strand.
TAGGGTTAGGGTTAGAATTAGGGTTACAAATATAATTAGGGTTACAGATTGAGTTAGAGCTAGAGTTAGGGTAAGGGTAACAATTAGGGTTAGTGCTAGAATTAGGGTTACAAATAAAGTTAGGGTTAGAATTAGGGTTAGGGTTAGGGTTAGATTTAAAGGTAGGATTTGAGTTAGAGTTAGAGTTAGAGTTAGAATTAGAACAAGAGTTGGAGTTAGAGGTAGGGTTAGAATTAGGGCTAGGATTATGGTTAGCATAAGGGTTATGGTTAGAGTTAGGGTTAAGGTTATAATTAGTGTTAGTTTTAGTGTTAGTGTTAGTGTTAGGGTTAGAATTGGGGCTAGAATTGAGGCTAGGGCTAGGTTTAGGGTTAGGGTTAGGGTTAGAGTTAGAGTTAGGGATCAAGTTAGAGTTAAAGTTGGAGATAGAGTTGGGGTTAGGGTTAGATTTAGGGTTAGGGTTGGAGTTAGGGTTAGATTTAGGGTTAGATTTAGGTTTAGAGTTAGGGTTAGGGTTAGAATTAGGATTGGGTTTATGATTAGAATTAGGGTTAGGATTAGAGTTAGAGTTACATATAGTGTTAGGGTTAGGATTAGCATTATATATAGTGTTAGGATTAGGATCATGGGTAGGATTAGGGTTAGTGTTAGGGTTACAATTAGAGTTAGAGTTATAATTATAGTTAGGGTTAGAGTTAGAGTTAGAGTTAGAGTTAGGGTTAGAATTAGGGGTAGGGGTAGGGTTAGGGTTAGAGATAGAGTTGGAGTTAGAGTTAGAATATGGGTTAAAATTAGGGTTAGAATAAACATTAGAGTTAGAATTAGAGTTAGGATTAGAGTTATAGTAAGGCTTAAGGTTAGGGCTAGAATTAGGGTTAGGGTTAGAATTAGCATTAGATTTAGGATTATAAAGGGTTAAGGTTAGGGTTAGGGGGAGAATTAAAGTTAGAGATAGAGTTAGAGTTAGAGTTAGAGTTAGGGTTAGGGTTAGGGTCAAGGTTAAAATTAGAATTATCTAGTTAGAGTTAGAGTTAGAGTTAGGGTTATATTTAGGGTTAGAATTAAGGTTAGGATTAGAATTAGTGTTAGAGTTAGGGTTAGGGTTAGGGTTAGTGTTAGGGTTATGGTTAGGATTAGCATTAGGGTTAGGGTTACAATTAGAGTTAGAGTTAAAATTAGAGGTAGTGTTAGTGTTAGTATAAGAGTTAGAGTTAGGGTTCAAGTTAGAGTTAGAGTTAAAGCTAGAGATAGAGTTGTGATTAGGGTTAGATTAGGGTTAGGGTTAAAGTTACCTGATTAGATTCAGGGTTAGGGTAAGAGTTAGGGCTAGGATTAGGATTAGAATTAGGGTTAGTGTTAGAGTTAGAGTTATATGTAGTGTTAGGGTTAGGATTAGGGGTAGGCTTATAGTCAAAGTTAGGGTTAGGGTTAATATTGGGGTTAGGGTTACAAAAAGAGTCAGAGTTAGAGTTAGGGTTAGAATTAGGGGTAGGGTTAGAATTAGAGATAAAGTTAGAGTTGGAGTTAGGGTTAGAGTTAGAGTCAGAGTTAGATTTAGGGTAAGAATCAGGGTTAGAATTAGGGTTAGGATTAGAATTAGCATTAGAGTTAGAGTTAGGGTTAGAATTAGGGTTAGGGTTAGGGTTAGGGTTAGGGTAAGAATTAGAGTTAGAGTTAGGGTTAGGGTTAGAGTTAGGAATAGAGTTATAGTTAGGGTTAGAATTAGGTTAGGGTTAGAGCTAGAATTGGGGTTAGGGTTAGAATTAGGGTTAGAGTTAGGGTTATATAGGTTTAGGTTAGGATTAGGGGTAGAATTAGAGTTACAATTAGAGTTAGAGTTAGAATTAGGGTTAGGGTTAGAATTAGGGTCACGAATATAATTAGGGTTACAGATTGAGTTAGAGCTAGAGTTAGGGTAAGGGTAACAATTAGGGTTAGTGCTAGAATTAGGGTTACAAATAAAGTTAGGGTTAGAATTAGGGTTAGGGTTAGGGTTAGATTTAGAGGTAGGATTTGAGCTAGAGTTAGAGTTAGAATTAGAATTAGAACAAGAGTTGGAGTTAGAGGTAGGGTTAGAATTAAGGCTAGGATTATGGTTAGCATAAGGGTTATGGTTAGAGTTAGGGTTAGCATTAGGGTTAAGGTTATAATTAGTGTTAGTTTTAATGTCAGTGTTAGTGTTAGTGTTAGTGTTAGGGTTAGAATTGAGGCTAGGGCTAGGGTTAGGGTTAGGGTTAGGGTTAGAGTTAGAGTTAGAGTTAGGGATCAAGTTAGAGTTAAAGTTGGAGATAGAGTTGGGGTTAGGGCTGGAGTTAGGGTTAGATTTAGGGTTAGATTTAGGTTTAGAGTTAGGGTTAGGGTTAGAATTAGGATTGGGTTTATGATTAGAATTAGGGTTAGGATTAGAGTTAGAGTTACATATAGTGTTAGGGTTAGGATTAGCATTATATATAGTGTTAGGATTAGGATCATGGGCAGGATTAGGGTTAGAGTTAGGGTTAGTGTTAGGGTTACAATTAGAGTTAGAGTTATAATTATAGTTAGGGTTAGAGTTAGAGTTAGAGTCAGGGTTAGAATTAGGGGTAGGGGTAGGGTTAGGGTTAGAGATAGAGTTGGAGTTAGAGTTAGGGTTAGAGTTAGAATATGGGTTAAAATTAGGGTTAGAATTAGCATTAGAGTTAGAATTAGAGTTAGGATTAGAGTTATAGTAAGGCTTAGGGTTAGGGCTAGAATTAGGGTTAGGGTTAGAATTAGCATTAGATTTAGGATTATAAAGGGTTAAGGTTAGGGTTAGGGGGAGAATTAAAGTTAGAGATAGAGTTAGAGTTAGGGTTAGGGTTAGATCAGGGTTAAAATTATAATTATCTAGTTAGAGTTAGAGTTAGAGTTAAGGTTTGTGTTATTATTGTGGTTAAGATAATTTTTGGTTTAGAATTAGAGTTCGAATAAGGGTTGGAGTTAGAGTTAGAGTTAGAGTTAGGGTTATATTTAGGGTTAGAATTAAGGTTAGGATTAGAATTAGTGTTAGAGTTAGGGTTAGGGTTAGGGTTAGGGTTAGTGTTAGGGTTATGGTTAGGATTAGCATTAGGGTTAGGGTTACAATTAGATTTAGAGTTAAAATTAGAGGTAGTGTTAGTGTTAGTATAAGAGTTAGAGTTAGGGTTCAAGTTAGAGTTAGAGTTAAAGCTAGAGATAGAGTTGTGATCAGGGTTAGATTAGGGTTAGGGTTAAAGTTACCTGATTAGATTCAGGGTTAGGGTAAGAGTTAGGGCTAGGATTAGGATTAGAATTAGGGTTAGAGTTAGAGTTAGAGTTATATATAGTGTTAGGGTTAGGATTAGGGGTAAATTTATAGTCAAAGTTAGGGTTAGGGTTAATATTGGGGTTAGGGTTACAAAAAGAGTCAGAGTTAGAGATAGGGTTAGAATTAGGGGTAGGGTTAGAATTAGAGATAAAGTTAGAGTTGGAGTTAGGGTTAGAGTTAGAGTCAGAGTTAGATTTAGGGTAAGAATCAGGGTTAGAACTAGGGTTAGGATTATAATTAGCATTAGAGTGAGAGTTAAGGTTAGAATTAGGGTTAGGGTTAGGGTTAGGGTAAGAATTAGAGTTAGAGTTAGGGTTAGGGTTAGAGTTAGGAATAGAGTTATAGTTAGGGTTAGAATTAGGTTAGGGTTAGAGCTAGAATTGGGGTTAGGGTTAGAATTAGGGTTAGAGTTAGGGTTATATAGGTTCAGGTTAGGATTAGGGGTAGAATTAGAGTTACAATTAGAGTTAGAGTTAGAATTAGGGTTAGGGTTAGAATTAGGGTTACAAATATAATTAGGGTTATAGATTGAGTTAGAGCTAGAGTTAGGGTAAGGGTAACAATTAGGGTTAGTGCTAGAATTAGGGTTACAATTAAAGTTAGGGTTAGAATTAGGATTAGGGTTAGGGTTAGATTTAGAGGTAGGATTTGAGCTAGAGTTAGAGTTAGAATTAGAATTAGAACAAGAGTTGGAGTTAGAGGTAGGGTTAGAATTAGGGCTAGGATTATGGTTAGCACAAGGGTTATGGTTAGAGTTAGGGTTAGCATTAGGGTTAAGGTTATAATTAGTGTTAGTTTTAGTGTTAGTATTAGTGTTAGGGTTAGAATTGGGGCTAGAATTGAGGCTAGGGCTAGGTTTAGGGTTAGGGTTAGGGTTAGAGTTAGAGTTAGGGATCAAGTTAGAGTTAAATTTGGAGATAGAATTGGGTTAGGGTTAGATTTAGGGTTAGGGCTGGAGTTAGGGTTAGATTTAGGGTTAGATTTAGGTTTAGAGTTAGGGTTAGGGTTAGAATTAGGATTGGGTTTATGATTAGAATTAGGGTTAGGATTAGAGTTAGAATTACATATAGTGTTAGGGTTAGGATTAGCATTATGTATAGTGTTAGGATTAGGATCATGGGTAGGATTAGGGTTAGAGTTAGGGTTAGAGTTAGGGTTAGTGTTAGGGTTACAATTAGAGTTAGAGTTATAATTATAGTTAGGGTTAGAGTTAGAGTTAGAGTTAGGGTTAGAATTAGGGGTAGGGGTAGGGTTAGGGTTAGAGATAGAGTTGGAGTTAGAGTTAGGGTTAGAGTTAGAATATGGGTTAAAATTAGGGTTAGAATTAGCATTAGAGTTAGAATTAGAGTTAGGATTAGAGTTATAGTAAGCCTTAGGGTTAGGGCTAGAATTAGGGTTAGGGTTAGAATTAGCATTAGATTTAGGATTATAAAGGGTTAAGGTTAGGGTCAGGGGGAGAATTAAAGTTGGAGATAGAGTTAGAGTTAGAGTTAGAGTTAGGGTTAGGGTTAGGGTCAGGGTTAAAATTAGAATTATCTAGTTAGAGTTAGAGTTAGAGTTAAGGTTTGTGTTATTATTGTGGTTAAGATAATTTTTGGGTTACTAATCATATTATAGCTAATGTTAGTGCTATTATTACACTTTACCTTGGTGTTAGGATAACTGATAGGTTAAATTTTAATGTGGGTTAGTTCTATTATAGTGCCCATGACTAGTGCTATTGTGGTACAAGTTATTAACCTTTTTAATAATGTAATCCATCCCCCCCCTCTCTCTCCCCTCTCTCTCCCTCTCTCTCTCTAACTACACCCATTAATATCTCCCCCCACTATCTAAATATACCCTCTCTCTGTAGTCTCTAGTAATGCCCCCCTAATCTTTCTCTCTAATCTCTAGATACACCCACTCATCTCTCCCACCCTACTTTCTAGATACTCCTCCTAATCTCTCTCTCCCTTTATGCTCTCTAGATACACTCCTAATCTCTCTCTCTCTCTCTCTCTCTCTCTCTCTCTCTCTCTCTCTCTCTCTCTCTCTCTCTCTCTCTACATAAAACATGCCTCTATAAGAAACATAATATGAGCTCCTTCTTGTCTACAAATATGCTCTCTCTCTCTCTCTCTCTCTCTCTCTCTCTCTCTCTCTCTCTCTCTCTCTCTCTCTCTCTCTCTCTCTCTCTCTCTCTCTGTGTGTGTGTGCATATTATCACTTATAAAAAAATATAATATTATTTCTAGTTACTTGTACATATAGGGTTAGGCTAAGGTATATAATTTACTAAATGATTAGTACAATCATATATAGAGTAAGAGTTAAAGGTAGGATCCAAGGTTTACAATTTCATTTATATGACACTCGGTGTTATGGTTAGGGTTAATAAGTGGTTAAATGTTACACTAAAATAAGGGACAGGGTTAAGGGAAGTATGAGATTTAGGTGTAGTGTTGGAGTATTTGTAGTACAACTATGGTCAAATTTGGGATATATGTTATACAAATGACTCATATAGTGGAAAAATTAATTCATGAAAGGGAAGTTATAAGTCCCAGCACAACAATTTATATGATGTTAAAAGTGTGAAAGAATATATAAGAGTCAATTTTATGAAAATTATTTCTCCATGACGATGTGAGAACATTATATATTGTTGAATTTTTAATAATGCTAATGCAATTTTTATTGTAATGATTAAGAATTGTAATCAATAAATCTCCCTATCATTAAGGAATCTATTTAGACTTATGATTTTCTTTCTTAATTAATATATTTAGTAGCCACATCCATTGAAGAAATTTTTCATACAACAATAAATTTATTTTTTCTTGTTCTCTTCTCCATGAAAGTTACATTGAACAATGGGGAAATAAAATTGCCAATACAACTAATTAGAATTAAAAATTTGAAACCAGAGACAAGAATGAACTATATACAAAAATATATATCTGTGATGGTGTAAATACATGTCACATTCTTCAATGATTAGGATTCTTTTGTGACCTTTATTTGAACAATGATTGTGAAATACTTCTTTCATCATTGAGGGAAACCCATCCACTTTTGTAGATGTCTCACACAAATTTTTTTATGCATCTTCCATATGCATTTCTTCCATTTCCTCAACATAGTCAATTGGAAATATTGCTTCTCTACAACTTTAATTATAGTTGTGTGTGCCTCTTTAATTATTTGTAGGCATTTGTCAAACTCAATCTCAAAGAAATCATTTGAGATCATTGAAGTAGTTAGGCTGTAGTATCCAATAATGTTTGATTCTCTATTCGAGGTTTCCATAGCTCAAATAGTAACCTGCAAACTTATAAACAAAAATCAACATATGAAAATAATCATAATGAAAAAGTATTAATAGTTAACATAAATTTTTCTTTCAAATGAATTTTGTTCAAAATAACATAAATAAAAATCAAAACTATTTCAAACGAAATAGTTAAATTTTAATGTTTGAAATATGGTGGCATTGTCTTCCACTTTTCAAACATTAAAAACATAAATATTACTAAAAATCTATATATAGTATGAAAAATATTTAAATAAAACACATATATAATCTAATTAAATAATGAAAAAATATAAACTAAATATATGATTCGTTTATTTTAAATTAATCACTAACTTTAATAAAATACAAATTTTATTGATAAGGTGACCTTCTTGTCCACATCAATGATTAAATTTAATTATGAAACATTAAAAATATAAATATTTTGAAATATGCAAATATAAAACTATTATGAAACATACAAATCTAAAACATGGAAACCAAAAGTATTTTGAAATATGCAAATCTAAAACTAATGTAAAACATGGAAATGTAAAACTAAATTGAAACATGCACATTAAAAATTTGCAAAAGAAATGTATTATCAAATATCTAAATCAAATAGTTTTTAAATCCTAAATCTAAATCAAACATACAAGGCTAAACTATACGGAACTTTAATCTACTCCTGTTCAAAAACTCTAACTACTCCGATAATCTCTGTCTCTTCCTCCCTACAAAAACACAAAATGAAAATGAAATGAGGAGCATTTGTTTTATAATTTATGAGAGAACCCCCATATCCCCCAATAGATGTCTTTTGACATTCCACGAATTTTTTTCAACTTCCCCCACTCCTCACAAAAAATAAGCATGAATGTGCATGCAAAAATATATTTAACAAAAAAAAAAATGTTTTATATTTAAAATTTTAATTAAGTTATTTCAGCCCTGTTTTCTTGGGTTCCATTTTTTTGGCCTTATTTTTTCAAGTGCTATTATTTTGGTATCCATTTGGCTTAATATATTTTGGCTAGCTATTATTTTGAGAATTTTATTTTATTTTATAATTCAATAATGATAAAATATATACTAAATATATGATTTATCTACTTTAAATAAATCATTAACTTTAATAAAATATAAATTGTATTGATATGGTGGCATGCTCATCCAAATTAATGATAAAATTATGCTTTGAAACATGAAAATATAAATACTTAGAAACATGCAAATGTAAAACTATTGTGGAACATTCAAATCTAAAACATGCAAACCAAAACTATTTTGAAATATGCAAATCTAAAACTAATATGAAACATGCAAATATAAAACTAATTTGAAACATGCACTTTTAAAATATGTAAATGAAAAGTATTATAAAATATATAAATCAAATAGATTTTGAATACAAATCTAAATCTAAATCAAACATGCAAGACTAAACTATTAAATGCAAGCCTAAATAGTTATGAACAGAATTCTAAATCTAAATGAAATGAAATAAAATTGAAATCTAAATCAAAGTAGAATATTATAACTAATTTTGAATTTCAATTTACATCTACATCTAAATCTAAATGAAAATGTAAATAAAAAATAGAAATCTCACCTGCAAAAATGTTACTCCAAAACTTCAATCTACTCATATTTAAAAACTCCAATCTAATCCTCCAATAACCTCCACCTCTTCCTTCCTGCAAAAACATAAAATGAAAATGAAATGAGGAGCCTTGGTTTTATAACTTTTGAGAGGCTCCTCATATCCCCCAAAGACGTCTCTTCACATTCCATGAATTTGTTTCAAATTCCCCCACTCCCCACAAAAAATAAGCATGAATGTGCATGCAAAATTATATTTAACAAAAAAAAAATCATATTGAAATTATTTCGCCCCTATTTTTTCGAGCCCTATTTTTTCGAGCCTTATTTTTTGGTCCCTATTTTTTCGAGTCCTACTTTTTTGGGCCCTACTTTTTCGGGCCCTATTATTTCGAGCCTATTATTTCGGGCTCCATTTGGCTTCCTATTATTTCGGCCAGCTATTATTTCAGGAATTCTTTTTTAATATTTAATTTGGAAGTTTGTAACTGCTCCCAATTCTTTTTTAATTGACAGAGAATATTTTTTGGCATATTCTCGTGCTAGGTATTTGTGCTGTGATTGTATAGAACACCTCTTGACGTAATAAATAAATTAAAATTGCGGGGTTTAATGGGTTGAATAGTGGTAAATTTTTAAAAATTTAAATTACGTGGCACGTTGTTCGTGAGGGAGGTTGAATTCATGCAATTATTATTTTTTTATTATCTATTTTTAAAGAAAATAGTAATAATAATTTAGTTGAAATTAAGATCTCTTGAGGGATGGATGGAGTTGTGCCCTTGTAACTTGTTTCTTACTTAGGGCCCATGACCTCACTTTGGTGTGTAATTGGTATGTTGAAAGATGTATTAAGATAAATATTTGAAGAAATATATAAAAAAGGAAGGGTAGATAGAGAACATTGATTGCTCTAATTCATTAGAGAAAACTATAAGCTTTATTGCTTACTCTCAAACCATGCAAGTGAGAATTGGTATAGAATGCTTCAAGACTTATAACCTATGCATATAATTGCAAGTTTAATTCCAAATAACTCCTTAGTAAAGTAGATTGTAGGCTATATTATTTTCCTCTCAAAACATTCAAAACTTCATGAAATTATTACAAAAATTAAACAAGAGAAAGGGTGCACTCCCTTATTATATTACAGAGCAATATCTTGGTACAAACATTTTCATATAATAAAGTTCAATCTAGTACACTTGACATTGAATTAAAATATATAAGCAATACTTCAAAATTGATAATGTATGCATATAATCACAACTTTAATTTGAAATTACACATCTATTTGCTAATGATTATAAGCATTCTTACTTGAATGTGTACTAATTAGAGATGAACGTACAAGCTATATTGTTTTCTTTTAAAACATGACACATTTTGTAAGATATTCTTGCAAATAAGAAACAAGAGAAAGGGCATCCACTCTTATTAAATTACAAAGAAATCTCTAAGCCTCTAAGCAGAGACATTTACATGTAACTACATTCAATGCATTTCAACACTATGTTTTAGGTCAAAATAGTTGAACAAATTTTTTAAATGGTTAAGAGAGGGGTTCAAAAAGCAAGGGTAGAATCTATGATGTTAGCTGTTATTCCTATCAAGAAGACAACATAATTAATTTTTGGTTCCTTCTGTAATGTGTCATTATGCTAATCATTCAATTCCAAATTTCTCCTCCATAAATTCTATATCCCTTCTCCATGCATATGTATACTATGGAGGTGGACAAAACTCATTTTCGAGGATGGATTCAAACTACTCATCATAGCTTATGTTGGCACTCATAATTTTGTCGCCTATAAGCCTTTAAGCACATCTCTCAAAGATGACAAATTAGTACACTATGAAATGAAAGAATGGAACATTGTTTATGAAAAAATTGTAAAAAACAAAGGATTCCAAGTAGCCAACTCTATTAGTACTTTTTGGGCATACTTAATGGCTTTGGACACTCTTCTGTAATACACAAATTATTTCTAATTTTTCTCGTACTATTTTCACAATAGTTAAAACTAAAGAGCGTAGTGGTTTCCAAGTTCACAATTTGTATATCTATATATAAACATATTGCCAAGAAAATCAATTCCATTGCAATTAACTATCTTATCGAAACCATCTATCCATAACAACATTAAGAAAATATATAGAAGAATATAATTTCATGTATAATTATATGATATCATAATTTCCCAAAAAGATACATAGAACTAAAATATAATCGAAATGAATATTGTTGATTTCATTATTTACATTATATAGAATACACAACACAACATTCTCTTCTTTCTTAAAAAGGATGCTCTCACTATAATACTTAGGAGGCAAACAAAGCGAATGAAGCACATTTAATGATATTACATCTTACTAAAAGTCTAAACGGTCAAAAGTCACAACTTTATACATAAGATATTTTGACCCATAAAAAATATACTTAACACTAAAAGTAATATTTTGTTGTAGTTCAATGCCAATTCAATACCATGCACTCTCCATAGATTATTAGTTCGTGTTGTAGGCAAGTTACTATTGCTTTGCTTTAATCCATTTTTTTTTTTGATGGACCAATAGAATTTAAGGATTTTACAATTTGTTTATATAGGCTTAAGTTTTAACATTAGAACTTATTTAAACAATTTAAATAATAGAATTTTTTTGCAACAGTATTGGTTGCTAGCTAAAAAGGCAATGAAAAAAATGGTATTTAAAAAATTCAATTCAATTAGAATTAGAATGTCACATGTCTGGCAGGTTACTTAGTGCATTAGTGCATCTGTAACACGTACAGTGGGTTTATTAAATGTAATTAAATTCTTAAGATTTTGGTAGATTCCTCCAGCTCATGCATTTATGATCATTAAAAAATTTCACTTCCCCTGCATCCATTATTCATGTTCATTTGTCCATTTTGCATCTAAATTCTCAAGTGTTCTAGTACTTCCTATCCAATTTCTTTGTGTGTTTGTGCCTTTTTGGATTGGCAGCTATCAACACGTCAATATTGTTTTAGGTTTTCCTTCATGTTTTGTAGGTTGAGAAAAGTTTTCATGGATTTGTTTTGTTTGCATCCATAAGTTTTTTGGGTAATGACTAATTTTATTTGTGGTATAACTTGAAATCCATTTTTTGAAGGCTCTCTTTCTTCTGAAGTTAGCCTTTATCAGGCGACAACTTATACCAGTGGTCAGGTATAAGTGTGAAACTAAAGGAAAAGAGGTTTAACCATGCATACAATAGTTTACTTATTGTCACTTCTTGTGCAACATGGGTTGGAATTTTTTGATGATTTCATAGAATTTTTGGAGTGTCTTTAGAGGCACACTGGTGAGTAGAGGAAGTTGCATTTTTTTCTAATCAAACTTATCTTTGGTTGAAGGATTAAGTAAAACATGTTGAATGCCTCTTTTAGATAAGCTTGACTTACTTAAGAAGTTCTGCAAATGGTTGAAGCCAATAGGTAGGTTAAGTTCTACAAATGGTTGAAGCCAACATGCAGGTTGATCATCAATTATTACTACAAAACATGTGGAACAACTTCTACCAAATTTTAAGAGTGAATTAAATAATGTGCCTATGGTTTGCATGACGTAGATGCATATGGCTAGGTATGATATATAAGGTCTTTGTCAAGTTGTGTTGAAAACCTTTGGAGATCCACATTGAGTGTTGAATGAGCACAACCTCTTTAATCTCCCTTTTAGAGGGTGATACTATTGGCTCAACTTGTCTAATTAGACTTATATTTTAGTGAGCCCCTTACAGAATGTAGTTTGCTAGTTTCTATTAGATGCTTTTTACCATGAACTTGGATTTTAATTTTAATTATTTGTTCATTACGTTCTAATTGCTATAATTTATTGTTCTTACATGTGGCATGAATTTTTATTACTTCTTTTTTTTTCCTATATAAATGCCATTAGATTCTAAATTTTTCCTATTTAATATTTATTAACTAGATGATAAAGGATTTTGGGTTCTATGATATAGTAGTCGAGGATCATACAAATCACGTATGTTACACAACTTGCTTACTTCATTATGAGATTCAATTTTACATTAGTCTATTTTATCGTATAAAAATGTTTAGTATAATTTTTTTTTAAAATTATTTTATAAGAAAAAAAGATAAGATATTTTAATTTATTGAATAAATAATTGGATTTGCAGTTCGTTGATGTGTTGTAAAAGAGCTTCGTTCAATTGAGAAAGAGAGGATTCTTTTGTCCATGATTTCTCAATGGTAGGGTCATTTGTCTTTCTTCTTAATTCAGATGAATAGTATTTTATTTTGCCCTAATGACAGGAAGAATTGTAAAGTATTATAGTCCTGTAGAAATGAAGGATTCAAGACCAGTATACATCTTATGGTTTTGAAAAATACTTTGTAGGAAGACTATGCCTCTATTGTTGATGGAAGGAAAGCAAAATTGATGAGGACCTCATGCAAACAACAAAATCGGGGGGCTTTTCTTTGCCAAGAAGCTCAATTCTCTCTTCATATTAGTCTATCTTACCACAAAAAAATACTACTATGTGCTTGAGATTTTGAAGTGTCATATTTCTACAGGTGATTACAACATCTAATTATTATTAGTTGAATTTAGTAAAATTATATATATCACCAAATATGACAAATTGACAGATAGGTTCTGTCATAGAGATTTAATCATAATCACCTCAGTTTACATGACAAAATTTATTTTCTTTCCATAAACTCTTCTATTTTTATACGAAATTAATAGATAATCTGAATCTCAAATTATAATATCTGTAATGCTAATATTAAATATAGAAATATAACAAAATAATTGTATTAGAAATTAATCTTAAAAATTCATTTGTTAATTAATATAAAGTTGATTAATTTTTAATCATTGGTTCTTAATGAAAATAGAGTAATGTTATTGGTTAATTTGTCAACTTTATATAAATTAACAAATGAATCTTTAAGATTGATTAATCATTGCATTAAGAACCAATAACATCAATCCTTGGTTCATAATGAAAATAGAGTAATTTTTAATTAAATAGTGATTAATCATTGCATTTAGAACCAATAACATTACTCTATTTTCTTCTTGATATTTTCATCCTCTAACCAATAACTTTACTCATTGGTTCTTAATGAAAATGGAGTAATTTTTAATTAAATAGTGATTAATCATTGCATTAAGAACCAATAACATTACTCTATTTTCTTCTTGATATTTTTATATTCTATCATTGCTAAGGAGAAATGCTTGACATTTAGGGATTACATGTGCAATATGTACGTTGGCGCATCTCCTTTTCTGAAATAGAAGGCTTCATAGATTTCCCTATGAGAGAACAAGCTAATATTGAATAGAATATCAGGCAAGCTTTCATTTCAAGATGCTCTACAAATATTATGAGGCAGGAGAAGGCGTTAATATTAAGGTTTGGGAGCATCGGTGCAAGCATTATTGCAAATCATTAGGGGCTCTTGTGAATGTCAAGAGGAAGGGTAAGGTGTAGAAACCTATATATCTTCAAATAGGTGGATTTTTTTGTTTTAAAATGTATTGGATAGAGAATACAATTGCGGTCAAGAGTCATGAAGCCTCAATTAGCTAGGCAGGGGTCCCATGGGAAGGGCTTGGGATCTATTTTTGTGGAGTTGGTGGCCTTGTGAAAATGTTTAAGGGGGGCTACAAGTTTATTTGGAATCTACCCCTATTAAATAGAGCTACCAATAACATTACTCTATTTTCTTATTGATATTTTTATCCTCTAACCAATAACATTAATCATTGGTTCTTAATGAAAATAGAGTAATTTTTAATTAAATAAAGATTAGTCATTGCATTAAGAACCAATAACATTACTCTATTTTCTTCTTGATATTTTTATATTCTATCATTGTTAAGGAAAAATGCTTGACATTTAGGGATTGCATGTGCAATATGTACATTGGCGCATCTCCTTTTGTGCATCTCCTTTTGTGAAATAGAAGGCTTCATAGATTTCCCTATGAGAGAATAGGCTAATATCGAATAGAATATCAGGCAAGCTTTCATTTCAAGATGCTCTGCAAATATTATGAGGTAGGAGAAGGCATTAATATTAAGGTTTGGGAGCATCGGTGCAAGCATTATTGCAAATTGTCAGGGGCTCTTGTGAATGTCAAGAGGAAGGGTAAGGTGCAAAAACCTATATATTTCAAATAGGTGGATTTTTTTGTTTTAAAATGTATTGGATAGAGAATACAATTGCAGTCAAGAGTCATGAAGCCTCAATTAGCTGGGCAAGGGTCCCATGGGAAGGGCTTGGGATCTATTTTTGTGGAGTTGGTGGCCCCATGAAAATTTTTAAGGGGGGCTACAGGTTTATTTGGAATCTACTCCTATTAAATAGAGCTCCAAATTTTTAGCCCATTAATTTGAGCAAGTGAAAATGGGGTGGGGCTAGAAATAGCCCCACCAGCTTAGGGAAGAAATCTGCCACTTGTCAAAACTTTCTATTCATTTTCCCACCAAAATGATATAATCTCACCAAAGAAATTTATGAAGAAATTTTATTTTTATTTTTCAAATTTATAACACCATAAGCTTCCTTGAATTTCAGAGTTGATTTTTTAAATATGATTCACATATAAAATTCATGGGACTTCTTCCTCCTAGATATTCCTAAAAATTCTTAGCGGCGCCTGTTCTATTTTTAAGGAAGTAGGTGCCCATGGGACCCCAGCCTTACTAGCTCTCAATAAGAATGAAGTTTCAAAGATGTGTTATAATTAAGGCCTCAATTACTATATGTTGAATAGTTCTCTTGTTATGAGGCTAACCCAGATGGTGGAGATATTTGTTGAAGATGAAGGCACCATGGACTTACTCAATGGAAAAAAAATTTCTTGCACATCTACAATTGTTGCTTCATATGGCTGAAAACAAGAAGCCCATCTTTCAATCATCTTGTCCAAGCCTTTGGCTTTGTAGTTCGTTTGCAATCCTTATCATATTGCTACTAATTAGTTTTAGTATTTTGGCATAAGAATACATGGGTTGAAGTTAAATATAATCTGAGCACCTACATGGAATCTGTAACGTCAAGGCACACTTATCCATGAAAACATATCCTTTTCAATTTTAAATTCAAAATTTGAATTCCATGTTTGACCCATTCATAGAAAACAGGTGACCCCTACTCCTAGGGTCTTAACTAGTAGCCCTACCAATCTAACTATGAGCCTGTTTGTAGCTTTTGTCCTTGCCTTCTTTTGTTGTTTCACCATTTTCTTCTATTACATCCATTATGAATCATTTCGTAGATGATCTATGACCAAATCTCCCTTTGCACTTGTTTGTTGATGGTGGCATAGCATATATGTGTATACTATTTTACTCTTCTACCGATAACCATGTTACTTTGTACCTTCTCCTTTGTTTGACCAGTTGCAATCAATTACAACACCAGTTCATAATATTCATGCTAATGAGACTTGTGGGTCAACAATCTCCCCCTTCTTTTCTTCATCATTTCCTCTTTTGGTTGAATCAGGTGTCTCCCCTGTGGTCCTACTATCCATCTCTCTATTTCTTTTCTTTGTTTTGGCCTTTTATCTCGTTATGTTCCTTGTGGTTCTTACTTTTGCATTTATCTTTCCTTGTGTTTGTTTTCTATTTATTTCATCTCCCCTTTTTTTATTTAGCTTCATCTCTCCCGATTTCATTTTCCTTTTGTCTTTCTTCATCTCCCCATTTTCTCTATTTGCATTTTTTCATCTCCCCCTTTTTTTCATAAATGACAAAAGGCTCTAAAGGTTGTTGAATACATTATTGTATTGACCCTGTGTACTAGCAAGATAGGCTTCCCATGATGCCTTTAGGTTTGTGAGTGAAATAGTATCACTCTTTATATCTTCCAAGAGCTCTTTAATTTTGTCCAATGTGCTAATAGATACTCTACTAATTAGTACTTCTACATCATTACTATGTGCTTGTATGATGTATGTCATAGGTGATAGTATGCATTGCACTTCCACCAATCTTATGATTTTTTTCTCTTGTTCTACTTTAATCAAATGAATGAGTTGTAATGTCCCCTATGTCTTGGATAGATAGTTAGTTATAGAATCAATGACTTTGTTCTAAGTAATCTTTAGTGATTGGAGCTCTTGTTGACCTTGTTGTCATTTTTGTTGTAAGTCCTCTACGAGTGAACTCAGATCAAACATATTTTGCATGACCAGTATTGAGGCCTTAAGTGTCTCTACCATTTTATCACTAACCCCTTATAAAGTGGCATTCTTTAGGTCTACCTTATTTACTAGTTTCTCAATTCGCTTGGCTTCCAACTTTTTCTCCACTAGGTCTTCAACACTACCTAGTTTATCTTTGATACTATCAACCAAAGTAGTGAATTTGCTAATGAGATCTACATTAAGATCATATGTAACATCTAAAGCTAATTATGTAATTATATACCTAGTGACTACTGGTGTTTTTTTCTCTACTTCTTCTTTCTTACCTCATTGAGCTTTTCTTGTCTCTTCAGTAGTTGTCTATGCTTATTAAGATCAGCTAGATTCATGCCCTTGATCATTGGCTTCCTTTTCTTAATGATGATATATAGTGATTGCTTCTCTTTAGTTGCACTACATCTTTCTCAAAGAACTCTTCTTTATCTTTGGAACTCAAAGATTATGATGATGACGATGAGGATTTCATCATGTATCTACTTGGTCTTCTTTTCTTTCTAGCATGTTCATTTCATGTCATCATTAACGTGCTTTGTGCTCTCTTTTTTCTTTTCAGTCCAAGTGTCCTACTCTTAAACACTCTAGATCTCGAGGATGTTGGCCCTACAACCATAGCTTCTTTCTCTTCTTCTTCTGTAGGTTCTTCACCTTCTCTCTTTGGTGACTATTGTTGTTTTTTCTCCATTTTCGGAGACTTTTCTACTAGGGGGTCCTCGTCTAGTACCTATATAAGTTTAGGTGACTTCTCATTTTTTGCTTTATTCTTCTCTAGGGATGAATCAATAATGATGGTGGAGACCCTAATGGTTTCATAAATCTATTATCGAGCCATACTAGAAGGTGATTTGACTCTATCTTCAGTAACTCATGTGGTATCACACATGACTAATGGGGCATCTATTAGTTGTTGAAAATTCAAAATTTTAGTTGGCTACTTCTCCTATATTTGAGTTTCAGTTGACTCTCCTTGAGTTGCATCAGTTTCCTCTTGCTTGTTTTCTAGTTGTGGTTCCTCCTCTCTTTGAGGACTAAGAGTTTCATCTCTTTTTCCTTCTTTACATGTTCTTGTTTCATGTATGACACTATGTTCTTCAACTGTTTATTTTTCCTTGTCTGCCTCTTTTCTCTTGGAGTCAAATGGTTCCTTGAAACTTCCTTGCATTGGATTACCTTTGACATACTTATCTATCTCATGAGAAATTTCTCTCCAATGTTGATCAACGCTTGCTTGGGATTGATTTATATAACTAGTTATGATGTAATTCATATCCTTGGAAATGTTAAACTTCTCTTTATATACTGCCATACAAATAGTCTTATGTACTTCAGATAGGTTTGGTCTCATCCTGATTACAGAATCTTGTACCATTTTTTGTAATTCTTCACACCTATACTGCATTTTTCATTATCTTCTTTAATTATTTGGGTATCGATACCCTGATATATTTTGGTTTATCACCATTTTCTCTCATGTTAGTGAGAACAACCCTTATAGATTTGTTCTTCAAAATTTAGTAATTATGCTTTTTGACAATTATTTCTATAATTTCTTCAATGTGAAGAGGTTTAGATTTCCTCTTACCTTTCTTTATTGTCTTCAATGTTCCAACTTTTGCTTCCTCAATTTCCCCTACAATCACTACTTCTCTAGTGGCTTCATCATTAATCTCAGTCTCTAACGAGTCTGTGTATGGTTGTGTTAGTGGTGTCTCCTTTTCCTCCATATGTCCCTAAGACTTGCAAGGTAGACTCGTTACCAATTTAACTTACATGTCTTTAGTGCTCATTATCTTAACAAGTGTCTTCTTGAATGCTCTTGAAGCTTGACTCCTTGTTACCCATTGTGGGGTTTTCTCCTTGACTTTCTTCTTCTTTGTAAGAAGTCTATTTCTTATTTCTACACACATACCAAACCTTGGTAGGATTGACCTCTCTTCCATAACTAATATTCATTCTATGTATGGCTTTTCTACTTCTCCTTTCACCTCATATTTGAATGATATCAAGTAGTGGGTTCTTGGTTGAACTACACATACAATGCACTTATGTGTGTTAATAGGAAAACAAATGTTATTTTTGAAACTTTCAACTAGACTAGTGGGTATCCTTTCTCATTGATGCATTTCCTTCTGTAAATCCTTAAAATAGTCATACAACATGGAATTTCCTCCACCTTCCAATTTTCTATAAAGTTTACATATTTGTGTGGCGACCAATTAGTTTTCACTCCATTTTTAGAGTGGGGATCTTGGAAATTCTTCTCTAAGATAGAAAAATATATAGACTAGTATCAGACCAAATCTTAGAGTTTGATCATTATGATCATTCATGATCTTACCTAGATTTTCCATCATCTACACAGGTCAATTGGTGACTTGTGTTGGATGGCTTGGAATACTTTGTAAGCTACGTTGTTGGGAATCTAGTTTTCCCTACTTGTGTGGTACATTTTGTACCCCAGTACCATGGCTGCAAACCTTATCTTCAGATTAGGGATCTCTTTCATTGTGCATCTTGTTGCATCTTGGGTCAACTTATCTTTGGTGATTGTGGTTGCTTTTTTAGATAATACAACATACATAGATGGGTTGATTCTAGTCGCATTGAAACTAGTTACCTTCTGTACTAAGGTCTTTGTAATCTTATAGGGTTTACCCAAACATATGTATTGTTCATGATCCTGACTCAAAATAAATATTAGCCATTCTTCATGGAAGAAATTGGGTATGTCCACCACTCTACTTAGCATAAAACTCTATAGGTCTTTGTGTTTGTCCTTTAGGACTCCTTTTGAGTAGAATGGACCATACATCTTGTGTATTTATTTGTTGCCTACATCCTATATCTCAACCTCTAGTTGTGTGCTTATGTCTTCTACAAGAAAAACATCATCATGCAATGATGACAACCTTGTTTCATCTTCCACATCCTTTTATTTTTAATTATATGCCCTCATAATTTGGATGATCATTTACCTATTGTCAATCAAATTAACCTTGTTAATTTCTTTTGCCATTATGCCCTTGTCCTTTGATCTAGGTTGAGTGCTAATTTCTTGCAAACTGTATTTTTTGCAAGTTCTCTCTTGAGCTCTTAGGATTTTGCAATATGAAAGCATGGGTGTTTCAATATTTTAAAGTAACAAATGACTCACAATACATCTATTTATGTCATTGAATTGTAATTTTAGGGTTACATTGGTTAGCAAAAGCTTTACTTACCACTAGAAATATATCTTTAATGCTCTTGGTTTGCCTTGCAATAATCAGTTTTCACCCTAAATTCTATGACCAACAGGTTTTTTCTTTGCTTGTTACATCCACATCTTCATTTCTCTCTTTGTGTTTCACCAATTTAGACTAGGGGACTTGATAGACCTTGAAAATTTTCATGCCAAACCCCACCATAAAATTTTGATTTCTCCTTAAATAATACCTTGGTAAATATATTTTCACTATTTTGGAGGAAGAGATTGGGAGTCCCCATGAAATAGATATTTTTTTCTATTTTAGATGACACAAGGAAAGTGCCCTGCAAAGTAGTGATTTATGACCATTTTAGACAACTAAGGATGAAAGGCTCGCAAAGTAGAATTTTTTTCAAGATCGCACATACCGATACAAGGTGACTGCAAATAGAAATTTTTATTGTTTGAGAGATACATTTGAGAGGGGAATGTGAAGTGGTGATTTTTTCCATTTTGGAAGGAGAGGATGAACCACATATAAAAGTTGCAAAAAAAAAAAAAAAACATTTTAGAAGGCAAAATAAGTCATTTTTATGTACCTCAAAGTACAAGACATTAATTGCAGAATGTTTGTTGTGACAAATGAGCGAGATAGGGAAGTGGTCACTTGTGTGAAATGCCTAAAGTTATAAATTAAAATTAAAATATGAATAAAGACAATAAATTATTTAAGGAAAGAAGCCCTTCTCTGTGAAATACCACTTCAAGATGTAGAAGGATTTGGAGAACAAGTGAGTGAGTTACAAAACTGCATTATCAAGCTTTGAAAAGTTGTCGTAAGTTGAATTCTCTCTTTGAATTTGAACTCCTACTCAAATAGCACCCAAGAAAGAGGTTATTTCTAAGAATGAAATAACTATTAAGAAAGAAAAAGGGGGAAACATAGAAAATACACTCTTAAAATTATTTTTTGACTCAGCTACAAGTACAATCCCCATATTTTATGATTAATTTAGTGGATGTAAGGATGCAACTTTGCTAATTTATGGCAAGTCCTTATTTTGGTACTTTTATGAAAATAAGGATGAAAAGGAACCTAGGAGTAATGCTTGGAAACTTGACGTAGGAAAAAATATTGTTCTGAATGTATATGTGGACATTGAACTCATCAATATTTTAGCTAAATATTATGAAACAACTACAAGAACAATTAGGAAACCAGATGGGATGCCCTTGCTAGTTATAACTAGGTCTTGTATTAAGGAATGTTTTGGATTAAGCATCCAAGCCCTAACTAGAATAGACAAGAATCAATTCAAAGTTTACTACAAAAGGACAATGCACTCTAGGCTCACAAATTTCACACACTTCATGAATAGAGGCCAAAATAACAGATTGATGCCAGTCAAAAACATGGGTCCCCATTCTATTGATAGGTTGATGGGTTTTTTTTTAGAAATACTTATTATGAGTGAGCTCACTATTCAGAGAAGATTGTAAGAGAAAATTTACTTTGATTACATGTACACATCCATGAGAATTTAGAACCCTAATTCCTATGTACAATTTGATTTTTCTAATGAGATTGAGAGAACCCTTCATACACAGTTAGCTAGATGGAAAACTACCAAGTCATTCAAAAATTACTCTCATTTGTGCCATCAAATAATATTCCAAAATATTGACTAGTTTAGGAGGCCTTTGAATCTTACTACCACTAATGAACAAGGTAACCCATCACCCATTCTGATGTGGTGAAAGGCATGGGACAAACATGGAAGAGATGGGGATTCCAAGACATTTAGGGATGTTTTTATTGTGTGGATTACTAGATTTCTTGGAAATACAATCACTAGAATACCCAAAAAAATCAAGGTCATGTTGAGACCAAAGGAGTATCTACGTGATGGGAAATATGAGTTCAACTATGGGGACTAGATATGCAAACCTAATTTCACATTGATTAGGCTATATGGATGTAGGCAACAACTACATAAGATACTCCAATTTGTGTTTGAGAGGGTAGGTAACCTTGAGTTTATCTGGCAACTAATGTGGATTGAAAAAGGCATTGCACAACCTAGATGAAAGGGGAATCACATGCCCCATTTTATGAAATTTGATGGTTTCATAATAGGGTACTCAAATATAAAGGAACTACAAGAGTACATCATTAATAGTTTTGGGTTTCAAAGTAAAAAGGCAAAACAATATGATCACGAGGGACATATTAAGTCTTTTGTTGCAAGATTTGATCATGAATTTAATTTTGAGGAAGACATCATAAGGAGTTGTGATCATATTCCTGAGATTATGCAAAGGATGAAGAAGTGGGGTATTTTGCTAAATATTGATAAGTAAAGGCTAAGTCCAGGAAATCCTCATTTTTTGTTGGAAATATAAGATGAGTAACTAAGAGAGGAGGAGTGAATCAGTTACTACAAAAATATTTCCTAGATCCCTTAGATGTCAGTACAAAATAAACTCTAAAAGCTAAATATTGTTGATGCTCAACAAACACATATAAAATGTTGTAACTCAGTAAATATTGAATATGCTAACTTTAGATGTTATATGTGATTACCATTAATTTAGCTTAGTTGAAAACATATAAAGAAAAATAGCATGAACACATTTAGCACCAGGATTTAATGTGGAAACCCAATTTGGAAAAAACCACCAATTGCAACTAGTTACTATTTTCACTCTTTTGAAGTGAGCCCTGTTAGGAGCCAACCCTATTAAAGGTTACAAAACACACTGTTAGGTGTGACCCTATCAAAGAATTTAATCACCCTATTAGGAGTGGCCATGTCAGAGGTCTTTAAATAATTCAAAAGAACTGTCACCTTGTTAGAGGATTTACAAATGGCTGTTAACCCAACTCTATTAAGAGATTTAGATCACTGCTACAATGGTTGGAGAGTAACAATGAGATGACCTGATTTTTGATGTAACTGATTGTTTATTATAGATCTCAATTTTGGCTTGTACTTGGTCCTTCCTGATTGAATATATATTTTTAGCTCCACAAGGATAGTCTGCTTATCCTTCTGATTCGCTTCCTTATTGCATCATTAGATCTTCAAAATCTTCCATGCATTCACACTCTTACATACTTTCAAATTCTCAACTTGACCTTATATCTTTCATTTTGTCGAGTTGACTCATATACAACTCAGAATAATTGATATTCATCTCCTCAATTAGCTAGAACCATTAGATAAATCAATTAAACTCATTATGCCAAAATAAGAAAATCCTTTGTTAGTCAACCTTGCTCAGTAGACACTAACTTAGAAATGATTTTCTTATGTTAACCAAGTGAACTTGATGAACACTACATACTTGCATAGATCCTTTGGTAACCGAGTGAGCTTGGTAGACAATGGCTTTATCCAACTTTCTTTCAATAATTGAGTGAGCTCGATTAACACTAATCTTCTGCAAACTTTCATTTGACGCCCGAGTGAACTCAGTAGACACTACTGTTGTCACTTAGGTTTGCACCCTTGTCCAAAGCCTATGCATGAGGACAAACTAGTGAAACATGGAAACAACCTCCAAGTTGTGGGACTTGAAATGTGAGGTTGAGTCTCCGGAGAAGGCTGGCTTCCTCTTACTATCAGGATGCACCTAACTACTCTTGAAGAGGAAAAGGGAGAAGGAGGGCATGAAAGCAAATCTACCTAATCTAATCTAGAGAGGTGATGCACCAAAATAGAGTGTTTAGACCAATCTCTACCCATATATGCACTATTGAACCAGAATGAAACTAAGGATATACACATTCAAACTTGCTTTAATCTAATAATCAAATGCAAATCAGAAGACCAAGATGAATGACACAAGGAAAGAGAGATTCACTTATATTATCATTCATAGGCCAAGGAGATACAATTGTGCAGATCATAGATTTCTATAAAACACCAGTAAGAGGCAAAGAGTTCTTGCACTTTCATACCAATGGCTAAAAGAGATAAGACAGAAAATCGTGTAGTTCAGAGGCACAGGGGAATTTACACTGAGAATCTACAAAGAAGTAATAGAGAAAACAGAGAAAGGTTGACCCTACAAAATTCATAAAAAATTTCCTTTATAGCTTAGGCATAACTGAGATGTCCTCCAACTATAATTACTTCGCAACAACCTATCATTAAGCCTCGCAGAGAACAATCATGGAGAAAATCTGATTTGGATACAGATCCAGATGCAATGATATCTGATCTTCTGTGTCAAATAATGCCTTGAGAGGACAGAAATAGCACCATTAATTGTCTTGATCAGATAGATGGATCAACTGGGGGTGGTGGAGTGCTTTTCTACATTCAACATTCATTCTAGAGTGGGAGGCATTGATCACGAAGATCAAATCGCATAAAAATTCTTGACTCTCTTCATTCCTGAGCACCTGAATCAGCAGGGTTAGCAAGTCAACTAAACTCTGCATCCAAAACGAGCTACGTGGACCAATAACCTCCTTTTATCTTACCACCTCGCAAGAGTCCAACATGGTTGACCATCTCTTTTCATTACTAATTGTGCCACCTTGCAACCTTGACCGTGACAGTCACATTAACTGCCAGTGCATCTAACCGTTACTGCCTGCGCTGGACCCACTGGGACACGTGTCACCTAGGCGCTATGTCACTATGCGTATCCTTTGAGTAATTTCCCATAACGAGATAGTGCCAATCATTGATCCAGACTGATCTGACGATCATGAAGACTCACCGTATTACTGCGCTCTGCCCTTAAAACTTCTAGGCCCATGAACCAACTCAACACACCTGGCATCTGACACAGCCCGAACTGGTACCATCCCTATAATTTCATAACACTCAGCCCCCACCTTGCTATGTGTCGCTGAGGTGCTATGTTTCTATGGGTAATATTCTTGCAGCTTTCCATAGCGAGATAGCGCCCACCATTGATCTCCACAAGATCAACAATCGTGGAAGATCCTCATAATACTGTGCTTGCCTCCATAAAGTTTCTGGTCCATAAATCCACTTGGCAACCACTTGGCACAACTTGACATCCTCATCTTGGCGAGATCTGGCCCCACTAATCCACGTGGCACAATGGCATTATGTCGCTATGGATAATATCCTCACAACTTTCCATAGCGAGATAGCGCCTACCGTCGATTTCCTTAGATCTAGCGATGAGCAGATGGATCTGACCTATCAATATACCAATCAATAGAAATTGGCCACATGCCAACCTATTTGACAAATCCTTGTCACTGATATCTGATAGGGCATACTTGGGACCCACCTTCCTTTTGACATCACCGCAGTAACACTTTCCGTTTGGGCACTATGTCGCTAATGGCGAGGAACACAGATTTTTCGATAGTTCCATAGCGCCCTCCGGGGATCTATCAAAACTCAGTGCCGGAGAACCAACAAGGTAAAATGGAGGACCCACTTAACACGTGGCCAAAAGGCGCTATGTCACTATGGGTAATATCCTTGCAGCTTTCCATAGCGAGATAGCGCCAACCGTAGATATCCCTTGATCTGATGATGAGGAAGTTGCGAGCCTGCAGGAATAAACCTAGGAAATAAGGAATATCCTAAGGTTTCATCATTTAATTTTTTTGATATTCTTGGGATGATTTAAAATAACATTAAACCGGGAAGTGACCGTTGGGCGGGCAAGTATTTAAAATTCAAATATTTGGCGGGGGCCACAATATGTAACAACTACCTTTTGAACTAGGCAAACTCTAGAATGCTCAGTAGACACAGAAAATTGTCTTCACTACCCGAGTAATCTCATCACCTACTGACTGATAATGATATGACATTTGTGTAACATCAAAGACAATACACAATTAATCAAATATATTTAATAGTTTTTACGATGAAATTGAATTAGAGGCCATGAGGGATTATAAATGCATTCACAATTTTGATGAATTACATCAAGAGTACATAAAACATAAAAATGGAAAAGAAGTTGAGAAACCCCAACCTTGACTTGCTTAGAAGAAGAGAAAATTGCTAGCAGAAAGTTAAGTCTCAGAACCCAAAACTAGTGTGTCTGAAGAGAGCAACACCCCAATAGTTACTTATGAGGATTCATGTGAGGAAGAGGGGTTAGATGAGGTTGTCCATATTATAAAAATTCTAAAGGAAGGTACTAAAATTAATGAACCACAACCTACACTAGTGTTTAAGGAAGAGATACATGGCTATCATGTATTGATAATGGAAAATGATACATCAATTGACACTAAAGATGAAAGTGATGTTATTTCTTAGTGGTTCATTGAGTAGTAGGACTTTACCAGGACCTAGGAGTTTGAAGAATTATGGAGAAAATATACAACAAAATATTTTGATGAGAGAAAGAAGAAAAGGTTAGAAAGGATTGATGAATTTAATGCTACTATAATTCAACATATGATTGATGAGTTTTCCTTGATGATATAAACTGCACTGAGAAAGAAGCAAGAGAGATTGTGCGCAAGAGTGATATCCTCATTATGCCTGGCCTAAGACTCAAGGAAATTTTCATGTTGAATTATATAAGGAAGCGTGATGATGCAACATTTTCCACCAAAATTTAAACTTTGGAGATAATATAAGGGTCAAGATTTGATCCCCAAAAAAACCATTGGCTACATGGGTCAATTTTAAAGGTGATAAGCCTAAGTTAATTGACATCTCCAAGGGGACACTAGGAATGGAAGTATTCCAAACTATAGATAATACTAACCCCTTATTTTATGTAAATGAATTAATGCATAGATCCATGTTCAATAGGGCTCAAATAAAGCATATAAAGGAAAGAATTAAGGAGTTGTCGATAAGAGAAATGGACATGAATGCAATTATTAATACAATGCATGTAAAAACAAGGAGGTTGGAGAGTCATATTAATAGAATTAAATCCATTCGAACACCTGGAGCTATTATTGTTCATCAATCAACAACCTTAGTCATTGAAGTCAAGGAGAAACAACCTAAAGAAGTTAAGGAAGAAGATATGCACAAAGAATGCACTTATAAGAACCTTGAGGATACGTTGGCATTCAAGATCAAGATAATTATAGGAAAGTGCAATGAAGTGTATGAAGGTTTCCAATCCTTGAATAACATGCTTTCTTTCTTCAAAGAGAACAAGGTTATATTGTTGGAGTTGGAAATGAAATGGAAGCCTTCTCAGTATGAATTGGGCTAGCTATATGAGATAACCAAGAGGGGTCTAGATGCTCCTTGGCTAATTAAGGATGCAATTAATTTGTTGGAAGCTATACCAAAGAACCTAGTTTATATGAAGTAAGAACAACATAAAATTGAACAAAAGGTACTTCTCATTTCCTCTTTTAAGTATTGTGTTATACCTGCTTTGAAGGATAATTATGGAAATATCAGAAGCTTTGAGGAATGGAAGGATGAGATGATGAAATTTTCATAGAGGGCTATGGTCCACTTCAAAGAAAATGAGAATTTCTAGATAAATAATTTACATGCCCTATTGGATAAGGTCATTATTTTGGAGAGAAATTTTGTTAAATTTCAAACTGATGTTTAAGTTGCTACTAGAAAAAGTGACAATTGGATCTATCATAATTCCACAATCCATCAATATTGTTTGTTTGTTTTTTTTTTTTTGGATTTGATTATGTGTGCACATTTTTTGTCATCATTTGATTGTTGTATGAACAATTTTTGTCAGCAATTTGATTGTGTGTGAATAGTTTTTATTATCATTTTGATTGTATGTGAATAGTTTTTGTTATCAATTTGATTGTATATCAACTTTTTTTGTTATCGATTTGATTTTGTGTGAATATTTTTTGTCACAAAAATTGTTTCTAAAAAGAAATCGATGAAATATATAGAAGTTCATTCATGAGGTTTCCAGATTCACATGGCCCACACATGTACACATCTTCAAATGGATCAATGACTACATGGCAATACCTAAATCAATGCAAGTGGAAGAAACAACAAATAAAGAAGAATAGGTCACTCTTGGAGAATGAATGACATGAATCCTTTGTTGAAGTAATTTTTTAGTTTATATGCATAAGTACTTAATTAGTTATGAATACTCGTGTAATGAAGAGATATGAAGTTCTATTGTACCCTTTTATTTTGTATAAGAAAGGGTACTAGGATCTCATTTTGATATAAATTAGAATATACATGCAAGTTATACATGATACGATTTGATATTTTGGACATGTTTCCCCTTTTATGCAATATTATAAAGTAGTTTGAACTTTAATGGTTGATGTAATTTCAATATTTATGCAATATTCACTATTTTTTTCTTATTCCTTATTTAATATAGTAATATAAGATACTTTTCTTTGATACTCTATTCCGATATCTAGATGTTCAATGACTTATTATTAGTATTGTCCTCTTAAATCTATGTTATTGCTGATGGGTTGAATTTTATATGTATCTCTGATTATCAAATGTTGTATGTTATGTAATGTTTTTCTAATTGGTCTCCATTATTGGGGTTAAATCCACTTAGACTAGGGTCCATATTCCATAAGTTATCTATACAATAACTGGTGGTGTGTACATTGTCTTCAAGGGTTTGATGATACTTTGATTTAAGGTTGGACTCTATTTACCTAGTAGAAAAGGACTAGTCTAGCTAGTGTTAAGTTTATCGATAGTTATAATTGGTAAGGTTCTCTATCTGATTACTAGCATCACATTAAGTCATAGTTATCATTCCCATCATACATTTACATTAAAATCATCCTTTTAAGCATTTTAAAAGAATTTAGTTCTATAGTTGTGATTTATTCTAGAAAATAACTTGCTATCTCAAGAGTATCAATTAGTGAAATTTTCATAAGCCATATCAAACAGTTCCACCAAGTATACCCACCTAGGTTAGAATATCCTAAAGTGAACAAGATTTGATCTCTAAGGATTAATCCTAATCATTGACCAAATTGTGTTGCATTACCCAGAATTGAGCAAGGAAGGATCATAGGTTTTCCAACCAATAATTTGAGGAAGCAACAAGACTAATTTATGATTTGATCTTTTATTTTATAATACCTCTAAGCTTAGTAAGCTTAGTTTGTTTGTGAGGTCTCACCAATGACCTGTGAGTTCATGACCTCATCAAGCTTTACTACCTTTACCACTTCACTCTTCATCATATATTTCTTAGTGAAGTCCTTTTTATGTTGCTCAAAAGCTATTCTCTTTTCTTTGCTAATAGGATACTTGTTGTTTGGTCTTCTAATACTTTTGCAATCTCTTGAAAGGTGGCCAATATTTTAGCATATGTAGTAAGTCATTTTGATACCTTTCCATGGTTCAGTGTTGCTTCTTTGGTTCATCCTTAGCACACATTGTGTTCTTGGCTGACCATCATTTCCACAGGTCATGCAAACTAGTGTGGGAAACTTGTCCCTCCTAATGGGACTCATTGCCTTTGGAGATGATTGGTTGTCTCTAGATCTTTCTCTGCACTCCTCTGCTTTATGTCCATAGTTTTTCTAATAATAGAAACATCCATTTGTTATTTTCTCATTAAAATGAGATATAAACTATTGTGTTGTATGGATATAAAAATGACATTTGTTGCAATACTCTTCAAAGGTACACTTCTTAACATGTGTTGTCTGCTCAAACCAATGCACAATAGATGTACATCCTTTCTTACCATAATAATAAGCGACTTTAGCAATACCTTTACCTTTTTCTGATGTGCTTCCTGGCCTTCAATTGTCTGGGTTCTTTTCTCCCAAGGTCTCACATTCCTCAATCTTACTATCCTTTGTAGCCAAGAGTGACTATGCTTTTTTTTCTTCTTTGAGATTTCAGTTGCTTAAATATTTTCTTTAAGATCTCATTGAATTTTCTCAACTTTTCATTATGCTCATTTGTACTCCTTAGCTCCTATGTTACCTTGATTACTTTCTCTGTCAACTACAAAAATTATTTCATGTGAGGATGTCTACTCTCCTTAGCTTTCTAAGTGTCCTTTCTTCTAATCGTTACTTCAACCTCATCTTTTGCTAAGAGGAATTGTCTCACTCATTTTGAGCTTTTCTCACTTCTCTTGTTATCTCTTCTTTCTCCTTTCTCATATAAGCAATTTTATCTTTTAGAATTTCATTCTCAGTCATCAGGCTAGATATTGCTTCTTTTAACTCTTCAAAAATGTTGTGTTCTTCCATCTATTCAATAATCTCTTGGCTTTCACTTACCTTTTTCATCATCTTCTTCCTTTTCATTAGGGACTTCCCAAAATTATCCTTCAAGTCTTAAATGGTGTGAATTGCTTCTTTGAGATGTCTTTGTAATCTGAGAGATGCCACATTAGCATGAATACTGATGATATTCCTATGGGGGAGTATCCTAGCATTGTTGGAGCATTAAGGAGATTGTTAGCATGATCGTGGGTTGCATTCATGACTATGTTTGTCATTGATGTCAACATACTAATGAAGATAGATAGAGCAAAAGATAGAGATAAAGACCGTACAATTCCAGTATTGAAGATGATCGAGTGAAGTTGATAGTGAGTTCTATAGAGTGTCCTAATAATGTGGCTAAGAGCACATGTAGAAAGTCAAAGATTGGTAGTAGTTATTCGATAATTATAGAAGATAGTTTACAAACAAAGTTCCTAAGAAGTGGTTTTTGGTAATTGGATTATATCTCCTAACATGGATAGAATCTGGTTGAGCTCAGTTAGATAGAGCTAGAAGACATCTTGATGATGATGTCAATAAGTGTGTGAAGTCAAAGGTCACACATGAAATATTTGTAAAGACTGCGAGCTGACAATATTATGTAATTATGAAAAGATGCAATGTAGTGTGTATTGTTTTATCTTAATGAGGTCCTATTATAATTGTAATTGGGAAGCCTCAAGGCTGATTCGATGAATTGTTTTGAGGACTTGGTATAAAGGAAAGTTATTTTCCTTATGATGTAGTGTGATCAAGTATGAGATACTTTTGAAATAGAGAGAAAATTGTAACTGTGAGTTACATGCAAGTAAGAAATTGAAGGGATTAAACTGATACGAGTTTGCATATCTGGTATTGAGATTTGAGAATTATTTGGTGTAGCAAAGGCACAATAAATGAGTGCAGTGATTATATTTGGTAGAGAGTGCTAGTGGATAGTTGATTAAATTTCTATTATTATGAAAGGAATAATATAGAGGCCAGTTGGACAGTGAGTTTGGTAGTCTTCCCTTGAAGTTGTTTGGACAGTGGGTCCTTCTGCCTTCTACTACTCCTAATGGGGTTAGAATCTCCTCACAAGGATTCAAAGTCTCCTAATAGGGACTGATATATACTAAATGTGTTTTATTGGCTCCTAACAAAGTCCATCCTCTCACGAGGAACTTGTATATTAGTATATCATTTTATGGGTCCCATCCCATTGGGGTTTTCACTCTAATCAAGGGTTTCCCTAGTTAACATATCTAGTGTTATTGTGTATGGTTATCTTCTTATGGTTGTTGTTACTATTGATCACATGTTTGAGAATTAATAAGGTTAATGAATGTTGTATTGATCATAAAACTAATTCACACCCCCCCTCTTAGTTATCTTGGTAGACTTCACTTTCTGACATGCCATTGGATCCTCCTTCAAGATGTCAAGCTTGTTGCAACAAGGGTATGAGCTCTGATACAAATTATTAGTCCCAACTAGTAATAAGAGGGGGATGAATCAACATTGATACTAAAACTAGTTATATTCTAAATTATTCTATTCAAACTTATTAATAACCACTTAACAACTACATAAATGATAAATGTAGCAAAGTAGAACCATGTAAACTCACACAAAAAATAATTCATCAAATTAAATAGACATTTATACATGGAAACCATTGATTAGAGGATGAAAACCACAATGCTGATAATATAACCACTTGCCCTTATATTGCATGTAAAGGGTTATCTAGTTAAGAGGTATAATTATTTATTCTAGAAAAACATCTTGTTAGGAATGTATATAACCTATTAGGGTTACACAAATCTATGAAATCTACCTTGTTAGAGGATTTACAAATATCATGTTAAGAGATACCTTGTTAAAGGATTTTAATAAATCTTCCTAATGAAACTTTCCCTATTAAGAGCTACAACTAGATGCAATGGTAAGAAAACAATCTAATGTATAAGATCTATATATAGTACTATCTTTCCTTTTAGATCTCTATTACATATCCTCAAAGATGGACTAGTATTCTCGTTTGTTATGTGATCCCTTTCAGTCTCACCTCTACCCATTGTTGTTCAAAAAAACCTATTTTTGTATCACTCCTCTCAAAAATTACCTTTATTTATATCTTTCACTATGAACAACTCTTTTCATTCTTCCATAGACTATTCTCTATCTCTCCTTCGCTTCAAACTTGTAGAATGTAATATGAGAGCCTATATGCACTCTACAATTTCAAGGCACAATTACCCATGACAAAAATATCTCGGTTGATTTTGAATTCAAAATTTGAATTCCATGTCTGACCCATTCACAAAAAACCCATGTCACCTACTCCTGGGATCTAGAATGGTAGCCTTGCCATTTGAACTGTAAGCCTATGTGTTGCCTTTATCCTTGTCTATTTTTGTCATTTCACCATTTTCTCTGTCATATCCATTTTGATTCACTTAATAGATGATCTATGATCAACTATCCCTTTGCACTTGTCTATTACTAGTGACGTGGTATATATATGCATACTAGTTTACTCTTCTACAAGTAACCATGTTACCTTGTACCTTCTCCTTCCTTCGATTAATTTCGAATCAATGACAACACAATTTAACAATCTTAATGCCAATGAGACTTGTGGCTAGATCAACATACATCCATGGCTTCATGATTTTTTATTGATTAGACCCATTTCATTTGTGAAGATTTACTACATTCCTATTGAAGATTCAACAACAATATCTAGCAATAACACAACTCTTCCTATAAAGGTTTCATCAAGTAAGGTGAATCATTGCATTTATCTTACTAATTTACATTATTTTTTTATACTTTTCTCTTTCAAGGTTAATTCCTAAATGGGGGATTGACTAGGGAAAACCCCTCCCTATAGAAAAAGTCAAAATTTATTATGCATAAGATCATGTTATCATGATTATAAATTTGGATCTGAAAACCTACTATCTAGAGTCATTTGCAAGACTAAGGCTGATTATACTTATGCCTTCTAGGAAAATGGTCGTTGGGAATAACATATACTTATATAAGTCAACGTGTACCTAGATATATGCTAATTTAAGGGTTTTTTGTTCTAGTTCCAGATCCACAATTAGTTTTTCTGTCACAGTTTTCGATCAACAACTTTTTGAGCAAAAAGGTCACTTGTACTTCTCATCTTTGAGGTTAATCACTTTCTCTCTCTTACTTTTATCTCTCATATATAATTTCTTTCTTTATTAGGAATGTACATATGTTTCTTGCATTTAAAGTAATCGACACAAGGAAAGTTAATTAATTTCACATTGAATCAATCAATTCAATCAACCTACTTTAATCACATTTTAAATCCAAGGTTAATGAATTGTACATAAAAAAGGACTTGCTTCATAGTTCCCTGGAATATTTAGGTTTATTATTGACATTCTTTCATTCTATTTGAGTTTTGCTAATCTAACTTGAGTTATGTTTGGAATCCCCTCTTTCTCTTGTATTGAATGACTTAGGGTGAAAATTTTTAACTAATGAATTCATCTCATCTAGTTTACATTTCTAAATTTATCACTTCCATATTACCCCTAAACAATATTTTTTAAAAAAAACTTTGTTTCAATAAGTATAGCTTGTGATTTATTGTTCAACTTTATACCATATAGTATTATCTCATGCCACCAAATTTTTAAAAATATTAAATATTTGTGGATTTATTTTATTTTATAATATGTCTCCCTTAATGATATAACCATGACTGATATGATACTAAGTATTAAAAGTTTTTTAATATTAAAAACTATATTTAAAAATGTAAGAATTTGGTATAGCTCTAATACCATGTAAGAATTTGGTATAGCTCTGATACCATGTAAGAATTTGCCTGAGGCAAGAATGAAATGCCAAGATCTAGAAGCTCAAGAGATAGCACAAGAGAGACAAGATATGATCAAATTAGAATGGATATCAGATGATTGGATATGAGATAATTGGATGAATACATCATAGAAGTGCCTCGTATATAAAGACAACTGATATAACTAGGAGTCAACAAAGAGATAAACATCACAACTAAGCACATGTCCACCAAGAGTGGATTATCCCCCATTGAGCACAGGAGTTTATGCGATGATGAGAGGATAAGTTTACATAGATTTATCTCATAAAGAGATGTTGTAGAGACCATGTGCTCGAATAAGTTGCTAACTCCTATGTTGTCAACAAGACAACTCATATGTCTATGCATATTCCTAAGTATCTATATGACAACTAATATAAAAATGCATTATCCTAAGTAAACTTAAGTAAGGTGTAATGATAATAAATTGTTTACACTAACACCCCCCTTAAGTACAACTTAGGGGAATGCACTTAAGCTCACAAAGCTAAATGCAAGATGCAATGTGGGTCTGGGCTAATAGGCCATGTTAGGTACCCATGTACAAATGCAATGCTCTACATATAATGCTATGCAATGCAATGCAATACAATCTCTTTGAAAATGAAGAAAGAGGTAAAACCTCTTGTGAAAAGAGAGACGAGGTAGTACAAGATGCATGCAAGGATGGAGTAATCAAGACCCCCCATACATCATGGATGTACAAGCATTTATCTCCAATAAGAAAAATACATGATGGTATCCCCCCATATTGAATAATCTCCTACAAGGATGTCATGAAGACAAAAAAGTATCCAATGACTACAAATGACATTTCTCCCTTTAGGAAGAAGATACACCAAGTATAGGTGCAAGCATACTTCCTATTGTAGATAGGAAGATGGATGAGGAATCTGTATGTAGTATGCTATGGATGTTGCCTCTAAATTTTGCTCATATGTTGACAAGTCCTTGATGAATGTAGATTCCACAAGCCAATCTGGTGGATACCCAAAAGAAGGTGGCAAATAAGGTACCATGTCCATGTATGAAAGTGAATCAAACTCCAAAGACAAGGAATCATCCTTATAGGAAGAGAAGTAATGTGGCCTCCCCTCAATGATGAATGCACACCCATGAAAGAAGCTCCTTGATGACTAAAGAAGTTGCACCATGAAAACTGAATGATGTTCCTCCTTGTAGGAAGAAGTGGTGCCATAGGTATAGTAGAGAATGCTCCCCAACTAGTAGAAAGAATCCTCAAAAGACATGATGTCTGAGGAAACTAGAATACAATCTCCAAAGACTGATATGTCTCCTTTGAAGTAAAAGAGTCCTCCTCCAATTGCTGAAAATAAGTGTCCACAATCATGTCAGTCTCAAAAGAAAGATCAAGTGGTTGAGGGTCAGAGTGTTCCCTCACAACTTAAAAGAAGAATTCTCCTCGACAAAAAGAAGATGGATGTCATCAATAATGTCTCCCACATCTTCAATGTAAGACTCCACAAATAACACTGCAATGTCTGGAAGGAAGTCATCCCATGAAGATGAAATAGGAAGACATGGTGTTTCCTGTTGTACTAAATCAGGAGCATCTATAGCTGGAACTGGATCAGTAGAAGCAACAAGAGCATCAGGAGGTATGATCTCGACTAGAGTTGTAGGTACCACAACTAGAGTGACTAGAGGTAGAATGTCCTCTGGTAATGGAGGGACTTTTGGATCTTTGTATGCTTCCCAAAGACACATCCAAACATCACAAGGACTACTTTCCTTACTAAGAGGAGCAAAACATTCCTTACTCATACTATTATACATAAAGCAAAGAAGAAAAGAAAGATATCCCCAATTAGTATTAGGTGGAAATATCTTTGAATATAG
Organism: Cupressus sempervirens; assembly: GCA_028749045.1. Classification (NCBI taxonomy): domain Eukaryota; kingdom Viridiplantae; phylum Streptophyta; class Pinopsida; order Cupressales; family Cupressaceae; genus Cupressus; species Cupressus sempervirens. The sequence continues at coordinate 295,027,485 of CM053792.1, forward strand.
ATAAGGAAACATTTCCTTATGTTCTCTTATATGATCAATCATCAAAGCACTCCATTTTCGATAGTTTTTTTTTGTCAATTTGAATCTTAAATCAAAGTGACACTTTTGACATGACTCCATGAGATCTGCTGGTCTAAATAAATATTTACTATTTAACTTACTTAAGTTTACTTAGGTTAATGAATTTTTAAAAAAAAAATTATTAGCCACCTAGGAGTATGTGTACTCTTGTGAGTTGTCATGTTGATAACACAGGAGTCTGCACCTCTTTTATGCACATGGTGTCTACAACACAAGAGTTAACACACTAATTAAGCACATGGTGTCTGCAACCTTGTCATTCTTATCCACTCATCTAAAATGATGGATAAGGCATGTGCTTAGTTGTCATGATGCTTATCTTATCTCCTGGTTCCTTCTAGAGACATTCTACTTGCTTGCTGAGAGGCCTTTATATACAAGCTCTCCTAGTGTGTACAAGATCATATACTGAACAAAGCAATGTATTAGGACATACTCTGATTAATTGATCATATCCTTTTTTGGTCTACAGTTGTGCTTATGTTTGAGTTTTAGTTCTTGGGTAAATTTTTCCCTTAGGAAAATTCTTACATGGTATCAGAGCTTGGAGATTTTCTCATCATATAGTCATTCGAGACCATTGTTACTTCAACACCTCAGCCTGAATCTAGAGTATTGTAGAAATTGGGAGCGTTTAGAGTTAGATCTAACGTCGCCATTGTGTCTGAAATGTTGATCAGTGAAGATTGACTATAAACTCGGCTATCTTCGGCCAAAGTCAACTGTGAGGCAAAACTTTTTTTGCAAATCGAAACTCAGAGGCCCCGATTTGCAGTTTGGGTATGGTCTTTTATGTAGATTTAATTAATTTATTCAAATCTACATTTTTTTCTCTATTATTTTTTACTGTATTTTTAGAAGAAATTTTTTTTCCCTTCGAGCACCCAGCAAAGAATTTTTTAAGAAAAACTAGGCAGTGACACCCCAACTCTGCCATTTGGAGGCATATTTTGTTTGCTGCAAGGAGAATATTCTCTATTTATTCGACTGAGCAACCAAGCAAGGTTTGGCTCAACACAACCTATGAGCACTTCTCGTTTACCTCTCTCCCGTGGCAAGAAGGTTTTACACCACAAAGGGTCCCCTTATCTTATGCATGTGGGACTAACTCTTCATCCACCTTTTGATATTCTAGTAGCTTTAAAACTACCTCCGATGCACGTGAAAGGTTTTTGCCCCACAGTTGAGATCTTCCAGCCTGTGGAAAAAGAAAATTGGCCATAATTTTTTAAATTCCCATCCTCTGTTTAGATATCTAGCGATCACTGTTAGTAACTCTAGCGATCAAATTTTGGCCCATGAGTAAGGTTTCCGACAAATAATTCTGGCATGTAGATAGTTGTTTGAACCCTCTACCTATAAATAGTCCATGTAGAACACTTATCCTTCACCACACAACATACTGTAGGTGCCATGTTCACTCATGCTCAGTGCCACACATGTGAATCCTTAACTGCTACGTGTCTACTTGACACGCAGTGAACACCTAAAATCAGAAAAACACACCAAGTTTTGCCATGTATACACCAGTTGTCCCTACCATACCTGACACGTCATTTTTTTATCTGGCCAGTCTGTACAATTTCGTACGAGTGATGTCAGCAACTATACTGCCACATCAACAAGGGGTCCCAATTTTTTACTGACATCATCATTTCATGAGGTTAAATTTGACGACTATCTGTCCATCAAAACCAAGTCATTTACAACTGTAGTAACCACCATTTGACCATCAAATTTAATCACACAATTTTCCTTCCAGACCCCTCTCCAGATTGCTTTTCGATTTGGCCACCTAACTTTGCGAGCCCATAACTTGGTCATCAGGACTCTGATTCAAGTGCAATTTTTTTAAAATTGGGTAGAATTTCTTGAATTTTCCAATGGTGGTCTTCTTTTCTAGTTTTTGTGCATTAAATTTGTAGGAATTGCATTTTTGGTGACTGTACCTGCATAATCCTACATTTTGCAACTTGACACGCTCCGTATGAGCTCATCTGGACTCAAAAAAAAAAAAAAATATATATATATATATATATATATATATATATATATATATATATATTTTTTTTTTTTTTTTTTTTTTTTTTGAAAGTGCATATTTTTTCATCTACTTTCCAGATCTAAAGTCAAATTCTAGGGTTGTGTGGTCAAAAATCTCACTTTTAGAACTAGGGGCTTTTCTGCATTGTATTGCTTTCATTTCTTTTCAGAATTGTTGTATCTTTGAGCTACAATGATTAGTTCTAGATTTAGGCCTCAAAAGGTAGTTGTAAAAGAAAAATTAGAAATTCCACTTTGTACATTTTGACAAGTGGCTCATTGTACACACACTACTTATAAAGTGCCAAAGCATCTTTTTTGGGGGGGTTCTTTGATTCTTTGGAGGTTACATTGATTAGTCCATCATGGAAGAGGTAGATTTGATTTACTTAACCCCAGACAACTATCAAGAATTGAGTCAACTTGTTATCAAAATTCTCAATGAGCACAATGCACTGCCATATGCGAGAGACCTTCAATATGATATTGACTAGATTGACATCATTTGGCATACTCTCTTTCTATTTATGGATGATGACATTCTGGATACAATGTCTAACATTAAATCATCTGATCCATATGATAATTAGATGTATCTTTGGGAGACGTACGGAGATCCAAACATTCCTCCATTCCTAGAAGATCTTATACCTCTAGTAGCAACAAACTCCTCTTCAGATGAGATCACACCTCCAGATGCTCCTGTTGCTCCTATTGATCCTGTTCCAGCTACAGATGCTTTAGATTTAGTGCAGTAGGACCCTTTATGTCTTCCTACTCTACCTTCATGCGATGACTTCCTTCCCGCCCTTGAAGGCCTGTTCATGGAGTCTCACATTGAAGATGTGGGAGACACTATTGATGATATATGTCTTCTCTTTGAGGTGAATAATTCATTCATTACCACAGTGACAGATTCATGTACTTTAGCACAACAAGGTACACATGGTCTTCTAGCCTCAGGTGATGACTTCTTACTAGACATTTCAGCTCTATTTGTGGAGTCACACACAATAGATTTGGAAGACTTCTTTGATGATCTACCACTTCTCTTTACTGAGGATGATCCTTCTACAGTTGTTGCAAGGGCCCACTCTAACCTTCATGTCCATTCTCTACATGATTAGTCTTTTCAGGCTGATGTGATTGTGGATACTTATGTACAACATCTACAGAAGGTCTTTTTGACATTTGAGAAGATTTTTGGTTTTTTGAAATAGGTTCTACATCACTCCTCATTTGATCTGCACTTCTTCTTAGTAGTTTTAGAGGAAGCCACCATTAGTATCGAAACAAGGACACTTGAATAGGTTTCAGAGACACCATTCATCTTAGAGATTCCTTCTCCATACAGGGGACACATCTCCTTTGTACCCTTACATTTGTTTCTTCCAAAGGGGAGGAACATCATTCAAAGGTCATGGATCAGCTTCTACATCGAAGCATTTCTCACTGATCAGCACACTACCTTTTGGGGGGGGGGGGGGGGGACTAGCTCATCTCCTTCTTCTCCTTTTTTGTGGGGACTTTTTCCTCTTTGGGGATTTTGTTCTCCATTTTTCTCTTGTATATACTTGATGTATGTTGTAATGGGGGGGTCTTGATTACTCCATCCATCCATGCATCTCTTTTCATCTCTATTTTTGGGGGAGGGTTTTTCCCATGAGGTTTTCCTTCTTTCTTCGCTTTATAGAGATTTTCCTATCATTAAGTACATGGGTATCTAACATGCCCTAGTAGCCAGGACCCATTCTACATTTTCATCCTAGTTCTTGTGAACTTAAGGACATTCCCCTAAGTTGCACTTAAGGGGGGGTGTTGGTGTAAATAAATTTTTACTATTTACACTTACTTAAGTTTACTTAGGTTAATTCATTTTTTTTATTAGTTATTTATTAGCCACCTAGGAGTATGCGTACTCTTGTGAGTTGTCATTTTGACAACATAGGAGTCTGCATCTCTTTTATGCACATGGTGTCTACAACACAAGAGTTAGCACACTAATTAAGCACATGGTGTCTACAACCTTGTTATTCTTATCCACTCATCTAGAATGATGGATAAGGCATGTGCTTAGTTGTCATGATGCTTATCTTATCTCCTGGTTTCTTTTAGAGACATTCTAGGTGCTTCATGAGAGGCCTTTATATACATGCTCTCCTAGTGTGTACAAGATGATATACTGAACAGAGCAATGTATTAGGACATACTTTGATTAATTGATCATATCCTTTTTTGGTCTACAATTGTGCTTGTATTTGACTTCTTAGTTCCTAGGTGAATTTTTCCCTTAGGCAAATTCTTACAAGATCAAATAATGTATGCACCCCCAAAATTCAAAAAAACAACAACAAAGAAACCCCTCCTTAATGCATGATTTGGAACTTTATATTTAGTGCAATTACAATGGCCACTTACCAATTTAGGGCATAAGTGGACTTCTAATTTTGAACTTCTAATTTTGATGATTACAACAATAAATATGAAGCTATATCGGACTCAACAAGATAAGACACAAGACCTCTCAAGGATCTAATTAATTACAAGTGCCAATAGGCCAAAATGAGACCAAAATTTGAAAGTACTATGTTTACTAAAAATTACTCCAAACTAATACCAGATCTGGAAAGTAGACAAAAAATCATGCACTCCAAAAAAAAAGTACTCGAATATGTGTTTAGATGAGCCCGAACTAAGCCTTTGAAGTTGGAAAAAATGGGATTTGTGATTTGCAAAAAAAATCAAGAACAATGATCTCGAACAACCTACACCAATGTGTAGATCACAAAATTCTACCCCAAAATAATAATAAAATTGCTTGAAAAAAGGAGTCCGTATGAGGGAGATATCACTGTTTGAAAATCACCTCTATAATTATTTTTCCTGAATCGCCATTGTTGCACCTCCAAAAATTAATTAATTCTAGATTTCACCTCAGATGTTTGATTTTGATGAAACAAAAGTCAATTTGGGGGTTTTTTGACCTTCTGAATGTGATACCAATATTTGATTTGCACCACCAAGCTCCAATCTTGACTTGCAAATTTTTTTATCTCCAATGATTATGCAATGAAATCCTATGGCTCTAATACCATATAAGAATTTGGTATAGCTCTGATACCATGTAAGAATTTGGTATAGCTTTGATACCATCTAAGAATTTGCCTAAGGCAAGAATGAAATGCCAAGATCTAGAAGCTCAAGAGATAGCACAAGAGAGACAAGATATGATCAAATGAGAATGGACATCAAATGATTGGATATGAGATAATTGGATGAATATGTCATAGAAGTGCCTTGTATATAAAGGCAACTAATATGACTAGGAGTCAATAAAGAGATAAACATCATAGCTAAGAACATGTCCACCAAGAGTGGACAAAGAGATAAACATCACATCGAAGCACATGTCCACCAAGAGTGGATTATCCTCCATTGAGCACATGAGCTTGTGCGATGATGAGAGGATAAGTTTACATAGATGTATCTCATAAAGAGATGTTGTCGATACCATGTGCTCAAATAAGTTGCTAACTCCTGTGTTGTCAACAAGACAACTCATATGTATATGCATATTCCTAAGTATCTATATGACAACTAATATAAAAAATACATTATCCTGAGTAAACTTAAGTAAAGTGTAATCATAATTAATTATTTACACTAACAAAAAATAAACATATCAAACACTATTTTTATTAAATTTTATTTTAAACTTAAATTTAAGCAAAATCCTTATCAATCAACATTTATGAGAATAATCTGCTCACAATCTTTGCAAAAGGGGATTTACTATTCCTAACTAGTGCTACTTGTGTTTAGTTGATTATGAATCGACAATTCATTTAGTACTCTATTGCTCCTTTACTATGGAATATGCTTTTGTAGTGTTGGAATATTTGTTGGGTTTGTTAAAAATTAGGGTTTCAATTGCACCAAAAGATTGATCTTTTAATGCTCAATATAACCACTAGACTTATACAATATAGGAGGTGGATAAGCCATGTCACGAATCTCAAAGGGGAACATTGGTGATTAGTCCAAAAATCCCCCCTTAGCGTTACCTAAGGAGATTTGAACCTATGACCAAGCTCTGATACCACTCGTTACAAATTAGGGTTATTGTGCACCAAAAGATCAACCTTTCAATGCTCAATACAACCACTAGACTTATACAACACAGAAGGCAATTAAGCCATGTCATGAATCCCGAAGGGGAATGTTGGCAATTAGTCCAACAGGGTTTTCCCAACTGAATCTTAGATTTTTTTCCCCAATGGATTTTTCCATCTTCAAATGGATTCCTTAGAGTTTTGTGGTCACTTTGTGCTCCTCATATCATTTGGGATGTCTAAAAGGAGCACAATAATAGGATTTATAGGGATTATGCCTTATGCTTAGAGGTGGTTGTTCAAAAAGCCTTCAGAGCTATAAAAATAAATATTAATATTTTGCAGGAAGGTATCAAGGATAGACGTACAATTATTAATGATAGTAAGGACTAGTCAATATCTAAAAATCAAAACCTAAATGTGGACATTTCTAAATTTGTTGGAAATATGAAAAAGAAAAGGGAGTGCTTGGTGTTGCTCATGAATCCAAAGGGTTGGATTAAAGTTAATTTTGATGGAGCAATTATGGGAAACCTTGCGTCAATTGGGTGTAGGGGAGTGATGAGAGATGAGAATAACATATGTTTAGTTGTAGTGGTGCTTCCCTTAGGAATTTAGAATAACCATTTTTTCAGAAGCCATGAGTGTCTTATAAAAAACAAAATTTTAAGGAACATTCATTGTAAAAATGTGTGGATTGAAGGTGATTATGATAACATCATTAACTACCTAAATGGGAATGATAAGGTTTCATGGACTATGGATCATATTATTAGAGAAGCAAGGGATATTATTCAAAATTTGGATAATTGTTATATCACATACTCATAAACACAAACTAATGATGTGGTCGATGGTCTTGCTAATTTTGGGGGTGTGTAATAAGGGAAAAATTACATGGGAAGGATAAGATAAATAATGATATTAAATCCCTCCTTAAATATGATCAGATGAGCAACATGGCTAGGGAAATAATTAATCATGACAACAACATTTATTTTACTTGAAGTTTGTATTTATGATAACATTTTTTAATGGGTTGTATGTTTTAATGAATTTTTATGCCTCACACTCTTTTTACATGTTTTGTGAGGATTTTTTAGTGACTAGTTTCTTATTTAGTATTGTGAAGGACTGGAAGCAATGTCATTGTTACTTTGTGATAATGGGTGGCGAGTTGATGAAAATTAAGTCAGTGTTTTATCATCTTTGAAAGTAGATAGATGTATGGAGGAAATTGAGGAAGGGGGGGGGGGGGAGGGTGTTTTGGAGAAATTTCATGTATTTTATGCCTCTTGTAATTTACTTTTTGTGGAAGGATGCAACACTGGTACTGTGACCTTGGCAAGGAAAGATAATGTGTTTGATGAAGAGATGGTGGCAAAGGGTTACTGGTCTTTTAATAACATGGATGGAATTTTATAAGGACAATAATAACTTTGATAAAGTGATTATCAAAATTCCCAAGAGGGACCAACAAAGGGAATTTCTATAGAAAGGTAACTCTTTTTTTCATGAACCTAAGAAAATTAAGAAAATATGGAGGGAAATATGTAATCCCATAATGAAGTATTTTACTCTAGATGGAAGATACACTAAGATTCATGGATATCATTTTGTAATGCTAAACCATTTGTATCATAAGGATTTTATTTCTTTCCCTTTTACCTAGTGTCAACTCTTAACTCTAGTGTTAAGCTTCACAATCATAAACCTAAGAAGCAAGTTTTACACCATGGCCTTATCCTCCTTATTTGTGAATAAATGGTAGCTACTCCCCATTCTGGTATTAAGCGGAGGAAATGTGTTGCTAAGAGTGGGAAGTCAAGTGATGGGGCTGGGGTGGATTCTAAGGATGAGGTGGAGGATAAACCCAACCCTCCTATTAAAAAGATAAAATTTACTTGATCCTCTAGAGAGGGTTCTTTGAATGGTAAGTTTGATTGGGAAGAGCATGCAATGGAGACTAAAGATGATTTTGAGGAGGGCCCCACTTCTCCTCCTAAAATATATTGTTTATATATCTTCATCTAAGGATAGGTCATCCAAGTGCAGGGGAACAAGAAGATAAGGGGATGGATGCTAAAGATGATAAATATGAGAGTTTGTAGGATAAATAGGATACTTACTCCGAAGATACCACTCCTTCCCCTCTCCCATAGAAAAAGACAAAGCTTAGAGAAATTGTAAGGAGGGTTTAGGCTCCTCTGTGTCCAATCCTGATTTTGATCATCTTGGTAAAGGTAAGGCTCCTTTGTTGGAATATTAAGAGGGTTGGGTTGATCATAATGTGTATATTTCTTAGTCTCCTTTAGAAGAGTTTAAAGATTATCAGAATGTGAATATTAGACCCTCCTTTATTTGTCTTATGCTCATTAATTTTGAGGATTAAAAATAAGAAATGTTATTGGAGTTTTGTAAATTATGAAGGTTAGTGTTGTCTATTCTTGCATTTTCATGGAATGGGATTTTCATGAGATTAAGACCCTAAATTTGAAGTATTATGGATTTTCTGCTAAGATTAAGGATCTGCAAAAGGAAATTGTGATTTTATGCTTCCCCTCCTAATGTTGGCATTCTATGGACTTTAGAGGAGAACATGAGGCTTCAATATTTTATGGAAGTTGATGAGAACAATAAGTTGATTTATGAGGAGAAGTTGGAGGACCTCACTCAAAGGGCTAATAGGAAAAATTCTACTCTACAAAAGATCATGTGTGACACTCATAAAGTCCTTAAGAAGTCATTTGATAGTATGAATTCCATGGTCACTAAGCTAGGGGACTCTCTTCAATCTAAAGTCATTATTAATGTTGAGCAAGATCTTGAGGAGAGTGCTAGTGTGGCTGTTGGTTTGGGAAGGATAACTAGAGAAAATGTAAAGAAGAGGGTTTAGTCTAGTCCAAAGGAGATTATGGAGTTGAAGAGTGTAGTCCAAAAGATAATTTAACTAGAAGAAGAGGTCTTATCTTGAAGTCCATGGGTTAGCTATTGGGTCCTCTATTTTTTTTGTCTCATGTTGGTGTTTTGTTTGTTAGTCTATTAGCTCTTTGTAGGAGTTTTTTTGTTTCTTGGTTATAGGATGGTTCAATTAAACTCAATTGAGTGTGTATACAACATTACTAATTGCTTCTCTCTAGAATATATGGGAGACCCCATTTTCAATAATCAGTGTCCTTGCACAATCCATGATGGATGTATTTCTCCTTTCAACAATGTCATTTAGTTGTGGTGTCTATGTGCAAATAACTATCTTTTGATACCATTCTCAACATAAAATTTAGTAAATTCAGTAGACATAAACAAAAAGAATTAATCTATCAGCATAAAATTTAGCGAATTTAGTGAATTCAATTGAGTTTTTTTTGTTTCTTGGTTATTGTGAATGTAACATCTACTTCCAAAGATTCCAGGAATGGTAAACTTGATGCTAAAGTTGATGAAGGTATATTCCTAGGATATTCATCTAAGAGAAAAGATTACAAATGTTTGAACAAGGCTACTAAGAAGATGATTGAAAGTGCAAATGTAAGATTTGATGAGATTGTAGAGAGAAATGATCTAGAAATAAATAAAGAACTTGGAGATTACAATAAGTTTATTTATGTCTATGAAGAAGCACCTGATACTCTACTCAAGATACAACACAAGATTATCAAGCACTAGATAGTGGCACCCAAGTCTCAGATAGTTATACCCAAGAACTAGATAATAGAACTCAAGCATGAAGTTGTACTCTTACTAAGTGAAGAAAACAAAAAGAATCAGAAGACTGAACTTGTATTCACCAAATATGTGAGAAAGAACCATTCACTTGAATAAATAATTGGAGATAGAAGTGTTGGAGTACAAAACATAAGAAAAACAAGAGAAGGTACATGTTTAATAGCTAATTATGAACCTAGATAAGTTAAATCTATATTGGATGATGAATGTTGGATTGATGCTACAAATGAGGAGATTGATCAAATTGAGAAGAACAATACCTAGACACTTGTACCGAGATCTTCTAATAAGAATGTGATTAGAAAAAAGTGAATTTTTGTAAACAAACTAAATGAGAATGGAGAAGTGGTAAGAAACAAGGATAGATTGGTTTGCTAAGGTTATGCATAAGAAAAAGGAATTGATTATGGTGAGACTTTTGCACCTGTTGCAAGATTGGAAGGAGTAAGAACATAGTTGTCTTATGCTACATACAAGAAGTTCAAGATCTATCAAATCAATGTAAATTTGCATTTTTTAATGGAATACTTGGTGAAGAAGTCTACATTGAACAACTTGGAGGATTTGCTAAACCTGGAAAGAAGCACATGGCCTGCAAATTGAACAAAGCATTATATTGACCGAAACAAGCCCCAAGAGAATGGTATGAAAGGTTACACTCTTATTTGGTTAAGATTAGATTTTCTAGAACAAGTGAAAACAATATTATGTATTTGAAGAATGAATCACAAGATATGGTGTAGATTGTTGAAATATTTGTTGATGATATAATATTTAGAGAAAATGATATATCAAGTAAATCATTTGTTGATCAAATGAGTAATGAATTTGAAATGTCAATGTTTGGAGAGATGAAAACTTTCATTGGTTTGCAAGTCTATCAAACACTGAAAGGTATTTATGTTACTCAATCCAAGTATTGAAAGGAATCTTGGAAATATTTGGGATGGATGAATTTAAACTAGTTGGTACACCTATGGCAACTGGAGTAAATTGTCAAAGGAATACACTATTGGTGAAGATGATCAAACACAATACAGATCTATGGTTGGAAAGCTATAATATGTTATACATAGTAGACCAGATATTGCCCAAGTTGTTGGAATTGTTGCAAAATTCTCCTCTAATCCAAGGGAAACACGTATGACTATTGTAAAAAGGCTATTCTGATATCTCAAAGGAACTTAAGGTTATGGCCTATGGTACAAACAAGATGATGAGTTTAATCTTGAAGTCTACATTGAAATAGTGTACTGACCATGTTAATTCTATTCCATGAGTTAAGAGCATGATCGGACTGCCAAAATAAGAAATTTTCATTCTTCCTCATGACGAATGAAGATCTACGTGAAGAAAAATATCTATCTGATAGACATTTTCTATTATGTTCCAACTAGATCGCACCATGTATTATCTTTAATAATCCAATAGGTTATTCTTGGGTTCGAGGGTTTTAAAAATGGATGACTTCCAAAGAAATTCAAACAAACATCAATCTTGGCAACAATTCTTTTTATATCCACCTTTTTTTTCGAGAAGATCTTTATGCAATTGCTCATGATCATCATTTAGATAGATCTGGTTTTGAGGAACTGACATAAGTTTTAATTTGGTAATGTTGACGATAGAAAAAGCATAAGTAGAGGAGCTTTTGTTTTAGGAGAAAGGTTGATTACATGGATAAGCAAGAAACAAAATTGTATTTCACAATCTACTATTGAAGTTGAACATGCTGCTGCTGCAAGCAATTATTCAATTATTGTATAGAACAATTGTTGGAAGGAATGAAAGAAGAAGTAACTGAGCCTGCCACTATTTATTGTGATAACACAAGTGCTATAAAGATATCAAAAAACTTGGTGATGCATGCAAATACAAAACACACATCTATTAAGTATCATTACCTGAGGGAGCAAGTACAAGAGAATTAAGTAAGGCTTGAGTATGTAAATTCTAAAGAGCAGATTGTTGATATTTTCACCAAGCCATCGCCTAAGGATGCTTTTGAGTATCTAAGAGGTAAACAAAGGGTCATGCCCCTATCCAAAATTAATTGAGTGAAGTTGCATGCTACAACAATTCATGGATAAATTGTTATATCTTTTGGAGTTGATGCAAAAGTGTTCACACTTAAGGAGTATTTCTGAAGTTGTGAAGATTGACTGTGATGAAGTTGATGTAACATGTACATGCAAGGTACAAGGGTAACTACAAGGTTTAATAAGTTTAATGATGAAATTTATAATGACCCAAAGGGAGAGTTTCTGTAGAATGAAGACAACTGAACTATGGGATCATATCCAAAGGGGGAGTAATGTTAAAAATGTTGAAGAGTTTTGTTACTACTAAAGATACATACTGAGTATTAGTTTGAAGAACCAAAATTGGATCTTGTTGTTCTTTTCAATGCATACATTTGTTTATCCTACATAATGTATTGTAATGTAAAATTGAATGTTATGTGTTACCATCAATGCCAAAGGGGTAGAATATTAGCCCCAACTGATATTGTAATTGATAGTGGGAGATTTCTAGCTGATAAGTTCTATGAATGTATGTAAGAGAGTTATATCATTTTTTATTGTCATTAATGTTAAAGTCTTAGTTGGCTAGACATTATGCTAACTTAGGAAAGTACCATATCATTAGATTGATGAAGAGGATTTAAGTATGATGAAGACAGAGTTATTATGTAAGTTATTAAGTGGGTATTAGAATTAGTTGGACAATAATTATGTAATATTAGTTTGATTACTTTGCAATCATGTATTGTTACAAATTATTGAAGATCACAAGCTTAGCCAAGTCACAAGGTTAATGAAGGGAGACTATATTCATCGAGTGACTACACTATTGCCTGAGCGAATGGTAAATGAAGAAGATCACAATATTACCTGAGAAGGTTAATATTAATCAAGTTATATGTTGCCCAAGTAAATGTAATGTTTACCAAGTGACAACTAGATGAACAAGTTTGGAAAATTAGAATTTGAGGCTGACTTTTGATGGAAATATTGAAAGTTTGAAAAGGTTTAAAATGAGAGTCAAAGTTTGTTGCAAGATCAATGATGGAGAAAATTCAAGAAAGATTTGATGAAGGAAATTGAATGACGGATAAGGATGAGCACAATGCTCTATGTAAGGTTATATTTTCTATGTGTCTAAATTCATTGTATAAATGAGTTCATTTGTAAACCTAATATCAACAATGTTGGTTAAGTGACAAAAGACGGAAGGATTTGGAAGCATTGAGAAATTTATTTAAGGAGGAGAATAAGACAATTTAAGGTTGCTAATTTGAAAGATGGTGATCTGATAATATTGGTTGACTATTAAGTAAAATGTTGGAGATATGATTGAAGGTTGCCAAGAAGTACAAAGTTGTTGAAGGAAAAGAGCCAAGTGTTGAGCTAGGTGAATTGAGAAGAGCAAGGAGAAGACAAGAAGAAGAATTTATGAAAGATAGAATTAGTCGAGTGAGTAAAAGATAGAGGAAGTGAAACAATGTAGATTTGAACAAGAAAAGATAGTTTCTACTCTTAATAAACCACTTTACACTATTATTGTTTAACTATTGTAGTAAAAAATCTCAAAAGTACCAAGTGGACCTAATAAGTCTATGAAATCTTATATGGTAACATCGATTAGTGATATTTTTAAGTCCTTTAAATTAGGCACTCTTTTAAGTCAAGGAGAGGGAGTGATAAGGTCTAGATGATCTTTTGGTGAAATCCTCTAACAAGGTCACTTTAACAAAGTGTATGTAACCTTTAACAAGGTTGTCTCCTAAGAAAGATCACTTCAGAAGAGTGAATTTGTTTGGGTTGTCAGCCCTAGGTGGTTTTTCCCTTAACAAGGTTTCCAAGTTAAAATATTGGTGTCAAATTGTGTCAATGTTATTTGTGTTACAAATTAATTTACATGTTTTGTAGTTTATTGCAACTCAGTAATAATTATGATACCACTAGGTAATAACTAAAATATTTACTGACAGTCGGTAATGCAAGGAACAATTTGATAACAACTTGGAAAGAAGTGGATGAATGTGTTAAGTTTTAAGTTGGATGTATCTACCAAGTAATTGAAGTTAATATTGTTGATGTTTATGATGCTTTGAAGGTGTTGAAATGTTTAGAAAGTCTAGGATAACTGGACATAACTTATTCACTCCTCCCCCCCCCTCTTAGTTATCTAATAATACATACTTAGAGTGCTTATAATAGCACACATTTATGATGTAGGCATCAGGAAAGTGAAAGCCTTGACAAATTGGGGCTTGACAGATGAAGCTAATTTAGTGTTGAGCATGCTAAATAAGGAACAGAATCCTCAGACCCGAAGGTAGGAGGAAGCACAACTAGAGTGAAGGGTTAATAAAGTAAAGGATGAGAAAATTTGTAGAATAATGCCACTAGTTTCCCTTAAAGGAGGAAGGTAACCATGGGTTGCATGCTTTGTTTCTCTAGCACGGGCTTTTAGAATTTTACTAATTGTCAAGTTTTTTCTATTAAGTTTTCATCAAAAGTAATAAGGATGTGTTAAAGTTGTTGTACTTTTTTCAGTCTTCAACATTTTGGGAAATCCTTTTGAAACATTTTGGCAGGGGAGGTCATAATTAGGTTTAAAATGCTATGGTTTTTCGAAGAGGAAACCATTGGTTTTGAGGAAGAGCACACATGTCTAGTATTTTGTTTAAATTCATTTGAAATGATGATGGTCTATGGTAGTTGGTAGTGGTGGTTGGCTGACATGAGGCAGTGTGATGTTTTTATGGGTCCTACGATAATTCTAGAGGTATTTGGCTATGCAACTATAGTTTGAGGTATATGGTGTTTTCCATAGAATGTATGTTTAAATGATTTTTTTGTGGTTGTAAAGTTCATTATGTGTACCTTGGATTGCAAATTATGCTTTGAACAATCAAATTAACACCTATGAGGTGGAAAGACAATTTTTTGAGTTCACTGAAGGGCCAGAGACATGGTAGTAAGCATTTGGCTGGTAGTTGGTGTTAGATGAATAGTGTGGCTCTAGTTTCCATATTGATCTAGTGTAATGTACAAGGGATTGTTGTTTGGTGGGTGGGGTGTTGCATGATGCAATAAAGTTCATTTTTGGAATGTTGTTTTAGGATTAGGAAAATTATGGAACATAATCTTAAAAATAGAGTCAATAAATTTTATTCAAGGTTTTGCAATGTATTTTACCTCTTTATTATTAATATAATTTAAAACTATTATTGAGAAAAAAACATATATCATATAATATAGCTTATAAAGATAATAAACATTTTTATTTATACTAGCATAATATAAATTGTGAATTGATAAAATAATGTAAGTAAAACTAGTAGGTAATTCCTTTTTCTAAAAAGAAAATATTTAAAATATTTTTTAAAATATGAAAATAGAAAAAAAATCACCTACAATTTTGTTGCTATTATAGTACAGGTACTAATAAAAATAAGGTTGCAAAAAATGAATTCAAAAGATATATATGAAAAGAAATATAACTTTTGTTTTTTAAAATTGATTTAGGTTTTTGAAAAAGTCTCAAATATAAAAAATGGAAAGTAGAGCAGGCATTAATGCAAAAAATGCAAATTACATGTTTAATGATCTGAAACCATGAAACCCTAGATAGAAGGAGATATCGTAGGGGAGAAATTGCACTAGTGTATTCCCCTTCAACAATGATCACTACACAAAGGCCAAGCTTGCTATAGTAACAACAAATTTGTTTTTGATTCTAGACGAGCAGAATGATCTGGAGCAATCAAACGTGAAGCAGATCAATTCAAGGGCCACTTCAACAAAGACTCTGACAAACAATGCAGAAAAGATTGGGATCCAGACTTTGTAAAAAATGGTCGAGAGTGATAGGACCCGAGCTAATTTGGACTCAAAACAGGTCTCTTTTCCCTATTCTGATTCGAAAAAGACTAGTAACCCTCTAGTTAAATCCCATATTCCTTATTATGAATCCTCTAATCCTCTCTACTCCCTAGTTTTGTATATTAGCTGCCCTATCATCTGTTGTATGATAAGTCTAGACAATCAAATCAGGTTTTTCAATCTCACTAAATATGCAAAACACACAAAAAATTCCTTGTTTTCTCAACAAATAAGGTTTCGATATGATGCCTTCATGGTCTCCCTAAACCCTCAAAAAACTCATCTTGGGAAGACAGAGATCTAAAATTTCAACTCTCCCTTGGCTCTACCTCATTCTTACATCCCCCCCACTATCGATACTCTTTTTCTAAATCTCCTATCCATTCAGTCTCACAGCCTCTTTTGTCTAGTAAACCATACTCAATCAATTATGGGGAAAATGTCCTCATTATTAGTAACCAAGATAGCAAAGACCATTGGAAGGAATGCCCAAGTGTTGGTTTATTTTCCTTCTAGAATAGGCCAAAATCTGAAATGATCCATCTCATCAATTAGCTACAAGGATTCTGCAAAACCCAGTTAAGTATATCTCACCACTCTGATAGATTAGTTTACATTCATTGTATAGATGAAAATGTTAAAAAAGACTTTCTTTTTGTTTCTATCTATTACATTAAAGGATTCAGTGTGAATTTTTTTGAGTGGATACCAGATTGCAAGGAAGAAATGCTGAATTTCTTGATTCCAACCTAGATTTCTCTTCAATCCCTTCGACCAGAACTAATGCATATAGAAATTATTAGGAAAATAGGACTCTCAATTGGTGATTTAATTGGAATGTATGCATCATTTATTTATTGCAATAATATCAAACTACTGATCAATTTCAAGGCTAACAAAATGGAATTTAAACTGATCAAAGTAATCACAAACAAAGCAATATATAATTGTTGAAATTTTAATCATATTTGTTATTAGTGACATACACTTATTCAAATTGTAAGTATTTACCAAGCATATTGTATAGTTAATAGTGTTAACCAAGCATTTCATATGCTACCGAGTTCTACAATTTCTACTAAGTCCCTTGGACAATATTCAGTTTGTGTCGAGTAGTTATTACAAAGTTGTTGATCAGTAGTGTAAACTAAGCATTACAGTGTATGCCAAGTTTATCAGTGCAAACCAAGTTGTGTAGTGCTTGCCAAGTTCACAATTGATGTGATGTGAATCTAGTGTTAATTGAGCTATCATTGTTAGCCAAGTAACTCAGTTTATACCGAGCTCATAGTGATAGCAATGACCAAGCTATGCAATGTGAATCAAGTGATTCAATTTATATGTCGAGTTCTATAGTATTCACTGAGTCACTAGTGTAGATCGAGTTCAAGACTACTTAGAAGTGATCAATGTGGACCGAGATTCTATGTCTACTAAGTGCATGATGATGTTGAGGATTGCAAGTGGATGATGAGTATCAGAACCTCACCGAGCTAGTCTTTAGAACCTGAGTTTCTTTATTTGGGCCGACTTTGTGTATTTTGTGTAAACTTGTAGTGTGGTCAACTTTGTAATTTGTAAATTAGATTGGTATACATGCAATCTATTGTATCACATCCAATATGATGATGGTATGATGTAATGTAATAAGCAGAGAAGAGAGAAGAGAAAATTACAAAGGCTAGAATAGTACAAGGAGCAACAAAGATTTATCTATCACAGCAAGGTTGTTCTATACTCAAAGGAATCTCATTCAACAAACCAAGTTGTAGATCAAAAATCAGCTACTGTTTCATCCTAATAGGTGGATCAGTCAAATCCTTTAACA
The DNA here is from genome assembly GCA_028749045.1 of Cupressus sempervirens. Taxonomy (NCBI): domain Eukaryota; kingdom Viridiplantae; phylum Streptophyta; class Pinopsida; order Cupressales; family Cupressaceae; genus Cupressus; species Cupressus sempervirens. Next base: position 295,045,169 of record CM053792.1, read on the forward strand.
AGGTAGACCTAACAGTCTTAAATAAATCTCTTTACTGAGTGCATACTTTATTGTATGTTTGTAAATCCTTTTGCAAGGTGGACCTAGCAGTCATCATTGCTCCTAATAGGGCAGATCGTCAGAAGTGATCAATCTAAGCCTTAATAGGCCAACTTTATACTACAGTACTAAAGCTTCTAGGTATCATCCTCACCCCAGTTTTACTTTCTATTTGGAAGGTTTCTAGATCACCATATTTTGTGTTAAAAGTGTTATGTATGCTTTAATGTTTTTAGATTCTCATGCATGCAAGTAGATCAGAATAAACACGAAGGATTAATTGCTAACTAAGGAATAAAATTTTATAAGTTACTGATTCACCCCTCCCCTCTCAGTAACTTAGCCTATCATATTATTTACAACGATTGGTATCAAAGCTTTTCATTCCTAAAGAAAATTATAATAGCTGAGCAAAGATCAAAGGCAATAGAAGTATTCAGACTTGACAAGGCTTTTGATAATGAGAAGCTAGATTTGGAATTAGCTATTGGACAACTTAGGAAAGCAAAAGAGAAACTCTTTCAATCCTTAAAAATAAGAAAAGATCTTACAATTCAAATGAATGATCAACTCTACATTGAAGAAATAATTGAACATTCACTCAAGCAATTTAGATGAAGATAATGAAGCAATCAAAGAACTACTTGAAAAAAATAATACTCTTCAAGAAGAAGTAAGAAAACTAAGAAGAGAGCAATAAATTCAGTTAGTAAGGTTGTGTGAAGTCATGGAAGAGAGAAACAAGATAAAAGAGGAGATAGAAGGAAAGAACAATGAAATTTAGCACCTATCCCTTCAGTGGACAAACTTCATTGATCAGGTCACCAATGCAAATGAAGAAATCATGAATCTAAGATCAGAGAATGAAAGACTGTAGAATGATCTAAACATTGAAAGGAAAACCAATGAGAGAATAATGAAATCTCAAGCATACATGAATCAATTGAATGAGCAAAGCCATTATAGAAAAAAAAGGAAAAGCAGGAATTGGATATACAGAAGAAGGTGAATCATCCAAGCAAGGAGCTCAAAAGAATCAAAGACCTACTTGCATTCACTATGGTAAGATAGGTCCTACATCAAACAAATGTTGGAGCAAGGGAAAGAAAAATTCAATGGAAAATGCTACAATTGTAATCATAATGGACATAGGGCAAATGAATGCAAAGAGAAACCTAAATTTGAAGGAAAATGTCACAAATGTAAGAAGCATGGGCACAAGTCATCAGAATGCAAAACTAAGATATTGAATCCAATAGAGAAAATTGTAAAAGCTATATTTGGTTGGGACTATAACACTTGGTGCAGATGTCATTACTGTGGAGAATTTGGACACATTGGAATGAATTATGTAAAACACATACGAGGACAAGAGATACTACCAGAAGATGTTACATTTGTATAGAACTTGGTCATCTTACCAAGAACTATATGAATACTAGAAGAATTAAAAATGAAAAGAAGGCAAAAGCTTATAACATTAGAAAGAAAATGAGACAGCAATGGGTTCTAAAATCTTTTGAAAATACAAGTTCGAGCACTAATGAAGATGTCACTCAAGAATTGGGTGACTCCACCATTTTCACTTGATCTCTCATAGGAGAACTGGAACTAGGATTCTGAACAAAACATCTCACTTCAGTTCCAGTTAGTAGGTTGAAAGATCCAAATTAGCATTCAAGATGCAAAGGGATCACTGAGTAAAATATGCCAATCATTATTGAGTAAGGTCGGGTTACTACCTTATCGAGCAAGGTCGAGAGTAACTAAGTTCTATGTGGTTACTGAGTCATGAAAGACTACCGAGCATTCAATGCAAGCATAGTGGATGACAACCTATCATTTGAGTGAACAATCATACCAAGCATTTATGGAAAAATTTGATGAAAATGGTTAAATCAAATTCATTTCTCACCGTGAATCTTCAAGAGCTATCTATGCAGAGCGACTTTAAGAGCATTCAAGAGATTTGAGAAAATTGTTAGTGAATTGTTTTTCATATTCTCTTAAACCCTACCAAGCAAAGATGACATCCACCAACAAAAAATCAAAGAAAGGTTCAAACATGTTAGTTTCGAGGTGTGGAATAGAGGGCTCTAGACTTTAAGTTGACTCCTGCCATTGCAGAAACCCTAGATCCGAATAGAGCTTAGTCACAAATTCCACCAAAGGTACTGTTAATCAATGATATTCGTTCACATTTCAAATGTGTTATTCAAGACATTGGAATACTAGAGATGGATGAATCATTAAAAGAATTATGCATTAATGGTGTGTTGAAACTTGAGCATCAACATCTTGAAACTAAAGGTTTAACTCACATTTCGCATATGCCACAAGAATTTCAAGTAAAATGGATAAGATATATTCTCAGTTGTGTGCACAATGGTTAGCTATGGTTGGAACAACCCATTTTAATAACTAAGAAGATGATCCATAGGATCATTGGTCTTCCCATGTTGACAAAAGAAAACACGACTAAAACCTTAAGTCAGGTTGAACTGGAGAAGAAAACCCTTGCCGAGTGGGATGGAAGGGGAATGAAGATCAGCCATGTTTTTGATATGGAACTCAAGTTTGGGATACATTTCATCACTCACAAGATATATAGTTCAAGTAGATTAAACAACGTATCATGTGAAGTAGTGGATTTGGCATACAAGGTAGTCAAGAATAACCTGTCACTTGACCTTGCCAAGTTGTTGTTGAACCAGTTCAACAAGAACATGGAAAGTATAAGAACTTCCAAGAACAAGCCATGTAAGTTCAGTTCACTTTTGACTTGTTTATTTTTTTATGTGCAATTTTTTTTTGTTTGGAGGAAAGATGTACCTGTTTTGTATCAGATTAATGAGTATATTGCTAAAATTGGAGAAAACTATGCAACTATTATGGATAACTGCTTTGATGCATTCAAAGAGAAGATGAATAATAGATTCAGGATTCCTAAGAAATTAGTTGAAGACTACAAAGATGATATTTGTTTCATGGTCGATAGAAGTATACATTCAAGCATGTAGACCAAGGATAGTATGGGTAAAGCCTCTTGGTTATGAGGAAAATATTGATGAAACCAAGGACATTATTAAGGCATTGATTAATGAGCCTGTTGATCCTAAAGTTGCATACTTTGGCACTTATTATGAGGCAAAGGCTAGAATTGAGCTTGAAATCAAACTCCCTTAGGTAGTCAACAAAGGAAAGAAGAGAATTACCAAATTGAAAACCAGTTCCACTCTCTTATTGACTAAAGGAAAAGGAGAAGATGACGAAGTAGAAGATGAAAAGAAATTAGAGGATGAGGAGCCATTAAAGAAGAAATGTAAGGTAATTATTACCTAGCTTTCCAAGACATCTACTATTGTGTTTACCAGAAGATCATCTAGGAAGAAAGCAGATAAAGGAGGAGGAGATGTAATCTTCAAGAGGCCTCCACATACTTTTGAGAAAAGGATGAAAGAATTAGAGTCAGGATTTGACATAACAAATTTCAAGGCACTAAAGTATGAGACCATGACTACAAAAGAGAAAAAGAAAATAGAAGATATGTTAATAACTAAAATGGGTAAGTGGAAATACTTCGCAGACCAGCTTTCTCAATGTATTCCAAATGTTCTAATGGAGAAGGTAAAGCCAAGATGGGAGAATGCCATGAAGACTGCAAAAGACATATATGAGAAAACCTTGAGGCAACTCATGCTGAATTTGGATGACAAGGAGGTAAAGGAATCTCTAAAGAAAAATGAAGAAAAGCTTACTTTGAGATTCAACACTTGTCTTATATTATTGAAAGACATTGAACATGTAGTAAGGAACACTATAAAGACATGGAAGAATGTTTATGTTCTTCACAAGTTGAGTGATTTTGTTGTTAGTGTCAATGACAAAGATGATGATGATGATGAACCAAAAAAGGATGAAGAAATTAATGATGAAGACATAACTCATTTTGATAATGTAGATGATGAGGAAGAGGAACCGGGGTAGGAAGCTATCAAAGAAGATGTACAAGATACTGAGGAGACTGACCCAATGAAGATTGTTGTAGCAATCATAACCTCACTTCCTCATTCTCCAAGCAAAGTTCTAAAAACATCAAGCCTAGAGAAAGCTTTAGTAGGATTGATTGTATCAAACACAATTAGCACAAGTACTCAGTCAGTTTCTACACCCATCCAACTTAGCACCACATCAAAAAAAGTGACAAGCACTTCATCTACCAAGCAGCCAACACGTCCCTCCACGTTAGTTTTGGTAACTCCAAGTATTTCTACAATTGGTATTTTGGCAATAAGTGCAGTATCTATGTTTTTAGTGAGTCCTACCACTTCTACAATTTTTTCCATTCCTAGCATGCAATTAATAAGTGCAAAGATAGTTGAGACCAAGCCTCAGCCGAGCACAAGATTTTTGGGTAAAGGAAAAGAGAAGAAAGAAGACATAGATCTTAATGAGGAGATTGTTATTCCTAATTGGGACATCTCAAATCTCAATCCTAATCAAGTGCATATTTTTGGAGAAATTCTTTAGAAGAAATCCAAGCAGTAGAGGCTTAGAGAAGAAAGGAATAAGGAACTCCAAATAATTGAGGATGCTAAGAATATCCTAGTAGAGGCTCTAAGCATAGAGGTTGATACTTCTCAACCAATTTTGAAACAATTAGCAAAGGTAGTCCAAAAGTTGAATAATGATTTGAATGGACAAGACAAATTGTTGTAGAGAGCTAAGAAGAAATTTGAGAATAAAGTTTTATAACTTATTGCTTAACAAATTGCTATCCATCAAGTAGAATTATCTACTATTCTAGGCTCACTGTAGAACTCTTGCAACAATGTGTCTTTACTATTTGATAAACTCTGTGATATATCAATTTTCACTAAGGAAATAAAAGATAAACTATTAAAGATTGATGAGGATCTGAAGGCAAGTGCACAATAGTTACAACTTGACTGGAGCTACAGCTCTACCCATCACATCAAGATTAGATTCCTGACTAATATGCAGGCAAAATTTCTAAGAGAAGAGGCAAGAATAAGAGTTACATTGATAGATATAAAGAATATGATTCTCCCAAACATGGATGCATTGCAAAAATACATTGCACATGCTAAAACACTCATCCATGACAACAACTTCTCCATTGTAGATTATATGAGAGAATTGTTAGCAGAAGTTTAGATTTCATTGCACACATGCAAGGTGTTGCAAGAAAACTGGGACAAGACTTTAGCACTTATCTTAAAGGTACATTCTGATTTCTTGTCATATTTTGGCATTATTGTATAGTATATATAGCATAAATCTTTGGCATTAATGTCAAAAAAGGGGAGAAGATTGAAGATTGTAGAAAAGATGTATATTGTATAAAGGGGGAGAACATGTATATAGATGTATTGTGAAAAGGACAAGATGTACAAAAAAGAGGAGAAAATGTATATATCAGATGTGAAGAGAGATGTGAAAAGATGTAAAGTATACTATGTATTATGTATGGGGGAGCATTACTATATTATTCATTTAGAGGAATACATCTCTTACAAAACCAAATTTGAAAAATCTCAAAAATAGTATACTCTACTGAGTTGGAGACATAAGGTGATGGATAAAGGTGTTCTTGAACATTTTGAATTTAGTTTTGACTGATAAGTGTTTTTGTCACTAATGCCAAAAGGGGAGATTGTTGATAATGTTAACCAAGCATTTCAGAGGCTACCGAGTTCTACAGTTGCTACCAAGTCCCTTGAACAATATTCAATTTGCGCCGAGCAGTTACTACAAAGTTGTTGATTAGTAGTGTAAACTGAGCATTACAGTGTATGCTGAGTTTATCAGTGCAAACTGAGTTGTGCAATGCTTATCAATTTAGCAGTTGATGTGATGTGAGTCTAGTGTTAACTGAGCTACTCAGTGTTAACCAAGTGATTCGATTTACATCAAGCTCGTAGTGATAGCATTGACTGAGCTATGCAGTGTGAATCAAGTGATTTAGTTTATATGTTGAGTTTCATAGTATTCACTGAGTCATCAATGCAAACCAAGTTTGAGACTACTTGAAAGTGATCAATATGGACCAAGCTTCTATGTCTACCAAGTGCATGATGATGGCGAGCACTGATAGTGGATGGTGAGTATTAGAACCTCACCAAGCTAGTCTTCAGAACCTGAGTTTCATCATTTGGGTCGACTTTGTGTATTTTGTGTAAACTTGTATTGTGTCCAACTTTGTAATTTGTAAACTGGATTGGTATATATGCAATGTATTGTATCACATCCAATATGATGATGGTATGATGTAATGTAACAAGCAAAGAAGAGAGAAGAGTGAATTACAAAGGCTACAATAATATAAGGAGCAACAAAGATTTATTTATCACAACAAGGTAATTTCTATACTCAAAGGAATCTCATTCAACAAACCAAGTTGCAAATCAAAGATTGACTACTATTTCATCCTAACAAGTGGATCTATCAAATCCTTTAACAAGGTAGACCTAATAGTCTTGAATAAATCTCTTTACTGAGTGCATACTTTATTCTATGTTTGTAAATCCTTTTGCAAGGTGTACCTAGTAGCCCTCATTACTCCTAATAGGGTAGATCATCAAAAGTGATCAATGTAAGCCTTAACAGGCCAACTTTATACTGCAGTACTAAGGCTAGTAGGTATCATCCTTACCCCAGATTTACTTTCTATTTGGAAGGTTTCTAGGTCACAATATTTTGTGTTAAAAGTGTTATGTATGCTTTAATGTTTTTAGTTTCTCATGCATACAATTAGATCAGAATATACATGAAGGATTAATTGCTAACTATGGATTGGAATTTTATAAGTTACTGATTCACCCCTCCCCTCTCAGTAACTTAGCTTATCATATTATTTCCAACAATAATTTAAACTATCACAAATTTGAAGGTAAAATCTCATAAATACTTAGACTAGACAACGAAAGAAAAATCTCCTTCAAAACCTTGCAATTAATTGTGGATCTTTAGAATACATTCCCTATGATGAACATAAGGAACTAAATAGAATATCAGAGGGATTCTATATGTGAGAAATGTCACTTAAAGATTTTTCAGGAAACAATAGGGAAAGTAGAGCCAACATTTGAGAGTGATAAGACAACATTGACAAATCCACTGACAAAGATCAGAAGTAGCTCATTCCCAGTGTCCAAAAAAGAATAGAAGAAAATAGTAGAGAAGCCACAAGAGGCTAAAAAGAAAGATCCTCAAAGCAAAGGAAAAGGAAAACTCTTAATGTCATCAATTAGAAAATATATTAATGCATTACCAAATATGGAGGATGGTAAAGGAATCAATCCTATTTCAAAAATGTAGACTACTGATGTAAATCAAAGCCCCAAAGAACCCAACAAAGGAAAAATAAATATTATTCAAGAATTGGCTAGCAGAAGGTGACAAGGCATAGTTATTAGTAGTGAAAAAATAAAAAAAAGATCAAAAAAAGTTTAAAAGAACAAGGATATAAGACTAATAAATGGAGAGGAAAAATCAGTAGGAAAAAAGGTGAAACCTCAAGATAAAAAGTCATGGTGTAAAATGGTCAATAGTATTGAAGAAATAGAAAACAACCTTCTATTTACAGATGAATTTCCAGAATAGGGAAAGCTTAAGTATATAAAAGAGGATTTGATAACTCTGTAGAAATAGGTAGCAGATCTTGTGAGGGAAATCAAATTTACTAGGAAAGAGAAAATCAATAGGTTCCCCAAATTCTGGCAAACTCCATCCTCAGGAACAAAATCATCTGATCTTAATTTTAATATTCATAAGGGAAAGGGAAGTGATGAGAGCAATAGAAAAAGAATCGTAACACAAAAATTTCAAGATTTTTTAAACAATGACTCGATAAAGGATGAAGAGTTGGAAAGGGTAATCTCAGATGAAACTGAAAAAGATAACTTGGAACAATTATCGGAGGAACTTATTCAAGTATTTAGCTTTGAGAATACATATCAGAGCAGTGAAATATAGAAAGAGGATCTTTTGTAGCAAGTTTTGAAACAGGGTGGAAACAAGTATACTACTGAAGATTTAAAAAGAGATCTATTAATTTTGAGGATGAAGACAAAAATAGTAAAGTTTTTCGGCTAACAAAAGATTTACCAATGACAGCCCAAGGTGATGACCTTGAAGAGACTGGCATCAGGAAGGTACCAAATTCAGATGATAAACTTATAAAGGACCAGATGTTAATCATATAACAAATATTACAAGAACTGGTAAATGAAGATAAAAATGAAAAAGAAGGAAACCAATCCAAAATTACTTTAAATGTTTAGAAGAATATAGAGCAATTTGGTATTCAGATGAACCAAGAGGGGATAATATCTCCCAAACATGGTAAAATGAAAACTAAAAGAAGCAGGAAATCTCTTAAGGAACTCAGAGAAGTGGATGGGCAGACAAAAGAGTAGCAAAAAATCAGCCAATTACTTGATCCAAGGAAGGGGAAGATCCTTCCCAAGGAAGTATGAAGATTACTACTTGGAATGTTAGGGGCTTAAATGCCCCTAGCAAAAAACAATTATTAAAACATAACTTAAATAAATTTGAATAAAAAATAATTATACTACAAGAAACAAAATTAAATAAGGACGAAGGATCCAAGTTAGAAAAAAAGTTAGGTAGTTGGAATGTTAACCTATGTGAATCTAGAGGAGCCTAAGGAGGTTTAGGTATGATTTGGAATCCTAGGAAAGTTACTTTAAAATATTAAAATCAACTAATTCTTGGATGAGCAGCAGAGTCAAAAACATCAAAACTAACCTACAGTTCATTTTAGTAAACATTAATGGCCCAATCTACAACTCTGATAAAAAAAAATTTATGGGATGAAATGAGTATATTTATCAATAATCATAGTAACAAACTTATCCTCATAGGTGGTGATTTTAACACTATTTTAAACAAAGATGAAAAATATGGTGGCACCCAACAAACCTCTCAAGCATCAAAAGATTTTAAAAACTAGTTTGATTTTAACAACCTACTCAGTATCCCACTTAATAATGGGAAGTTCACGAGGAATAATAAAAGGAAAGATTTTTCTTGTATAGCTGAAAAATTGGATAGATTTTTTCTCAAAGGTGAACTGTGTGATTTAAATTTCAATATCCAATCCTCAATTCTTCCAATAGCAGGTTCAGATCACTACACTATTCATATTGAATTATCTAAATCCTATAAACCTATTAGAAATCCTTTCAAGTGCAAAAAAATGTGGTTTCTAGACAAAAACTTTCTGGAACTCATTAAAGAATAGTGGAGGCAAGGTAATTTTAAAGGTTCTAAAATGTATATTTTTGTCTCCAAATGAAAATGCTTAAAGAAAACATATTTAAGTGGAACAAGGAACACTTTAATAATATATTTAAACAAAAAATTGAGATTGAAGAAAGATTAAAAGAATTACATTTAGAAGTAATCTAAAAAGGCATGGATAACGATAGCTTTTCTCTAGAAAAAGAATTACTTGACAAACAGGAAAATGTTTTGGCCAAAGGAGAAGTCTTTTAGAGATAGAAGTCAAGAGAAAAATGGTTACTAGAAAGAGATAAAAATACAATTTTTTTTTCATAATTCTAACCTACATAATAGAGCTCAAAGTAAAATATTAAAAATCGAAGATCCATGTGGGACTATTGTTGAAAACCCAAACAAAATTGTTGAGATATTTGTGAGTCACTTTCAGAACTTACTAAACAATTATGATAGTTTGAATGGGGGAGCTCAAGCAAGAATGCTCGAAGCCATACCTAAGTTGGTTATGTTAGAAGATAACAAAGCTTTAAACAAACCTATCTCCTTGGAAGAAGTTCAATTGGCATTATTCAGCATGAACCCTTGACAAATCTCTTGGCCAAGATAGATTGCAGACCTTCTTCTATCAAAAATGCTAGGACATTATCATTTTTAACCTTTGGAAAGCAATTGAAGCATCAAGAAATGATGGATTGCTACTGGCTAAAATCAACTACTCTTTTCTCACCCTGATTCCCAAAAAGGATGATCCTGAAAGTTTTGGGGATTTCAAACCTATAGCTCTTTGCAAACTATTTATAAAATCTTATCTACAATTTTAGCAAATATATTTAAATCAATTCTTCACAAGATTATATTAGAAGAACAAACTGGCTTTGTTCTAGGTAGATTGATCTTAGATGGTATTCTTAGCATTTAAGAAATGTTGCATTCTACCAATAAGAATGAAGTGGCAAGCATGTTCATGAAACTGGATATCCAAAAAGCATATGATATGGTTGACTGGAGGTTCTTATGCAAAACTTTATAAGCCTTTGGTTTCTCGCACCAACGGATTGACTTCATCTACTAATGCATCTCTACTACAAAAATTTCAATCCTCATTAATGGGACCCCAAAAGGTTTCTTTGATACCTCAAGAGGTATTAGATAGGGAGACCCTCTATCATCGTTGCTATATATTATAATGGTAGAGGCTTTTGGGAGAGCAATTACAAAGACTCGTAATGAAGGGAAAATAAATGGAATTGTTGTTACTGAAAATATCCCCAATATCACCCATCAACAATATGTAGATGATACCATTTTGCCAAGTGAAAGTACTATTAAAGAGACCCTAAACATCAAGTCTATCATTCAACAATACATGGAAGCATCACGTCAAAAAGTAAATGCTACAAAATCTTAAAAAATTTCATTAATATTGAACCTGAAATGGAAGTGCAAATTTGTAGCATTATGGGGTACAAAAGAGGCATGTTTCCTTGTAAGTACTTAGGAATTGAGTTAGAAAAAGGGAATAAATATACTAAGGCATGGAAAAATACTTTGGATAGATTATATACTAGGATAGGAGCATGGAAAGATAAATGGCTCACAAAAGCTGGTAAAGAACTAAGATTAGATGTGTGTTGTCTGCCCTCCCAACCTATCTGCTTTCATGCCTTCCTTTATCTAAACATATTAATAAAAAGTTTGAGGTAAAACTTAGAAATTTCCTTTGGAATGATTGCGATAACTCAAAAAAATTGGCTCTCATTACATGGGATAATATATGTAAGCCAAAGGAGTTAGGAGGTCTAGGTACTAAAAATTTAAATTGGCAAAATGAAGCATTAGGAGCAAAACTCACCTGGCGCCTTTTTGAAGAAAGGACACATAAATGGGCTAAAATTATGTATAACAAGTACTTAAATACAACTGACCCTTTTTCCATCTTTAGAATGAGAACCCTTCCCAAAGGATCTGAAAGCTGGAATTTTATTGTCAAAAGTCGTGCCCTTATTAGCAAATATCTTACTTAGAATGTGGGAAAGGGTGATGAAGCTTTATTTTGGGAAGACTCGTGGGACGGGTATCCCCCAATAGAAAGCATGGGGATCCCAGAATGCATCAAAGAGAAATTAGTCAAATCTTGGGGGTGCAAGGTCTATGACTATAAAACCAAAAAAATAGTAAATAGAATCATTAGCTGGGAATGGAAAACTGTAGACAATATAGAACTGGAACCTATCGCAAAAAAAGGTATATGAAAAAATAATCCAGAGCTAGACAATCAAGAAATTAAAAATAAACAACAAGCTTATATGGGCTACATCAAATGATGGCAGGTACAATGCCAAAAATGGTTATAGAGCTCTCATTAACACCCAAAGATGGGAAGCAGCAAAAATCCCATTAAAACTCTGTTGGGACTCATCATGTCTACCAAAGGTAGGTTTCTTTTTATGGATGGCATTTCAAAATAAGATTCTTATAGCTGATAGAATCTACAAGTTGGGTTTTGAGGGCCCATCAAGATGTGTGTTTTGTAAACAAGATAATGAAGGTACTAATCACATCTTATATAGATGTACATATACACAAAAATGTTGGGAGTGGCTCAGACAAATGTTAGACTAGAATGCACATATGATAACATCCCTAGCTGACTTTATTAAAGGCTTGCCAACATATATTTGTAAAGGTATCTATAGTAGAATATGGAATATTTGTCCATCGATCCTCATGTGGGAAGTATGAAAAGAAATGAATAGAAGAATATTCCATGACCAAGATATGCAGCCAGATGAGATCATAAAAAAATTGAGGCATTTATAGTTGAGACTTTAAACTCTTACCTCAAGAACCACCAACTAGAAGAAGGATCATTTTTGAGATGGGATGGTTAAAAATCTCACTAATCCTCCTCTCACATACAAAAAGAGGAATAAAGAAGCTAGGGAGAATTGTAGATGGACACCCCACCCCACCCCCGATAAGGTAGACCAAGTTGAATTTTGACAGAGCATCTAGAGGTAATCTAGGATCCGCTAGAATTGGATGTATCATTAATAATGATTCAGGAAAATGGATTACCAAAAGGGCCAAACCATAGATCCTATGAACAATAGTTTGGCTGAAATAGAAGTGTTGCAAGAGGATCACAAAGTGTGCCTAAATTTAGGAGCATCTAAGATTATTATTGAAGGAGACTTACAAATTGTACTAAATGCTATAAGGAAAAGATTGATGCCTAATAACGTCTTAAACTCAAAATTGGAAGAAGTTTTGAATATTTTTGACCATTTCATTGAGTCTTAGATATGTCATATTTTTGGGAAGGTAACAAAAAGGTGGATTAGTTGGCAAACAAAGGTGTTGACGGAGAAAATATCTTGATCTTTAATAATAGTTAGTTTTTATAGTAGGCTCCTAATTTTTTTAATTTTAAATGGTCAAGTAACCAGTCTAACTAATTTAACAGCTCTAACTCTTATCAAAAATTCATCTAAATCAACCTTGTAGTCCCTCTCTGGCATTTTGGGTTTCCCTTTAATAGCACTCCCCTCTTTTTTGCCCCTCCTTTCTAATCTCTTTTTGTGCTTTCCTATTTATGTTATCAGATCTTATCATCTACTCTACAAGTATAGGGGTAGAAGGAGAGCTATCTTGGGGTATGTTAGACAGCTTTTATAAATTATAAGTATAGTTAATCTAGACATCCTTCATAAGTGTATTTTCTCAATTAATATGAGAATATTCCTATATTAGCAGTCGATTAATAATTAGGAGAACATTTTTTTCTTCATTTTTTCTTTGTCCTCTGCTCTTCAGCTTTTTCCTTTTCTCCCCTCATTTCTCCATCATTATGTGATGCTAGCATTAGTGTCACGTAGGTGGCATTCGCCAATATCAGCATTCCTCTAGATGCTTCTAGATCCTTCTCATGCTATATTTTGTTATTTATATCTATTTTATCCCTGTCACTCTCAACCAGAGCCATTTTGTTAAAATATATTCTAATATCTGTGTTTTCCATGTATTGAAAGTGCAGACCATGGCATTTCATGGCAATGTGAAGCCTAAGAGATGGGGCCATTTGCTAAAATTAGTCGATGATATGATGAGGATTGTGATGAGCTATGTCCTAGGAGAAGGTATTTTCAAATATGATTTTTCATGGAGAACTAACAATGATATTAGAGGGGCATTCATAGGTTGTTTGGCCAGAGCCAAAGTAGATAAATGGGCAATGATTAGACTTTGTTGTAATGTTTTTTATCCTGTTTGGTGTATGGGTTTGGAAGAAGTCATTATGAGCTTAGACGAGAAATTTAGGGTTCCTATTCCTAAAATGTACATGCATTACCCTCTTGGGAGTTTTGATATAGCCATTATTCTCTGATGCCCTTCTCTGGTTATTCGAGAGTATAAGGTCTTTTACAAGAATGGTCAAAGATGGATGCTAGTATTCATTTCCTCCTCAGGTGGAGAGAGATTACAGAGGATCAAGGCAATGGTTGGCTCAAAAACTATCTCGACATTTTTAAAGCTTACATCCATCCCAATGTAGAGCTGGAGAATTTGGAAGTGCTAGAATTCTACATCCCTAACATAGAAAAATCTAGCAGGGAGAAGAGTGCCTTCAAATTCTCGTCCAATTTCCACTCTGAGAATTCCAAGGATATCACAAAGATTATTATGGTTTTTTGGAAACAATAGTTTCACTCATATATGAGTTATGTTTTCTATTGTACAATTTTTTATATTAGAATTAAAGTAGTATAGAATTAAATTTAATGAACACATATGGCTTCTTTGACAAATTATTATATGTCAAAATTATTAAGATGGCTTAATTTATTTATACATATAAATAGTTAGATGTTGTAGTGTATTATTCTTTTCTATTTAACAAAATTATAATTAATATCTTTAAGCATAATAAATGTTGGACAATAATTCAAAATCTACAAAATAAATTGCAAACAATTTTGTTTATGAAATTTTAATTAATTTGTAATTTATTAAAAAGTTATCATTATTTTTAATATTTTTCAAAATTAAGATAATATTATTAATTTTTATAACATATTATAATATTAATTTATTAGTAGCAATAATGTTTTTAAAAGTTAGGCAAGAGCCTACAACACAATGGTAAATTGTGAGCCTCTTATCCATACTTAATAAATAATAATAATAATTAATTACAACACATAATAATTAATCTTGGCTTCGGCCAATTACCGGTAAAAAACAAAATGTTTTTAAAATTTCTAAATATTTAATCAATTATTTCTATATTATATTATTTATTAATCTTAAGAATAATTTCACTTGGTCACCACAAACCCTTTAGCTCGTGAATGGGAGGGCTAGGTTAATCCTTTTGTTGGTGTGCTTGTCGATGTTGTTTGGGAAAAACCTATTCAAAGGTGGTGGAAATGTGTCGATGCTTTGAAAGGTAATCTAGACCTTCAAGAGTATAGTTTATGATTCAATATTCAAATGTTGATCTTATTGCTTTCAATGGGAAACACTTAATGCATGAAACTAACCATGTTGCCAAAGAAAAAAGTGACTTCACTAGAAGTATGAGAAACAAAAAAGATAGGCGTTAGGAAACTACATATGAAAGGTGATTCACAAATTATTGTTCATGCAATTATCAAAGGTGACATAGATGTATGACACCTACATAATTATATTGACCAAATTATTGTAGAATTAACCTCATTGGAGCACTTCAAATTAACATATGTAAGAAGGTAGGACAATAAAGAAGCCAACACACTATCAAATTGGGCATTAACCCTCAACATGCATGAAATCATACTCGAGAATTTCTAAGACTTCAGGATTGACGTGACAAATCCCTCATAATAACTAAAGCTCCTTTTTGGCCACAAAAAAATTGCAACTAATTAAAAGCAACATGTAGGTGACAACGAATATATGATGGAAGTATGTTATGTGATGTTTGTTATGATCACCATTAACCACTAATGATTAAATTAATTATGATGCAAAATTTTTGGTTTGTGTGCCAACAAAAACAAATTTGATGAGAGTTCTTTTTTGGGCATTTTATTCTCATTATTGAAGTTCTCTGCAAGTGTAAGAGATGGAAACCTCATTTACTATCACTTGCACCAAGCAATAAAACCCATTTTATGGGCATATCAAGAAAGTAAGGCAGACAAAATGTATAATTTCATGGATAAAGGGCTCATAGAGAGCATTTCAATTCTATTGGGGGAAATGTTCCACCAAGTTGAAAATCACCACAAAACTTTCCACCAAGTTGAAAATCACCACAAAACTAACACTGGCATCTAATCCATGATAATGACTTGGATTGCAACGTCTCGACAAAGATAAAGCCACCATCAAGCTAATCATGGAATGATTATTCCCAAGGAGGCACTAGGATGTCTTGAGGAGATTTTGGCAAAATTAGTTCGAGGACTAGGAATTAATTTGGGAGTCAAATAGGCCTTCCAGAAATTAAACATAAGGCTTAGAGAGGCCAATAAAGGTTGGTTTGCTATGAGATTGATGGTTATGATCCATTTCCTCAATGGAGACATTAAAAGAATGAGATGTAATGCTAGATGGACTGAAGAGAATGAAGGCAAACTCTAGGAGAAACTAAAAAAATAAAGAAGGTTAGTAATGGTGACGAGGACTTCCCTAAAGTAAGAATCAATGCTTTCTTATGTGAATGAATTGGTGGATATATAACATAGGGTCAACATTAATGGATGACTAGCAATTTCCAATGGTACCTATTTCTCTTTCTTCTTCTAATTGGGTTTTCTTTTTGCATATTCAATTTGATGCTTCTATTTCTTATTTTGGCTCTTTAGACTAGGTTGGGAATGATCACCATACTTTTCTGGTTGGACATGGATCATGTCAAAAATTTTGTGATGTGAATTTTGAAACTGTACTTTGGTTTTCATTGGCGCACTGGACCGAGCTTGGTCCCTGAATGGTGGTTCTTTTGGTTTGTTTCAATGGTGGGTTGCGACTAACCTGTATTTTGATTTGGTTAAGCAATTATTTTCAGGGAAGGTGCAGCTAGTGGGTCAACATTTTTAGGAAGCATTTGTTATAGATTTGGAGCAAATTTCTCATTTTTTGTGTCATTAAGTATTATCAAAATATGTTTGTTATTATTTAATGAAAATGCAAAGTGGTCAATATGTGGCTTTTGGACATACACACTCCACTTTTGTTGTTAATAAGAAGTTGCAATCTTTGCAAATTTTGACAAATATGGGTGTGGGATTAGGGTTTCTCAAAACACATTATCTAGAAAATATTAGTTGTAATAGGTGGTTTGGTCATTGGTCTTGGGTTTTTTTTGTTGGATTTCAATGTTGGAACTATTATTGTAAAAATACTTTACTCTATTAAAAAACTTTAAAAATAATAATAAAGGAAATATAAAATAAAAATAATTTGCAAAATATTCTTTGTAAAAATATTGGGTGTAGAGTAATATTTAAAATAAATAAATATATATGACATATAATTGGTTGAAATTGATTAGTTTAATCACTAGTTAAATTGTAGCTAAAGTACATATAAAGATAATATTATATGTATATGAATACATATAAATGAAAATAAGATTGCTTAGACATAACAAACAAAAATTAGCACAAAAGTACATAAAAAATTATACATATATATGATTCAAAAATTATAGAGATTTATTTAGCCGATAGGCTATTTGTGGGAACTTTGTTCCTAGAAATTGATTTTTGACGAAAAAGTTGTAAGTTGGCCTTAAAAGTTGTCAGTTTGGCCAGAAAATTGTAAATCTTTCATGTTAATTATTTACTGGCCAGTTTTGATCTCACTCCACATTTAACTCTTGTTTTGATATTCATTAATTGTTTTTTAAATAAAAAGCAACCAAAAACAAGGGGGTCGGCCCTTACAACCAAAAAGCTAGTAACCAACACATTATTAGTAGAGACCAATAGAGGACATTAACGAAATAAACTAAAGTTCCACTTAACTACAGTAGTACTTATGCACGTTACTAACCAGCATAATACTATGAACAAAGCCATATAAACTATAGTAGAAGTCTATTATGTCTATCATACTACGAAAGTTCATCATAAAAACTATTGGCATAACCAGGCCAACCCAAGTCTGAGCAACAACTGGAAATGAACAAATCCAGAGACAACATATTAACATAAAAAAACTTGGATCTGAGGATCCCCTTAAGCTAAAAAGCTTAATTCTCATTTTTCTCCTTTCCCTTCACAACCAACAGAATCCGAGCCCAGTCATCAACAAGGAATTTAAAGAGGAGCTTATGATCCTCCATATCCATACCAGTATCTTCCTTCTCTTGTGCTAGTAGTTGGAGGGTGGTGGCAGCAGCGTGGGTGACCTTTAGGGAAAATTTAGAGAAGGGGAAAAACCCTTCTAAGATTTTAACCCTCTTTTCCAATTTGGCATACACCTCCAATTACTCCTCGGTCTCTTCCTTATTATCCACTTCCACCTTTTTAGTTTCCTCTTTAGCATTCTGCACCTAGTTATCATCCTGAAAAACCCTTGGGTTAGTAAAAATCTTAATTTTTTTCTTGGTCGAGGAGGAAATAGTGATGGGGGAAGTGTCCACTTTGCTATTGTCCTTACAGAAGGTAATGGGCTGAAGGGCAAAGTTGGCAAAAACATGGGTAGTCTCTGTGGTAGCAGCATTGCCAGCTAACACCTGAGTATTATCAGCATACAATCAGGCATTGTCAACAAAATTATCCACCGAGTTAAAACTTTTTTCTACCTCCTTCTTTCCTTCTTCACCTTTGGAATCCTCCTCATCCCCTTCTTCTTCATTATTATCTGTGCTCTCTTCTTCAACCTCCTCAACCCTAAATCTATTGGATTTTTGTTTGTGTCGTGCTTGGGATTGAGCAATTCTCCTAGATCTTCTCCTAGCCTTTCCCTCAGCCTCCTCCTTTGAGTCCTCATCTTCCACCTCTATAGGTTTTTCCATTTTAATCTTTTTACTACCCTTTTGTTCCCCTACCATATCAGGTCTTTTCTTTTTCTTATTTTCATGGCTAGGGGGGGGGTCGTGGGGTATGAATTTTAGTTCCAGTACTGGTGCTCGGGGGTGAATTCTAATGGTGGTGTTGGTTGTCAACCACACCACCCTAGGGGGATAAAGGGCAAGATGGAATTGGTACAGGAAAAAGATAAGGCTTTGTTGGATAATGGTAAAGTGTTGCCCTTTATTTCTCTTCTCTCTAACATCACTGACCATATCTTCAAGTGAATGTAGTAGATAAAACAGGATAGAAATGAAATCCCTAATCCTAAAATGATTCAACAAAGGGAAATGGTAGTAGTAGTAAACACCGAACCTGCCCTCCAGTGTCAGATGTTTCATGAGTACTAGGCACACATCATCCATGGAGCTAGTAGCTAGTCCCTCTTAAATCCTCCTCTATAGTGCACTAGTTCCTCACCGTTCGCAAAAAAACTGCACATATTGGCCTCGCCCGCAGTTTTATGACCTTTTTCCATTTTTTCCCTCTCATTGAAAGACCAGTAGCCATGGTTATCACTTCCTCATTCAATTGAAAAGTAATTCTATTAATGTTGACCTTGCGGTCATTCCACCCATTGACAAACTGGAGGGCACAATTCTTATCATACCCTGCCATCGACTGCACGTAGGGCAAAAATCCCCCCTCCTTTAACAGAACCCAAGTGGCCATCCTATCTTTGAAGTTCTCCATTTTCGTCGGCTCCAGCCTATTCAAATCCCCACCCATATGTATCTTGCCAATTTTTCATTCCCCCACTTTTAACTATTGTTTTCTTTTTCTATTTATTCAAAAACATAATTACTTGTGATCTCCATGTTGTGATCTCTATTTATCTAACTTTTGATTTAGAATTTTTTTTAAAAAATTATTTTATTTTATTTTATATATTAGTTTAGTTTTTTTTTTTTAATATTACTTTTTAGTTTCTATAATTTATTTAGTCAATAGAATATTTGTTACAATTATTTTTATGTATTTTTCTTATTAATTTTTCATAATATATTTTATGATGAAGCATTTTTAAATGAATTTTTTTTTCATATTTAACAAATTGAATTTAAATAAATACTATTTACTAAAAAAAAAATAGTATTTGTTAATCTATTAAAATATTTTAGTAAATATTATGTTATTTAAGTTGAAATTATTAATAATCTAATTTGTTCACATGAGATTATATTTTAAATTTCAACTTATAACTATTGTCTTTTATTTTCCTATTTATTTAAAAAATAATTACTTTGAACTTCACATTAGCTCATGTTGATCTTTATTTATTTAACTTTTGATTTTTTAAATTGATTTAGGTTTTAATTTTTAAATTATTTTAGTTTTTCTTTAAATATTATTTTTTAGTTTCTATAATTTATTTAGTTAATATAATATTTGTTAGAGATGTTATTTTTTCATATTATTTTTTGGTATTTCTCTTATTAATTTTTCATAATAGATTTTTTGATGGAGTTTAAAAAAATATTTTTCTCATATTTGGCAAATTGAATTTAAATAAATAATATTTATTAATCTATTTAAAAGATTTTGGTAAATATTATGTTATTTAATTTGAAAATTATTAATAATTTAATTTGTGCACATAAAATTATATTTATAAAAAACAATTATTATCAAACACCTATCGACTTATCATTGCAAGCACAAAAGTGTGCAACTACTAGTAAATAAATATGTTAATCTTTGATTTTTAATTGTTTCATATTTAAAATGATCAAATTATAATTTATTATTTTTAAGCCAATAGGCTTCTCATGAGAGCTTTGCTCCTAGAAATTATTTTTTGACAAAATTATTGTAAGACTTTACTGATTTTATGATTTTTCGACAATATTTTATTAATTTTTGATAATGTACAAAAGCTAATTGTTACAAATTTAATTTTCTGTTAAATGGTTATTAGAAGGTTTCTAAATCTTCTTGTTTAATGGTAAGTTTCCAAGTTTCCTTGTTTTATGGGTAAGTTTCTAAATTTCCTTGTTTTATTATTTTCTAACGATGTACAAAAACTAATTGTTACAAATTTAATTTTCCTTTAAAAAAATAATTATTAGAAAGTTTTTAAATTTCTTTTTTTATGGGTAAGTTTCTAAGTTTCTTTGTTTTATGGATAAGTTTCTAAATTTCCTTGTTTTATAGGCAAGTGTCTAATTTTTTTAAAGAACATTCCCAAATTTTCTTGAGGGGTTGTTTGATTTAATTTTTTATTTTAGGTTGAAAGGAATTGGAGCTCCAGAGTTGATAGATTTTGTAAATATAATTGTTTCAATTTGATAGAATTGTGAAATGTGATGCATGTATTAGTACTGTTGAAAAGGTTAAATATTTGTCAGGTTGATGTAGGTTGAGCTATGATTTAATAAATAATATTTGAAGGTTACAAAATTAACATAAATTACATTTTTTTTGTTCTTTGAGAAGATTTCAATTTAGGGGAAAAGAATATATTTTCTATGTTTAATTTGAATTTGAAAAAGTTCAATAGAAATTGATTGTACAAGTTATATTTTCAATGTTTTAATATGAAACATTCATTTAAATAATTTTTGTAACTTTGATTGTAGAAGTTGAGAAAGCCAAACAATCTAGCCTTTGTTTGTAGGGTTACAACACTGAATAATATGATATCACTTCAAAATTACTAATGCATATTTTATAGGCTATGATCAAATAGATTGTGTATACAAATCGTGTTGGCTAAGCGGTGAACTCAATTTTTTAGTTTTTAATAATCTTTTGTAGTTTGTAACCTAACAATTACCCAGATTGCAACAAATGCATAAAATAAATGGGGGTACGATTTTGTTTAGGATCAGTTTGAGGTGTTACATAAGGTAAAAGATTGAGATGCATTTGGTGTAATTGTTTCCTAAAGCTCACATTGGAGACCAAAGATGTTAATTGTGTTAGAGTAATTAGATATTTTCTAATTAACTCTACTCTACTTAAGTTAAACTTTAGGCATCTAATAATTAATCCTTTTATTAATTATTATAATGCAACCTAGGTTGAACTTTTTTTCGAGTTTCAATCTCCTTCTATAAGGATTGAGATTTTGTAATTATCTCTTATCTTTTTCATTTCTGAGAATACAAGTCACATATTTTCAGAGCAAAACCCTTGTCTCCTCTTGTATTTTTCTTCTTTATGATAGGTTTTTACATGCAGGTATTATTTGGGCTTTGTGGATTTGCATTGCTCAGATCCTTCATGGTATTAGAGCCAGATTTATAGTAGCTTGTTTGATATTTGGAGAAAAAGGAGAATGAGGGTTTGACTGATTAGATCTAATTTTTTTGGGTATTTTTTGTGAAAATAGGGGGGTCTCTAATTTTTGAAGTACTTTGAGGCCAAATAGACCTCACGATTGGATTTAGAAGGTGTCAAAACTTCCAGTTTCATATAAAGTTCATCTATTTTGGACAACGTTGATCTAGGAGGCAAATTTTTTTTGCCTAGCAGGGTCGTACGACTTCCTACAAGCATTACGAGGCAATTTAATAGATTAAAAATTAAAAATGGGTCGCAAGCCCTTTTTCGACCTGTAGACTCCTTTTTTGGCACTGAGCAATGCTTTTTGGTACTACAAAGGTGCCTTCCAATGTTGCTTCTCCCTATCTGGCCTTTGACAGTTTCTCTAGAGATGTCTGCACTTTCTTAGTCATCGCTTCCTATTTTCCAATTGTTGTTTGCAGTTTCCCAACTTGCCACCACCAAAACAGCCACCGTCACCACTGATACACCACCATGAATGTTGCCATAGCCACTCAACCACTGGGTTGCAATTGTTGCTCCGCTCAGAGTGGTTGATTTTTTAATTTAAAAATATATATATTTTTGATGCTCATTTGAGGGCCTTGTTTGTTTTTTTGCGATATCTTGAGCATATAGGGGTATTTTTTCGATCTGAAAGAAGCACCAAAAATATGGTTCTAATACGAAGATGATGGATCAAGTATTTTTGGTATTTTTTTCTAATTTGGTACCTTTTATCATGCTTGAAATCTATTGATGATTTCTATCTTCTGGGGGGGCATAACTTCTTCGGTATAGCTGCATTTTTTTATCTGAAAAAAATGCCAGAAAGCTATTCTTGAGCCCTATTCAGATTCTTTGTCATTTCACTAGTATTTTGACTAGGTATTTGTGATTCATTTCTGACTCTTTTTTTCTCTTCTCTCATTTACACATTCCTTCTAACAGTCAGGGTTCAGTTTTTTGCATTGTGGGGGGTGTTTTTTCATATTGTTTCTATTAGTTACTTATGTAAATAATAACCTCATTCAAAGAAAATTCAACACCTTCTAAAACAATGGCCAAGACCTCTTCTTGTCTAGAACTTATGACCCCTCATAACTATCACACATGGAAGACCCTAATGACATGACTTCTCCTGTCAAAAGGGTTGAGGTATTGTTTAGATGCAGTGCAACCAGTTTTATAAAGGCCTTTTGAGGTCATGCAATAGGAACAAGATGAATGATACAATAGGATTGATTTCTTTACAGGTCTTTGATACTCTATAGTTTCATCTTGATGGGTGCAATATCCCTCTAGCTATGTGGACCAAGTTTGAGGGCTTGTTTTGTACAATGACTGAGTTTAGGGCACTTTAGATTGAGGCAGAGCTTACCTCTCTTATACCGGATTATTTTCCTTCCATTAAGTACTTCTTGATGAAGTTCAATCCACAAAGATCTTTATTGTAGGGTTGTGGGTAGACCAAAATTGGTACTGACTGCATCTACCTTATTCTTTCTAAGCTTTGTGGAAACTTTCGTATTTTTGCTTCTACCTTCTATTCCACCAAAGATTCTTTGGGTAACAGATTTACCATGCCATTCTTTGAGATTTTTTGTGATAATTTGACTCAAGAGTAGGCTAAGCTCTCTTAGTTGGATTTTCTCATAGGCTCACATACTTATGCATTGATAGTTCAGTCATCTTCAAGGACAAAGGAGAAGACACAAAAATCTCATTCTACAAAGACCTAGATTGATTCTAGCACTCACAATTCAATAGGGCCACCTCCTCCTAAGGGGGGTAAATCAAAGTAAAAAATACTAGTATGCTTATTGTAATAAGCCTAATCATGATGAGTCACATTGCTATGAGAAGAAGTTAGATGGCTATGCCAAATAGGTTTCAAATTTGACAACTCTCCTTTTGAAGAGCAATATTGATATTCTTTCTACTTCTAACAGATCTTCATCATCATCATCGTTTCAATCAGATGGTAAAGGTATAGGAAAGGGTCATGCACTATGTGCAACTACTATAGATGGTTACTAGATTCAGGTGCTTCACACCATATGACATCTTCTCAAAATTTGTTCTCTTCTTTTGAGGCTTCTCCTACTCCACACATTTTGATGGGGAACAACACTATTATGATTGTATATGGGAAAGGTTTTATTCATATTGATGATGGTACATTTAGTGATGTACTTTGTTTTCCATCTTTGTCCTCTAACCTTCTCTCTATTTATTAGATTACACATAGTAGGATAGGGAAGATAGTTGATTTTGCACAAGATTTACTACACATCAAAGATAGTAAGACATGTAATATTATTGCTATAGGGACTGTTGATCATGCTTCCTGCCTATATGCCTTCTCACATTTTTGTTCACCATCTCCACTATCGGAGACTCACTTTTTTTTTTCATGAGAGTCTACTAGGTGAAGTCAAGTTGCTTGAACTTATGTCTTATACCTGAGACCAATGTTGTGACTTCTACACCTCCAATTCCTATTCACATCCCATCTCCTGCACATGATTACTCTTTAGCATTGCATACTATTGTAGCTCCATTCATCGAGCCACCTACTATAGTTTTTGAGGATATATCATAGGATGCACATCTCCTCTTAGCTGACAAATTCAACACTCATATTATCTCACCTCCATTGGAGATTCTATTTTAGGATTCTCATGCTTTCTTCTTTGAGCATCAGCTAGGACTTCCAGCTGCACCTTACATACATGGGTTTTATCATTCTTGTCCACTACCCTTGTTTCCTTCAGATTGGAACCACATTTGTATGTTCATCAACACAAGAGTTTTGCCATTCTAGGATGGGGGCTATGGAGTCTCAAGCTTCTATCATGGAGGATTTAATTCTACTTATGGTCTTGAGAGATTCTCTTGAGAGATTCTCTTGAGATGTTTCATTTGTGCATCCTTTTCTATCTCTTTTTGGAGTAGGGTTTTTCCCATTGGGTTTTTTTTATTTCTCTATTTTACAGAGATTTGATTGTGATTGGGTACCTCATTAGGCCTTGTTGTTAGGACCCAAGTTTTCTTTCCACATTGCATTGTAGTTTCCTTGCTCTTTCTGCATTGTCACTCATCTTAAGGGGGGTGTTAGAGTAATTAGATATTTTCTAATTAACTCTAGTCTGCTTAAGCTAAACTTTAGGCATCAAATAATTAATTCTTTTATTAATTATTATGATGCAACTTAGGTTAGACCTTTTTTTTGGATTCTGATCTCCTTCTATAAGGATTGATCTTTTGTAATTGTCTAGATTATCTTTTTCATTTCTAAGAATACAATTTACATATTTTTAGAGCAAAACCCTTGCCTCCTCTTGTCTTTTTCTTCTTTGTGACAAGTTTTTACATACAGGTATTCTTCAGGCTTTGTGAATTTTTATTGATCAAATCTTTCAAATTGGGGTTTTCACCATAGAACACTCAGTAGGATACACTACCATAAGGCTACATTGAATCTTCTATTTAAAGTTTAAAATTTTGTTGTTGACTATTGAATGCTATTTTTGACTTGTAGATTTTAGTTGGGATGATGTTAAAGCTGACAAGCATAGAAAAATGTATCTCAGTGTTAGCTCCAAGGGGTTGGTTGATGGCAGAAAGATATTTAGTTAGAACCAATGTGTCACTTTTTCACTATTTTTGATAGTTTTGTTATGTAATTATTAATTATTTTGTTGAAAGATAAACTCATCTATCTCCTAGTTGAATCAAATGACTGCTCTTAGGTCACTTAGAGTGCATTACAAAGGTCCCCACACTTTGATTTGGCTGAGTTGACTTCATAATTAGAATTAATATTAAGTTCTTGTTGTCTTGTTGAGTTTGACACATTTGATTAATTGAAAAAATTAAAAAATTCCTTTAGTTATGTAATCCTATTATGTCTGAAAACATTTTAAGCTCTTTGGAGGCTATTCAATCCCATGTTACCTCTTTGATATAAAAGAGTTATTATAGTTTGGAATATATACTTTTTTATATATTAAAAAAAATTATTGATAATTTTTTTTTTGAATAGTTTGAATACTAACTAGAACCATTCTTTTATTAATATTATTTATACAATTCTATGTTAAAAATAATATAACATAAACTTGTTTGAATCAATCATTTTCAAATAAATAATTTCCTTAATAATTATTTTTTGAAACATAAATAGAACTTTATAATATTGATAAGTTACTAATGTGTATAATAATGTAAAAGAATATAAGCTATGATAAAATTTAGTAATGAAATTGAACATATAATATAAGATTATATTAATCAAAATTAAAGATATCTTACAATAAAGATAATACTGGCAGTTGCATGCTTTTGTGCTTGCAATGATAAGTTGATAGGTGCTCGATAATAAAATTATTTTTAAAAATATAATCTTAAATGAACAAATTAGATTGCTAATTATTTTCAATTTAAATAACATAATATTTACTAATATCTTTTAAATAGGTTAATAACTAGCAGTTGCATGCTTATGTGCTTGCAACGATAAGCTCGATAACAAAATTATTTTTTAAAATATAATATTATGTGAACAATTAAATTATTAATAATTTTTAATTTAAATAACATAATATTTAATAAAATCTTTTAAATAGATTAATAAATATTATTTATTTAAATTTAATTTATCAAATACGAATTTTTTGTTTTAAAAAAACTCTATCAAAAAATCTATTATGAAAAATTAATAAGAGATTTACAAAAAAATTAATATGAAAAAATAATGTCTTTTTTTTTTAATAATATCAGTAAACGATCGAAGCCTTTGATTATATTAATTTAATAAAAATAAAATACATCAGAGTATCTCCGTTCAAATAGGCACTAGTAGGAAAGAACGGAGAAGAAAACCTCTAGTCTTGCCCAGGACCTTAGTCATATTTTATTACATAATTAAAACGGGCATACCCCATTGTCATTTCAAAGAATTTTTTATTATCACAAGGATGGAGACAAGAATCCTCTTCTGGATTTTGTAATCTTTGCTGCTTCTTTTATCATTTCAATTTAAACCAATATCCTAGATGATTGGTTCACCCAAAGCTTCAAATTCTTTGTATGTGCCTCTTCTTATCCATTTTTCCTGAGATGCTTTCCCCTTACTATCTTGCTACTCAATTATACAGCTTGACACAGATGTTAGTACTATTAGATACACCATATGATAACATGAGATTTTGGACAAATGTAATAGA
Source organism: Cupressus sempervirens (assembly GCA_028749045.1). Lineage (NCBI taxonomy): Eukaryota > Viridiplantae > Streptophyta > Pinopsida > Cupressales > Cupressaceae > Cupressus > Cupressus sempervirens. The sequence continues at coordinate 295,072,062 of CM053792.1, forward strand.
AGTACTTTGGCTATCCAAGTGGGACACAATACTGGAGTAAACCAATTAAATAGGTAGTCTTAATTACGTTAAATAGAGTCCATCATTTTATAATAAAAACAAGAGACATTTTCAATAGTGTTATATCTTGTCAGAACATGATTTTCTATATCAATCTGAAAATCACTCTATTTTAATGAATAAATCTTTCATGTATGTCAAGAGATTTGTAACCTTACTTGTTTAAATAATGCCAGTATTAAATATCATATTGAAAGTTTATTCTTATTATAACTACCTCCGCAAATAGCTCTGCTATGATATCCTGATTACCCTTCTAGGGTGTTTTGGTTCCTTGGTTCCTTCCAGTCTACTTAGAATAATTGTCAAGATATAATACTTCAAGCAAGATAAAAGTTACCATTGATATAAAATTCAAGTATATTGATATCATAATGAGTTTATAGAGATTAGGATAGAAGTTACCCAACCTGCTAACCGAACTAACTAGGCTTACTAATCTTCTACTAGATATGATGTTCAAATTTGTGTCAAGCTACGACCTAATTAAAATCTAATATTGTCCTTAGTATACTTACATAGATAATAAATAGAGCATGCTATTTTTAATATTGATCCTTATCAATGCCTTCTTGAAACTAGCATATTTTAATCAAAATGTAGTTCATGTTTAGAGTTGGAGTCCTACTTAGTTAAGCCAATATTTGATTCATTTGAGATTAAATTTGTCAATCAAAAATTCTCAGCATAAATTAAAATCTTGACCTTAATCATTACTTTATTATCCTCTGAAGTATCAT